>ML682015.1:1602557-1730034 GCA_007922195.1 Podocnemis expansa
CCCCAAATCTCCCTACACCCCCACTGCCAGCTGGTAACACAGCAATTGAGTGAGTACACCCCTACACCCCCCTGAATTTCACAACCCCCCCCACTGTCAGCTAGTGACAGTGTTACAGGAATGAAGCGAGCACCTCAACACCCCCCGAATCTCACAACACCCCCCCAATTATCAGCTAGTGTTATACCAATTTAGTGAGCACCCCAAAACCCCCTACACCTCCCCCCCACAAATTTCAAGCCCTGGGGAAGCTGCTGGGCCCCACAGCACGGGGAGGCGGGGGACAGAGGCAGCCCGCCCCCAGCTCCCGGCCCGGCCTCAGGGGCTGAGCTGGGAAACGGGTCCCGCGCCCCTTTCCTCCGCCCTACGCCGGAGCCGGGCGGCTGGAGGG
The DNA here is from genome assembly GCA_007922195.1 of Podocnemis expansa. Lineage (NCBI taxonomy): Eukaryota > Metazoa > Chordata > Testudines > Podocnemididae > Podocnemis > Podocnemis expansa. Next base: position 1,602,949 of record ML682015.1, read on the forward strand.
GCTCGGCGCCGCAGCCGCCCCGCATGCCCCCCGCGCCCGCAAAATAAAGCGGGCGGCGGCCGGAGCCAGCCTCCCCTCCCCTCCCCCACGCTTACCCAGCCCGCGAGCCAGCGGCGGTTAACGGCCGGGCGGGGACTGGGGCGGCGCCTCACCACCTAGCGCGCGCCACGGAGCATGCGCATTGCGGACCCTGCTGCCGCTGCCCTCACTCGCCCGCGCCCGCCCTGCAAAGGGAGCAGGTGGAGCTGGGGGCGGGCAGGGCTGGACCCCCAGCATGGTCTAGAGAAGGGGCTCCAGTATCCTCGTGGCACTGAAAGACTAACAGCTTTGTGGTTGGCATGAGCTTTCCTGGGCGAAAATCCCACTTCCTCAGATGCTTTGAAGCTGGAGGGATTTTTCTCCCACCAAAGCTCATGCCAAAGAGAAATGTGTTAGTTTTGAAGTGCTACAAGACTCCTTGTGTTGTTTTTTCCCCAGACTAGACTAACACGGCTGCGCCTTTGGCACTTGAATCCAGTGTTCTCCCCTGGACTTGAAATTGGAGGGGGGTGAGGGGGAGGTTGGGAGGGGGTAGAGGGTTGCTCGTTTGGTATAACACTGTTACTAGCTGACAACTGGGGAGTGCTGGGAAATTGGGGGCAGTGCAGGTGGGGCGCTAGGGAAATCACTGAGCGGTTCAATCTATGGGCCGGCACCTAGTACTGGGGCACAGACTCTCAGGTACCACATCCGGGCAGCAGGTAGCTCCTGTTGCTGCTGCCAAAAGGTATTGCCCTAAGATACAATTTCTGAGCCATAGGGATGGTTTTTTTTTTTTCAGTTAGGTCCCTAGGAAAAAAGTTTGAAAATATTGGTCAAGACAGGCTCAGCCCTTCTCTTGCTTAGCAGCTAAAAGGGGGTAGGCACTTTTCGTGGGCTTCATTTTTGTCTAAGTGGTACTTAACATAATTGTATAGGTCCTGCGCATGACGGTAAATTGCAGATGGGTTGGTTTGGATCACAAACAGGGACATCACTGCCCCAGGCAGTGAGCCGGGGCACAGGCCCCGCCCCCAGCCCCACCTCCAGCCCACAGGCCACACCCCCTGGCCAGGGACAGGGCCAGAAGCTACCACATGCTGCAGAAGGCAGCTGGGCCCCACCTCACCAGCTGGGGACGGGGATGGGAGCAGCCACGGGCAGCTGGTCCCAGCATCCCTGCCCAGGGACAGGGACGGGAGGGGCTGCAGGCGGCCCTGCTAGTCTTTTTATTAGGGGGCGCTCTCCCAGGTGCCCTTTTTGGTATAACATTTTGGTGAAGAAAGCAAAAGGGGGAGTATAAGAGTATCCCACAATTATTGTAAAATTTGTGTGCACACCACAAGCTTTATTAAGCTTGGCGGGATAGAGGAAGATCTGAAAATTTTGTGTGTTTTTCTTTCTTTGTGGTTAACCAGGGATGGGAGCGGCCACCGCTGCTGTGAGCAGCTGAGCCCTAGATCCCCAGTTGGGGACAGGGCCACAGCCAGGAGCAGCCTCCCTGGCTGGGGGCGGTTGAACCCCGGATCCCCAGCTGGGGACAGGGCTGCCGCCACTGCAGGTGGCTGGACCCCGGATCCCCACCAGGGACAGGGCTGCCGCGGGCAGGTGAGCCCCAGCTCCCTGGCTGAGGACAGGGCCAGGAGCAGCCTCCGCAGCCACAGGCAGCTGAGCCCTGGATCCCCAGCTGGGGATGAGGCTGCCGTGGCCACAGGCGGCTGGGCCCTGGATCTCCAGCCCAATCAGGCCAGATACCAGAAGAGGCAGGCCCCGCCAAACCCAGGGCACTGGCACTGGGATTTGGGGCACGGGCCCTGTGTGCCCAGCGCCAGCAACACCCCGATCACAAATCCAGCAAAACTGTTTAAACTGAAAAGGAATTTAAATATCTCAGCATCTGATGAAGTGGGATTTTCTCCCATGAAAGCTCATGCCATCAATAAACTTGTCAGTCTTTCAGCACCACAGGATCATTTGTCTTTTCATGATACACTACCCTTTGATGGTATAACTCTGTTCAGCCTCCCCAATGGAACAGTCACTATCAGTAACACTGAACTTGGAAGAGTGAGCAACCTTATTTTTCAGTCTTGAAAGAAGAAATGTAACCTTGTGGAGCACACGCAGATAATGTAGGGGGACAGACAGATAATGAATTACATTTACCTTTATGTTAGTTAATGTTCTGTATACGTCTTTCAGTGTCATAAGTAAAATAATTTTGTAACCATGTGTAATACACATTATACACAATATCTAACAAGACTCCATAGTCAGTTTGGAACTTCTGCTTAAACACTGAACTCTATTTTGGATACTTGATGAAATCTGGTTTAGGCATATACTGTATATGTTCTTTTAAATGTGTGAACAAGGTGTGTGAATGAAGGGTGTGTGTGTGTGTGTGTGAAGAGGCCAGTCTCAACTGCCAGCCTGTCCTGATGAACCATAAGTACCATCTAACTGGCTGAACAATGCAGACATCCCATTAAAGCAAACAGAAGCCACCCCAGAAAGAAAAGAACAAAATACAATCAAGTCTGCAAGTGACTGGTGACCAATGATCTCACAAGAACCCTGAGGCTACATGACACAGCAACTCCCATAGACTTACCTGAGGGCCAGCAAGTATAAAAGATGGGTGAGGACATGAAAACTTTGGGTCTCATTCTACAACTGTCATCTTGGAGCATCAGATCGTGACTGACAGAGGCCTGGCTCTAGCAACACATGAAAGGACTGGTAATTATCTCATACCAGGTTGGGGGAGCTAGAATTTATTTAATTGCCATTCACCCATGCCTCAAAAAAAAAAAAAAAATTAAACCCCAACTCCCAGAGAGAAGCAGCTGGAGACCCAGGATTCAGTGTACAAGGGACTCACAACAAAGATTGTTCTTATTTAGCATTTTAACATGGGGAGGGTAACTGAACAAACAAGGTACTTTATTAACTATTAACACGATAAAGCTTATCCTAGAAAAAGAAAATGAATTTAAACAGAACAGTCCCCACAGAAACATTATAAAGAAAGAAACCTGACAGTCCTAAAGGTTAGGCGGAGTTCACCCTATCTCTGTTGCTTTATCTGTTCACAGCCAAAGGCTTGAGTTGCAAGAAACAGCAGTCCTCTTTTGGTTGCAGGGATCTTAGGACTCCATGCAGGCTTTTCTTTCTCTTCTGGAACCAGCACCACCCCGTCAGTCTACTGGTTAACCAGCAATCAGTCATATATGAGAAAATTCTGCTGCAAAATGCCCCACAGCAGAAAGAAAACAGCTTGCTGTCTATTCCTGGCTCACCTTCCCCCATTCACACACCCCAAGCACATAGACTCTTCTCAGTGCACCTCTGGTTACTACTGCTCTGGCTGCTGCTCTCTTGGTATCTGACCACAGCAGCAGTAGAAAACCTTCTGGAGCATGCTCAATGCAACCACTTGACTTCCAGAAATTTCTAGACACGAGTAGCCAAATCTGCCCAGCAACATAACCCAGCCTCCAGAGATTCCCTGAAAAAGATAGCTCCTTTAATTAGGCATACAGGTTACATTCGCCCCTGCTTAAATCACTGCCATCCCCAGCAGTATACCTGAAATGACAATCCACAACAAGTTGTGTGAATCCTTTAGAAGTTGCAAGATAGCAGCTTCAGTCTTCACAGACACCTCAAGGGTCTCAAACTCATGGCCTAAAGTTATTTCTTGCAGCCTGCAATGACACTGATCGGTATCAATATTTGCAATACCTTTGTATTGAAAGGTTTCAGTGGTGCAGCCCTTGGGCTAGCATGTTAGTCCTCATGTGTGATGTGGCTCTTGGGCTATGTTGAGAGAAAAAGCTCGTTCTCTGCTTTGGTCAATGAAGGAGCCGGACAACAGGAGGAAGAATCAAAGTTTATTGACACTCAGAGCTACTGAGTGCGGCCGGCCCCGAAGGACTGGTGCTAAAAGGATTTTATACCCAGGTACAACAACTTAATTCAAGGAAATCTAAAAATGGTTAATATATTCAAGGTAAACAAGATTAATACATTTATTTGTACCATATAGGGATAGTTTTCATACATATTCATATAAGATAGGAGAATTAGTAAAGAAGGTCGGGCTGGCTCCTCAGAACCTAGGAATGTAATAAACAGGAGAAATTGTTGATTAATAGGTGACCTCGAGACTGGTGCAGTTCCCTTAATCTCCTGCTTATAGACTGTTCAAGGATGAGAGGGGCTCTATACTTTTGTTAGTCAGGCTAGAGGTTAAAATAATATTAAGGGAACAGTGCTAAGATGGAGTCACTTATGCTCACAAGTTTGTGGTCTCATACAAATCTCATAACAGCTAACATACTAGTCCTCGTGTGGCCCTCATGGTGATTTGCATTTGAGACCCCTGCCTTAGATCCTTGTCACCAAACGAAATCTACAGCTAGCTCCAGTCTAGCTCTTGAATTTAACAACTGTTTCCTTCAGTTGCTATAATCTGTAGCCAAAGTAGCAGAAGAATTAGATGTATAAAATACCAGTCTCTATGATGTTAAAGATCTCTCAGTATAGAGCATTATGCCCATAAACCCAATTAAATTAGGCAAGTCACATCAGGCACAGTTTCACTGGCTGATCTCAGCACCCTATCTTACAGAAGAGAGCTTCACAGCAGGAGTTGAGGCTTCTCCTGGATCTCTCTCTGTAACAGGTGTAAAATCAGCCAAGAGTTACCTAGTCTGTTGCTCACAGAGAAAAATCTTAAAAGGAATAGGAGCCACACCCCATTTCTATCCTAGCTTCTGCAACACACACTTTCTCCTTATGCTTATTACAGACACAGGGTCTTCAGACTCACAAAGAATCATCTTGTTTTCTTCACCTGTCTCATATTAGTTAGACAATCAGTTTCCAACAACCTTCTTAACAATAGTGATACAAGATACAAATTCAACATCAATAACACTAAGTTCTTTCATAATAACTGCAATGTTCCTCAGAAAGAAATCAGAGGAGCTCGGAACAATCCTCAAGTCCCTGTTTGTTTGGGCACAAATTTAGAACCTTTGGGTGGGCTAGAAGGAATTTAATAGCCCATCTCCACTACTTCAAACAAATATTTAAACCCCAACTGCTATGGAGAAACAGCTGGAGATTCAAGAATCAGTCTGTAAGGTACTCACAGCAAAAATTGTTCAGTTACCCACCCTACCTTAAAATACTACCTAAGAACAAACAATGAATTTTATTAAACTACTAACAGGCAAAATCTATCCTAAGAAAAACAAAATGAATCTAAACAGAACAGTCCTCACAGAAACATTGTGAGGAAAGAAAACTCAAGAGTCCAAACATTTAAAGTGGAGTTCACCCATATCTCAGTTGCAGCATCTTTTCACGTTCAAAGGCTTGAGTTACAAAAAGAAGCAATCTTCTTATTTGCTTGTGGGTATCTTGGGTAGGAATCCATGTAGGCTTTTCTTTCTCTTCTGGAACCAGCACCATCCAATCAGTTTACTGGTTAACCAGCAATCAGTCACATATGAGAGTGTGCTGCAAAATGCTCCACAGCAGGGAGAAAACATCTGGGGTTGTCAGCAGACAGTGGTGTGAGTGACCAGCAGGCAGTGCCAACAGCCCATGGGTGGTACCAGCAGGGCCAACTCAAGGGGTTATGGTGCCCCAAGTCAATTTTGATTTGGCACCTCCCCCCCCATCTCATTCATGGAGGTTGAAAACAGTTTTCCAAAGTGCATAAATCTCCAGCATCTGCCTGAAGAGGGATTTAAAGTGCACTCTTGCCTACATGACTTAAACTGCAGGTTGACTGAGTGCCTGAGCTGTTAGGAAAGAGTTGAAAAGGGGGCAGGCCAGCCTGATCTTCGGGGGGCTAGGTGCCCCTAAGAACTGTCACCTGAAGCCGTGTCTGTCTCTTGCCTCACAGTAGAGCTGGCCCTGGGTACCAGTAGATGGTGTGAGTGGCTAGGAAACGGCACTGGTAGATGGTATGAGCAGCTGGGGGAAGGTGTTAGTGACTGGCAGATGGTGCCAGTAGCCAGTGGGTGGAGCCAGCAGACAGCGTGAGTGACCAGTGGGTGGCATGAGCAGACCCACAGGTGGTAGAAGACAACTGGAGGGGAGGGCTGAGGGGCCTCCCCCTTTGAAAGGTGGATGTTAAATCTACGATACTCAGTGGTGAAACGGAGAAGTGAATGACATGCTTGACATGCACTGGGGCAGAAGTGAGTTCTGTTTATTGGGTTTTATGGGGACACTGTATCTCCAAGTCAGTGCCATTTTTGATATTGCCTCTATGTAGTCTCTTTATGGTGCTATTAAAAGTGTTATGTAGGGTGCCGACGGAATAGCGCATGATTTCCTAGCAGACTGACTGGGGGCTCTAGCTCATAGGTGTGGTAACATCGTTTGGGAACCCCTAGATATAGAACCCAGTCCTTTGCTGCTGCCATCTTGGCTGGACAGAAGAGTTACAGCAGCAAAATCAGGGTGGGGGTGGGATTTAACCCAGGGGTAAGGTGCTCTACAGTGACGGTGCAAAAGTGACCCCAATAATATGAGCCATCAGCCCTGTTTGCAAAAATGGGGGAGGGTGTCACCACTCACAGGACTCTGGGTCTCAGGGAGACCCTCAGATCCAGCTTTCAAGGCTTGGTTCTTCAAGGCACAGGCTTCCCAATACCTAAAGCCACAAGCCCTTCTCTATCTGAATGTACTGGGATGCTAGGCTACATGAAGATTTTACATTCAAACCCTACCCCACCCTCCAAAAACAAAAAACAAAAAAAACAAAAAAAACCCAACCCCGTGTCTTGCACATTTGGAATATTTAAAAAATATCATATCAGTCAACATAAAGTCAGTCTCTCATGAGAGCTCACGAATTCATCTTATCTGCTGTGATTCCCAGAATCACACATCTTTCTTCTCATCCATGTTCAATGCAATTTTGCTTCTTTAAAGATGTTATTTTTATTAATCTTATTACTCTTACCACTTCACATTTATCTTTATCACTGTGTGAACACATGTCATTGTGCTATACTTTAGTTATTTTAATAGCAAATAACTTACCCTAACTACTTATAGGTAAATTGATGTGTAGAGAGGAGGCATAGCCTTCTCAGGAGATTGGCAGGGAGTGCCAGGCTGACCCAAGGGAGGTGGAACCTGAAGGCCACCCGCCAGTTGAACCAGAAATTGTGTGTGGGGAGGGGGACAGGAAACACAAGAATAGGGCCAAGGAGCTGAGTTCAGCATCCGTCTCTGAAGAGAGAGAATGGCCCTCTACACTCCTCTGAGCCCCAGTGCTCCCACTGGCTTAGCGAGGCTGGACCTCTGGCTCAGGGCTGGGAAGACTGGCCTGGGCCACCCGCAGCTGCCAGCCCAGAGCCAGTGCCAGATCCCAGGGCCCCTGAGAATCCTGGGGACCTGCTGGCCCTGTGTGGCACTGGGCCTTTCCCTGAGCTGCCATGCTCCCATGACCTAGACTCACAACCCCCATCCAGTGACCCAGAAGAGCTTCCGCTGGCTGAAGAGGAGAATAAAACTCCAGTGAGCTGTGTATGACCTGGAAGAGCTGCCACTTGCAGAGGACCAAGTGGAGTTGCCAGACCTGGCTCCATCAGATGACATGGAGGGCTTCTACACCCTGCCTCTGGGGGACTACCCCAAAGAGACTGACAGGACACACCTTAACCAGGTACCATTGAAGGAGGAAGTGACCCAGGGGACAGGCACCGCAGCCTGAAGCCCTGAGACCAGCCAGCAAAGCAGCATGTTGTGGCTGGCACCCTGCTGCTCCTGTGGCAAAGATAGCTGCCCCAACTAGGGCCCTGGGCTGTGACACAGCAGAGAGGGGCGAGCTTGCATTCTCCTCCTCCCCCACGTTCAGGGGTATCCTGCCTGCACTTACCTGCTTCCCGGGACCAGAGGCGGCCTAAGGCAATTGGGGGCCCTAGGTGAAGGCCCATTGTGGGGCCCCCTAAAGGGCCCACTATAGGCCCCCACTGCCACCTTCCCTGTGGCTCTGGTCCTCCCTGTAGCCCTAACCACCCCACACCACCACCCAGGACTCCTTGTTTTGCTGAACCAAACTAACATGACTGTCCCTCTGGAACTCATAAATTGTTTTTGGGTCTGGTACTTTTAAATATCTTTCCATCATGAAGCTTGTCAGTTGATCGTATTTCACTTGACATAAATGAGCTAATGCTGAACTAAAAAGTTAAAATGTATATTTAAAAGTTTTTAAAAAGCATGTGCATTAATTAATAAATAAAAAGAGGTAAAATTAATGGTGGCTCAAAAATTACTAAAATACCACATTTAAAATTTTGGCTGTCAAATCTTATGAATTTTTCTTATAGGCTTGGGTTTATAGTGCATCAGACATTTAATACAAATAATTATAAGAAATAAAAAAAAGTGAAAAGAAGATTTCTAGTGATAGCTATAAATGAAAAACACCAAAATTCAATGAAATTTTTTGAAGTACTCAAGTTTATAAGACTCTGGCCCCCTCAAAAATATTAAATAGAAAGTCCAAAAAAAGCTAAAAACTTACCAAAAGAAAGACATACAACACAGACATCATATGCAGCTGTAACGATTACAGTGCTGCCCCCAAGCATTTATATGTAGCAGCCTATCTGGACCTACCTGGTAACCTGAGCTAACGAAAACTGAAAGAAAAGTTCTTCGAGCACTGCTCACATCATTCAGTTACAGGGGTATATGTGCCACAGCGCCTGGTAGCTCAGAAAGTCTTTAGCTTTAGCCTATCAGGTCAGGATACACGACCAATGCCCCCTCCACACAGTGACCGCGGGTATATAGGTAACTGTGACCCTGACATTCCCAGTTCCTTTCTTTCTGCCCTCAGTGACAGTATCAGAACAGCCGAAACTTGCAGAAGCAAGTGCCTGTCTTTGTTCGTTCATAATAGAGATGCCAGGGTTTAAACTGCGTGCATCGTGCTGCAAAGCCTTTCCGCTTGACAACGCCCACGAGAAATGTCTAGCATGTCTTGGTGAGTCGCACCTTGCAGAAAACTGCTTCATCTGCAGGTCCGTCAAGCAGATGACCTGCAAGGACAGGGACCATAGGTTGCTCACCCTTGCCAAAGATCAGGCATCTCACCCAGTGCCCAATATGCCTCTCACGCTAAATGCTTTGCTGGCACCACATGCAAGCTCTGCACCAGAACCTGCCTGGCGCCGCTCTTCAACTCAGAATACAAAGCTACGATCGGCATCAAATTTGGCACCAGTATGGTGCCATTCACCTCTGTCCCTGGACACCCCTCCACAGGAGTTGGGACCAGGGCACCTTTCAGTACTGTTGATGCTGGAGTCCCTTGCAGCGGTGCCGGCCCTGTTCCAGGAGCCGGCTCCAGTACCAGTGAAGAAAGCCCAGTCAAAAGCCAAACTGGCTCTTTCGGCCAATGAGTGGACAACATGAGGCTTGGTACCTCCCCTGGCCTCAACACCATTGAGCCGTCCAGCGGCACTGCAGAACGGTACCGAAGACCATTCAGATGACCGCTCCTCCTGGCACTCAGCCTGCGAGCCCTTGGTGCCATGCTCCCAGGTTCCGAGAAGACAGAGGTCTAGCTCGTCCTCACCATCATCTTCTGGCTCCATTCGGTGCCCTGGATCCCCGAAAGTGATCTCTGGTACTGATGAATGAGCGGGTAAGCGCTGCCGGAAGTGTTCCCTGATGCCCCCGTCAAGAAGAGGCGCAACTCCGGTGTGGATGTCATGGGGAAGCTCCACACGTGCTAGCAAGGAATCGGTGGGTACACAGAGAGAAAGGGGCCACTCCCCCTCCCGTCAACCCATGACCCAGGACTCGTTCAATGACTGGTCACAAGATTGGCTGGATTGGACAGCCAATGACAACTCAGCCTCCCGGCACCAGTCAGTACAGTCTTCAACTCAAACTCCAGATTCTTCAGACGTATCCAACAATGAGCCCGACCCTGATTCCACCCAGAGTAGCAGATCACGGGCCCCCTTGTCCTCTTCCCCAGACAAGTCTACTTTTCAAAGACCCCTGGTGTACAGGGATGACCCCCACATGCAGCAGGAACTGCTTCGTTGTATTGCAGCAAACCTCAACTTGGACTGTGGAGTCGTCCAGGAGCAGTACAACCCCCTATTTGACATGGGTGATGCTGCCCCACCTGTGAAGGTATCAGTTCCCCTCCATGCAGGGCTCTACAGCATTGCTAGGGCATGCTGGCAGACCCCATCATCAATCCCTCCAGTGTCCAAGGTGGCAGATCAGAGGTACCACGTCCCCTCTGACAAGTTTGCATTTCTCTTCCATCCCCCCATGCCAGGTTCCCTGGTGGTGGACGCAGTTAACCAGAAGGAAAGGCAGGACCAATCGGGCTTTACCCCTAAGAATAAAGAAGCAAAGAAGCTCGACCTATTTGGCAGGAAGGTTTATTCCACCTCTGCCTTACAGCTGCACATTGCTAACTATCAAGCCTTCATGGGGAGATATGTGTTCAATCTTTGGAGAGCCATGGAGGGCTTCCATGATCTCTAAGGACTGCCTGAGAGACTTTGAGACAATGGTGGAGGAAGGGGTCTTGGCCTCAAGAGAAGCACTTATGATCTCTTGGGATGCATCTGATAGAGCTTCGTGCAACATGGCCTCTGCCGTGGTTATGAGACGTGTGGCCTGGCTTCAAGGCTGGGGCCTGTCCCCGCAGATGCAACTTATCATACAGGACCTACCATTCAAAGGCCCTGCCCTCTTTGCCGAGTCCATGGACTCAAAGCTGCACAGCATGAAGGACTCTAGAGCAGGGGTCTCAAACATTTGGCCCATGGGCCGCATGTGGCCCCTAAAGCTATTTCCTGTGGCCCGCAATGACACTATTGTTACCAGTATTTGCAATATTGTTGTATGAAAAGGTTTCAGTGGTGCGGCCGTTGGGCTAACATACTAGTCCTCATGTGGCCCTCTACTAGTCCTCATGCAACCCTCATGATGATTTGAGTTTGAGACACCTGTTCTAGGGCCATGGGCTTAAATCCCTAGGCATGTACACGTCACCGCCAGTTAGGCGTTCCTTCAGGCCCCAGCAGCTGCTGCAACAACAACTACAGCAGCTAAAACAGCAGACTCAGATTCAGGGCTCCTTCTCCCACTCCTACCAGTACTCCCAACACCAATATGGGGGTCTGGATAGGAATAAGACCTGCCTGGGTAGAGGCCAAATATCTCAGGTCTCCCAGGCCAGTTGCCATGGACAAGGTACCGACTGTTCTGTGGGAAAGAATCAGCACTTTTGACGGTCAGCCCAAGGGAAGTGGAGCCACGGCCCCAACCCTAACCTTTGCCAACCACCTGCGTCGATACACACACCACTGGGCCAACATCACAACTGACTGGTGTGTACTGGAAATGGTCTTGAAAGGGCATCTCATACAATTTTGGTCAACACCTCAGGACAGAAAACCACCCCCTCACCTGAATCTCAGGAGCCAGAAACTAGATCAGATGCTCAAGAAAGAGTGCGAGAAACTCTTCTCCCTCAGGGCCATAGAGAGGGTCCCAAAATCAGAATGGAGAAAAGGGCTTTACTCCTGTTATTTTCTAGTTCCCAAACCGAACAGAGACCTGAGACCCATTCTGGACCTCAGAGCTCTAAACAAATACATAAAGAAAATAAAAGTTCTGTATGGTTTCCCTGTCACAGACCATCCCATCTCTGAATTCCAGGAATTGGTTTGCAGCCCTCGATCTAAAAGACGCTTACTTTCACATAGAGATATGCCCCCAACTCAGAAGGTTCCTAAGATTCATGTTGGGGGGGGAAACACTTTCAGTTTGCATCACTTCCCTTTGGGCTCTCCCTGGTGTTCACAAAGTACATGATGGCAGTCTGCCTACCTATGCTGGCAGTGTATAAAGATCAACTCCTACCTAGATGATTGTTTGATAAACAGGGGACTGAGAGCTCAGGTAGAACACAGCATCAAAGTAGTGAGCCCACTATGCAAGTACCTGGGGCTCTGCGTAAATCAAGAAAAGTCAAAACATTGCCCATCCCAAAACGTAGAATTCACAGGAGCTCTCCTAGACTCCCAAAAAGGGAGGGTCTTCCTGCCCCCCTCAAGATTTCAGTCCATCTGCACCATCACTGAGGAGCTGCAGGACTCCCAGGTAACTACGGTCCAAGACTGCTTACAGCTCCTCAGGTACATGGCAGCCGCCACCTCTGTTATAAGGATGACCCGCCTGAGAATGAGACTGTTTCAGATCTGGCTGTCCACAGTGTTCCATCCACAGAGACACCCTCTGTCCAAGTTACTGTTGGTTCCCCAAAACATCCTGGGGACATTAGAGATCAGGGGGGATCCCCTCTTTGGCATGGGAAGAATCCCCTTCGAAGCCGCAGTCCGTATGGTGACACTGATCACCAATGCCTCAGATTTGGGGTGGGGGACCCACATATCAGGGGGACTTTCAACCCAAGGACTTTGGTCTCCAACAGACAGCCTCCTTCACATAAATGTGAGGGAATTGCAGGCCATCAGATTGGCTTGCAAGATTTTTCTGGACAAGATAAAAGACAAATTGGTCCAGATCCTGACGGACAACACCGTCGTCATGCTGTATATGAACCGGCAGCTGGGTGTTCGCTCCCCAGCTCTCTGCAGAGAGGCATACAGACTTTGGGAACTAGCCCTGAGGTACACTTTCACTCCAGTGGCAGTTCACCTACTGGCGGTGGACAACAAGCTGGTGGATTCACTAAGCAGAAACCCCTAGCCCACCATGAGTCATCCTTCCACAACACAGTGGTATCCCACCTAATCAACAACTGGGATTACCCCAAGTGGACCTATTTGTGACACAACAGAACTGCAAATGTCAGCTTTTCTGCTCCCTCAGGGGTTGGGAGAAAGGTTCACTTATGGACGTCTTCCTCCTCAGTTGGTCGGGTCCCCTACTATACACCTTTCCACCATCCCCGTTGATATACAGCGTCCTCCTGAAGGCCAAGACTGATGGAGAAAACATGATACTGATAGCTCTGGATTGGCCCAGACAACACTGGTGCTCGCTCCTACAGGACCTGCCCATAGATGCTCCACTCCACCTCCCCCTGTGGAGGGACCTGCTGACACAAAAGTTGGGGTACCTGTGGCAGCTGAACCCTGCTCTCTTGCACCTAACAGCCTGGAGACTCCTTGGCTAAGTGAGCAGGAAAGAGTCTGCTCAGACAGGGTCAGGAGGGTATTAATTGGTAGCAGAAGGCCTTCCACTAGAGCTACCTATACAGCCAAATGGAAACATTTTTCCTGCTGGACAATAAGTAAAAGGGGCATTCCCACATTAGCCCCTATACACTTAATCCTTGACTACCTGCTAGACCTCAGAGACAAGGGCCTCTCCCTTTCCTCACTGAGAGTGCATCTAGCAGCAATTTTGGCTTTCCACGAAAAGGTGGATGGTGTTCCTGTTTTCTCCCACCCCACCTCCACCAGATTTTTGAAGGGATTTGAAAGAGTCTTCCCACAACCTCGTGAACCTATCCAAAAATAGGAGCTTAATGTGGTGCTCCGAAGCCTAACGGAGCCACCTTATGAACCCTTGGACTCATGCACTCTGCTGGTGCTTGCTTGGAAGGTGACTTTTCTGGTAGTGGTTACTTCAGCCAGAAGGGTTTCTGAACTGAAGGCCCTTTCCTCAGAACCTCCGTATACGAGGTTCTTTCCTGAAAAAGTGGTGCTTTGTCCACACCCATCCTTGGGGGACTTCAATTACCCTGACATCTGCTGGGAGGCCAATACAGCAGTGCATGGGCAATCCAGGAAATTTTTAGAGGGTGTTGGGGACAACTTTCTAGTACAAATGCTAGAGGAACCAACTAGGGGCCTTGCACCGCTCAACCTGCTGCTCACAAACAGGGAAGAATTGATCAGGGACGTAGAAGTAAATGGCAAGCTAGGCAGTAGTGACCATGACATGGTTGAGTTCAGGATGCTGATTAAAGGAAGGAAGGAAAGAAGCAAAACACAAACCCAGGACTTCAAAAAAACAGATTTTGGCTCCTTCAGGGAACTGATGGGTAGGATCCCTTGGGAAGCTAATCTGAAGGGGAAAGGAGTCCAAGAGAGTTGGGTATATTTTAAAGAAACCCTCTAAGGGCACAGGAAGTTGCCATTCCAATTAGGAGAAAGAACAAACATGTGAGGCAGCCAGAATGGCTTAGCAGAGAACTCTGCTGTGAGCTTAAACAGAAAAAGGAAGCTTACAGGAAGTGGAAGCTTGGCCAGATGACCAAGGAGGCATATAAAGATATTGCTAGGGACTGCAGGGATAAAATCAGAAAGACCAAAGGACAAATGGAGTTGCGGCTAGCGAGGGATGTAAAGGATAACAAGAAGGGGTTCTACAAGTATGTTAATAAGAAGAAGAGGATCAGAGGTGGTGTAGGTCCCTTGCTGAATGGGGCAGGCATCCTCGTGACAGAGGATGAGGGAAAAGCTGAAGTGCTCAATGCATTTTTTGCTTCAGTTTTCACAGGCAGGGTCAGCTCCCAGCCCACTACCATGGGTGTGGCAGATGGGAGAGAAGACGACAGGCCCTTGGTGACAGAAGGTCAGGTTAGGGGCTGCTTAAAGAAGCTGGATGTGCACAAGTCCATGGGGCCGGACGAACTGCATCCAAGGGTGCTAAGGGAATTGGCCGATGAGATAGCAACACTGCTGACCATTATCTTTCAAAACTCATGGAGAACAGGGGAGGTGCCAGAGGATTGGAAAAAAGCAAATGTAGTGCCTATTTTCAAGAAGGGGAAAAAGGAGGATCCAGGGAATTACAGACCAGTCAGCCTCACCTCAATCCCTGGAAAAATTATGGAGCAGGTTCTCAAAGAATCCATCCTCAAACACTTAGAGGAAAATAAAGTGATCAGGAACAGTCAGCATGGATTTACCAAGGGTAAATCATGCCTGACCAATCTCATTTCCTTCTATGATCAGATGACTGGTTTTCTGGATGCAGGAAGAACCGTTGATGTTATCTATCTTGATTTTAGCAGGGCTTTTGATACAGTTTCCCACAGCATTCTCATTGGCAAATTAAGGAAGTATGGGTTGGATAGGTGGACTATAAGGTGGATAGAAAACTGGCTAGATCAACGGTTTCAGCGTGTAGGAATCAATGGATCCATGTCTAGCTGGCAACCAGTAACAAATGGTGTGCCCCAGGGGTCAGTCCTGGGGCCGGTTCTGTTCAACATTTTCATCAGTGATCTGGATGATGGAATAGACTGCATTCTCAGTAAGTTCGTGGATGACACCAAGCTGGGGGGACCAGTAGACACGTTGGAGGGCAAGGACAGGATTCAGGGAGATCTAGACAAATTGGAACAGTGGGCCAACAGAAATCTTATGAGGTTCAATAAGGACAAGTGTAAAATCCTGCACGTGGGACAAAAAAACCCCATGCACTGCTACAGGCTGGGAAACATTCAGCTAAGTAGCAGCAGTGTAGAAAAGGACCTGGGGGTCATGGTGGATGGGAAGCTAGATATGAGCCAGCAGTGTGCTCTTGCTGCCAAAAAGGCTAATGGCATACTGGGCTGCATCAAAAGAAGTATTACCAGCAGATCGAGGGATGTGATCATTCCCCTCTATTCTGCACTGGTGAGGCCACATCTAGAATACTGTGTCCAGTTTTGGGCTCCCCACTACAAAAAGGACAGGGACATGCTAGAGAGAGTTCAGCGGAGGGCAACCAAAATGATTAAAGGGCTGGAGGAAAGACTGGAAGCATTAGGCTTATTTAGCCTGCAGAAGAGAAGATTGAGGGGGGATTTGATAGCAACCTTCAACTACTTGAAGGGATGCTCTAAGGAAGATGGAGCTCAACTGTTCTCAGTAATAACAGAGGACAAAACGAGGAGCAATGGTCTCAAGTTGCAGTTAGGGAGGTCAAGGCTGGATATTAGAAAAAACTTTTTTACTAGGAGAGTGGGGAAGCCTTGGAATGAGCTGCCGAGGGAAGTGGTGAAATCTCCATCTTTGGAGGTGTTTAGGGCCCGGCTGGACAAAACCATGACTGGGGTGGTTTAGTGGGAGTCGTCCTGCCTCTGACAGGGGGTTGGACTAGATGACCTATGAGGTCCCTTCCAACCCTATGATTCTATGATTCTATGATCCTTCCTTCCTAAGGTGGTCTCTCCTTCTCACCTTAATCAGGACATTTGTTTGCCAGTGTTCTTTCCAGATCCTCAGGTTACCGAGAACCAGAGGAAGCAGCACACCCTGCATGTAAAAAGGGAGCTCTTAACATATATCGAGTGCGCACACCCATTCCACAGGACCTCCCGGTTGTTCTTGGTGGTCACAGAATGTAAAAGAGGTCTTCCAGTGTCGTTACAGTGCATTTCCAAATGGATTGTAAACTGCATCAAAGACTGCTACAGAAGGTCAAATATGCCCCTCCTGGGGAATGTCAGGGCTCATTCAAGCAAGGCCCAGGCTTCATCAACAGCCTTTTTCACCCAGGTCCCGATCCAGGAGATCTGCAGAGCAAGTACGTGGTCGTCAGTGCATACCTTCCTGACGCACTACACTATCATCCAACAGGCTAGAAAAGATGCCACGCTGGGCAGAGCTGTATTCAGTGTGGGTAAGCTGTAACTCCTCCCACCATCCTTGGGTGTGGCTAGCAGTCACCTGTAACTGAATGATGTGAGCAGTGCTCGAAGAAGAATGGTGGGTTACTGATGTAACTGTTCTTCTTCGAGACGGGCTGCTCACATACATTCAGATCCCTCCCACTGTCCCCAGTAACCAGAGTGGGCAAAAAGAAGTGACTGGGAGGGTCAGGGTCATGGTCACCTATGTAGCCACAGTCACTGAGTGGAGGGGGCGTTGGCCATGTGCCCTGACCTGACAGGCTAAGGCTAAAGACTTTCCAAGCTATTGTGTACTGCGGCACATATACACCTGTAACTGAATGTATGTGAGCAGCTCATCTCAAAGAAGGATGGTTACATCAGTAACCCACCATTGTCACAAAGGCAAAGGAAAAGGCAAAAGAGGAACAGGTGAAAAAGAAAAGGAAAAGGCAATGTTTCACAAAATTAAAAAATGGCAGAATTAATGGCCACACTGAGGAATTAAAAGATGAGACCATTGCAAAAGTTTCTGCTATTGTGTTGTCTATTGCTTTCTCCTGCTTTTTTTAGCATGTCAGTGTGAAGGTGATAGGCAAATAATGGTGTCAATTTCCAAAGGGATAGCCGTGTTAGTTTAGTCCAGGAAAAAAAACCAAGGAGTCGTGTGGCACTTAAAGACTAACAGATTTATTTTTCTTGTGAGCTTTCATGGGAGAAAATCCTACTTCGTCAGACGGGAGACGAAGCACAGATCCTAATGATAGTTTGCTGTGATGAGCCAAGACTGAAAAGTGCTAAGGCTTCCAGCCCTACTAACTCTGCCAGATGGGAACAATTTCTATATTTTTCTGTATTTTCATTTCTGTCCATCAAATTGAGGATGGCGCCCCTTATTGCTTGGGGCCCTAGGTGGCTGCCAGCTTTGCCTACCCCAAAAGCTGCCACTACCCGAGACTGGGTGCTATTGGACCTGTGAGAGCTCCTGAGTGACAGAGACTACTGGTGTTTCTCAGCCCCACCTGAGGGCCAAAGACAAATTGTGTTTATCTGCCCTGCTGAAGGGCTAGAGACCAATTGGGTATGTCTGCCCCACCCAAGGGACAGAGACCCTTTCTGCACCTGACCTATATGGGCTGACGGGAGGGCAGGATGGAGAGTTTTGTACCTGAGAGGAATTGGGGGTGCTAGCTTACAGGGTGACATTATTTTTTGCAAAGATATCTGTGTTCCTAATATTTTACTTGCTATGGTTCTTACTGTGATTTTTCATTCTAACTTTTTCAACTTTTATAGCACTAGTTTCTTCCATTGGTTCATGTTCTGGATTGACACATTGCCTGTTCTTTGCCATTGTTCCACCAATAGGGATTGCCTTTTGCAACTGTGTTTTGTGTCTCACTCTAGCTAGCCCATAATGCTTCTTCATGTACAGTTGCTTGTGTGTAGAATTTGATTCTGAAGTATTCAACCGTGTAATATTACTGACACCAATCTTCCTGAATTGCAATATATATTGTATGAAATATGATATGCAAGGTATCTGTTGTAGAGTCATGATTTGTTAAGAGAACTAAGTACATTTATATGTATGGATGAGCTGTGTGTTATGAGTTTTAAATATTCATGTGCAGCTCCCCAAGGAAACTACCTAGATTCCTGGTTCCAAAGGGGCAGCTGTGTTAGTCTAGTTCAGCAAAACAAGGAGTCCTGTGGCACTTAAAGACTAACAAATTTATTTATTGCATGAGATTCTGTGGGAAAAAATCCCACATCAGACACTTTGAAGATGGTGGAACTTACAGAATGGGAGGCAAATAAATGCAGGGAAGTATAAGTCATGGGATCAGGTCACACAATAACAGCAAATCAAAGCAGTTTTTTCTCATTACAACATGAAATTTGACCTCAACTTCCTCTATAGGCTGTTCCCCACTGTTTGAATCTTAGCAACTGTGGTTCTTCTTCAAGTGCTGCTTGGACACATTCAATATCAGGTGTACATGCTGCAGTGCACGATTGGCCGGAAACTTTCTTTAGCCTTAGCCTGTCAGGGCAGGGCTGGCAGCCAACGCCCCCTGGCCACTCTGTGGCTGTATTTATGGCCGCCGCCCTGCCCCTCCCCAGTTTTCTCTTTTCCGCCCTCACCGACGGTTACAGAACAGCCTGTTTCTTGCTTTTGCAAGGGCCTGTCTCTCCACTCTGTTTTACGAGCATTTTCACTGGAAGATCTGTTTGTGGACATCGCTAGCACTCCTACCAAGTCTTTCCAACAGAAGTCAGAACCCAACAGATGGCTCCCATGGGAGGTATCTTAAAGGCCTGGGTGAGCTTCACCAGGTGGATTATGCTCCAATTGCAGATCTTTAAATGAAGGACTCAAGAAGACAGGGAGCGAAGGCTGCATAATATTGCCCAGGAACGGGCCCTGCAGCTGACACTGGGTACATCCATCACACCCAAGGATTCACCGGCACCGAGTGCTGAGCTGGCACTGGAGCCCTCTTGGCACCACTCTCCAGCTACGAATAAAAGCTGCGATTGGCCTCTAACTCAGCACAGCATGCCCAGTCGGCACGGGCACCGGCGCCGTCTCGTCGCCACTCTCTGTCTATGAACAAAAGCTGTGATCAGCTTCTAATGCAGCACCTCATGCTAGATGGGCACCGCTCTCTGGCTAAAAGCTGCATTTGGCCTGTAACTCGGCATTGTGTGCTCAGTCAGCACTGGAGCCCTCCCGGGGCTGGTCTCTGGCTATGAATGAAAGCCACAATTGGCCTGTAACTCGGCACCTTGTGCTAGGCTGGCACCGGGGCCCCTCAACGCCACTCTCTGGATATAGATAAAAAGCTGCGATTGGCCCCTAACTCATCACTGCATGCTGGATTGGCACCAGAGCCCTCTTGGCTCCACTCTCCAGTTGTGAATAAATGGCTGCAATTAGCATTTGGCTCGGCACCATCTTGGTGCTGTGTGACCTTATCCCTGGTACCTCCTCTCCAAAGGAAAGGGCTGGAGCATCTGAGCAACATGCATTGGCGGCAGAGCCTCAGGCCAGTCAGCATCAAGGCCCTTTCGGCGCTACTCCCCAGCAGAGCAAAGGTAAGTGTGCTTTGTGTCAACTTCAGCACTGAAGTGCTGGTGCCACTCTGGCTCTCCCCTCCAGGGTTGAGGGCCAGAGCCTATCATGGTGCCATCCACACCGGATGACCTTAAGGTGACGGAGGCTCTTTGGTGCCTGAAATCACAGCCAGGCCACCAAAGCAAATGGTAAGTCGTCCTTCCTTTCACTTTAACCAGCACTGGGGGGAGCTGCTCACTCCTTGGCCCCGTGTCACTGCAGAACTGAGGGCTCCAACCCACATGGTGCTGACACCTTGCCTCAGCACCGCAAGAAGATCCAAGAGTGCATGCTCCAGGCCCGGCCTCCTAATGAAGGTTTCCCTGAACCGGCTTGTAAGGGGAGTTCCAACTCAGTACCATGGCCCTGGGAGAGGGCACCCCGGTATTGGGGTTGTCCCTTTCCCCGGCTAAAGCCATGAAGTCAGGGCCAGGGTCTTACAGAGAAGACCGTACCACACTTCAGCCCCCTTACTGGGTCACTGCCTACCTGGGGGTCATGGTCACACCCCTCGAGGGGAACCAAGACCCCTTATTCCACGTGGAGTTTGCATCCTCTCCAGTCACCATTACGATCCCTCTTCATGCTCGTGTCCGTGACATCACTGGGACTCAGTGGCCTGAGCCACCCTGGTTTACCCCTGGGCCCCCAGGGGTCCAGGAGGTTTGACCTCCTGGGTCAAAGGCCTATTCAACTTCAGTCTTTCAACTGAGAATTGCTAACCATTAGGCCTTGTTTAACAGATATTCCCTAGATCTGTGTAATGCTATGAAGGGTTTTAGCAGCTTCCTCCCACAAGAACACTTTGTGGATTAGGATGCCTTCATTGAGGAAGGCGCCTTGGCCTCATGCAAAGACCTTACAGTGGCATGGGATGCCTCGGACACAGCCAGCTGCAGCATTGCTACAGCCATGGTTATGCACTGAGTGGTCTCTACCAGGACTTACAGCAGTCCACATTAGACCTTCCCTTTCAAGGGACAGTCTCTCTGTGCCCTGGCCACTGACTCCCTCATGTGCAGCAACTGTGACCCCAGGTCAGCCCTCAGAGCCCTGGGTATGCTTACTCCCCAGCCCACCACAACCCCACAAATGCTTGGGTTGAGGGCCCTGACAGTAGTCTCTCCCACACAAGTGAAACGGCTATCCTTTAGGGGCCCTTGGACTGTGGGTTGATGGCCCCTTTTCTCCATCAAACCCAACCCTTGAACTTCAGGGCAGCACCCTAAACTGCTTATGTTAAACTTCCTCTCGCAATCAACCTTATCTCTTCCTCCTCTCTGGTAACAACATGTCTCCCTCTTCCCTTACCGTATTCTTTGGGTCAAGCAAGGGCCTGGCAACCAGAGAACTCTCCTCACATGCACTCGGTTCTAGTTGCATGTGCCCTTGGAGCCTTGGTGGAAATCTGGGGGTGATAGCGCTATGAGAAGGGGATACATGATGCCCCTTCCCACCACAACACCTGCTCTGTGGCTCTTACCCAGGGCTACAGCCTTCTGGGACACATAGGGGAGGATACACACTCCCCATCCTCATACCCAGAGGCTTCTCCTTCTCCCCCACACCTCGTCCAACCCTTCCCCAGTCAGGCACCCTGGGACTGGTACGCTTCTGCTTTGCTGACCCCAAGAACATCTCTTATTTGTGTTGGCCTGCAACGGATCTTGGGGCAAATTGCTGTGGGATGGTGTACCCCACCTCCCAGGTGGTAGGTAAGAGGGCGAGTTCGTGCCTTCTTGTTCTCTATCTTTTCCCTCCTCGCCTCCCCAGGCGGTCCCCTTTTTATTCTCAGAGCTATGCTCTTCAGATTCATATTAGGCCTGTCGCTCGAGGCATCCTCGAGCTCCACTGTAGGAGTTTTTGCCTCTTCAGCTCCCACCCCTCCTCCCCAAGGACATTCACTACATCTCATTGGTCCGTCTGCCCATGGTCAAACCTCACATTTAGCCCTCTACTGGAACCCCCTCTGCTCTGGTGCCTCCCTCCAACCAGGCAAGGGATGAGTTCCATCAAAAACCCCAGACAGCCATCTTGGAGCTGCCTTGACCTTTCTATGGCACCCCCCTCCTCCCTAGAATAACAACAAGGGGAGATAGTAGGGGATAGAATTCTTAAACCCCATTGGTATTCATACACCTGAGTGAGCCCGCTTGAGGACAAGTGGTCCTTAGCTCACAGTTAGTTCCCCTGCAGGACTCTGGCTCCTGAAGGAATTTGCAAAATCCTTAGCAGGCTGGAAACCCTGATGCGTTATGGGTGATGTTTTCATAACATCTCCTCATGCCCCATGTTCCTTAGAGGACACAGTGGCTTCCCCTTGGTTTTCCCCTAACTAGGGGTTGCCTTATGCCCTACTCCTCTCTCCTTGGGGTCTCTCTCATCCTTTCTTTCACCTGGGACCTGCCCAAGTCTTACCCCTTCCAATACTCAGGGAGGTGCAGCTATAACACCCCTCCCTTCTTGGAGTAGGCATTATAGAACACATCCGCCTTGCATCTTGGCTAAGTCACAGTCTTCTCTCCTCATCAGGATCTATGCAAGATCCCTCATAGTTGGCCTGTTGCAGCTGGGACCCAACACCTATTCCCGGCACTAGAGATGAGTCAACCAGGTGTGATATGAAGGTTGACTGCCTCTCCATAGAAGTGAGAGTCAGAATATAAGGTGAGAGAAGAAGCGAAAATATCATGTGAGTCACGTACCCACCCCCAACACTTCAATTCTGGCGCTTGGGGGCCACAACCCTTGGGTGGGGGACTTGACCCATCTATAGAGATGGTTGGATACCCCTTCCCTTCATTCAGCACACCTCTCCCTTCGCGAGTCTGTGTATCAGGAGAGTAAAGGACGTGGGCAAGGGAAAGAAATGTGCGCCTAGCCTTGAGGTTGCATAAGCGCCTCCCAGAACCCCACAATGGTTTCTTACCATCCCTGTCTCAGGTCATTCTCTCATCTCTTTGGTTGGGGATGACCTAGCATGGGTATTCAATCACCTTACCTCCAGTTTCTCTGTTTTCACTTCCCAGTCATTTAACATTCATGACCTCTGCCATTTGGCTTCTCTCCTGATGCTAGGATGGGTGTATCTAAAGGTCCCCCTTTTTCCTGCTATAACCCTTGGAAGGGTCACCTCTAAAGAAGGGCCCTCTGGGGATCCTTACTTCTGTTCTCACAACGACCTCCTTGATGAGTGTCTGCGACACTTTGGGCCCCAGCGATGGACCTGCCCAGTGTCTAGGTCTTATTCAGGGGCCCTCCCCCCCCAACCCTCCATTCTCATGCTTCAGCGGATGGAGGGGTGGGAGTCTCCCCACCTACTGCTTCCTCATTGTTTTCTTCCTACATTATCTTTCCTATGGAGATGGGATGCCTTAATTTAGAGCACCCTTATCAATCATGTCTTGGCATCTGTTGCCAGTATGTCAATGGGGAAAGGCCTTCTGCCTATCCCCCGTTTCGTCAAGGGGTGATGCTTTCCCTGCCCCAGTCTTGGTTAGTAACTTAACTCAATATACCTCCCTTTGAGGTTAGAGCAGCAAGGGCAGCAGTTATCCCACCCTTGCTCATTGCTTGCAGCTGTAGGAGCCTGTTGCTCTGGATCACATCTCCCTTTCTCAAGAGTCAATTCCGCTAGGGAAGGGCAACCCTCTTATTTAGATGGTCTTGCTGGTGACAAGGATGCTGTTTGCTATTGTGATATAGGGGGTTCCGCAGCAATGTTACCTCTAAGCGGAGCAGGCAGCTGAGCAACTCCTGTTGCTCACTGCGCTCCCCCCCTGCTGGGCTCACTGCGCAGCCCCCCCCTACTCCCGCTCACCCCCCCGCTCCCGGCAGCAGCCCCCCCACTCCCAGCAGCATCCCCCCCACTCCCGGCAGCAGCTCCCCCACTCCCGCTTGCCCCCCCTGCTCCCGGCAGCACCCCCTGCCCCCACAAACTTGCCTTGGGGCTAGACTGGAGCCACACGGCCCAGGCATAACTCCTGGGGCAGAGAAGCACAATGGAGCATGCTCAGATTTTCTGGGCATGCTCTGTTAGAGCTTCTCTGGGCGGGAGTTTTGAAAACTCCCAGCCCCAGAGGAGCTCTGTGTAAGGACTCAGGCTGCCGGCCGTGTGCTGCCAGCAGCCTTCTCTGCACTGGCAGCTGTGGCGGGCTGCGCTGCAGCGCACCAGCACAGCTTAGAGGGAACATTGTCCCAGTAATGAACTGGGACTGCCCTCTTGGAGTTCTGGTCTTCTGACAGAGTGGCAAATGACCCCTTAGCACTCTCGTGCACATCTTCTCTTGAAGATCTTGCACTTAGTGGTGCGTCCATAGGTGTTTGCCCGGTGGTCCGCTACTTCTTTGCCAAATTTTGGGTGCTGTGCCATTTGTGGGTGGCCATGCTGACAGCGGATAAGGCTCTAACTCCGCCCACCTTCCACAGTATGGCTAGGAGTCACCTGATATTTAATGTATCCAAGCAGTGCTCGAAGAAAGGTGGGTTACTTACCAGTAACTGTTCTTCTTTGAGATGGGCTGCTCAGATTCATTCAGATCCCTCCCGCCATCCCCACTACTCAGAGTTAACAACTAGTAGGAACTGGGGAGAGGCAGGGCTGTGGCCATATATACAGCCTTGGGGTGGCCAGGGTGTTTTGGCTGCCAGGCCTGTTCTGACAGACTAAGGCCAAAGAAAGTTTCCAGCCAATCGTGCACTGTGGCACGTACACCTGATACTAGATGAATCCGAGCAGCCCATCTTGAATAAGGACAGTTACTGGTAAATAACCCACCATTCACAGTTGTGCTTGAAGGGCATAACAAATGGGATCAGTTCTGGGTCTAGTTCTGTTCAATATTTTCATCAGTGATTTAGATGATGGTATAAAGCAGTGGTTCTTCTTCGAGCGCTGCTCGGATACATTCAGTAATAGGTGTGCCTGTGCTGCAGTGCATGATTGGTCGGAAACCTTTTGCCCTAGCCTGTCAAAACAGGGCTGGCAGCCACCACTCCCTTGCCACCCTGTGGCTATATATGTGGCCGCCACATTATCCCTCCTCAGTTCCAGTTTCCACGCTCAGCAACAGTATCAGAACAGCCTGCTCCTTGTGATCATGCAAGCAGCCTGTCTTTGCATCTTTTATGAGCCACTTGCTCGACTGGGAGAACCTTTCTGTGGACGTCGTTCCACCGAAAAGCACTACTCTCACTGAGTGCGCAGCCTCAGAGCAGGAACATTGCTCCTACTTGTCGCCCGCCATGCCAGGGTTTAAACCTTGCGCTGTCTGCGGCAAGGCCTTCCTGCGGGACGACCCCCACGAGAAGTGCCTACGGTGCCTGGGCGAAGCCCATCTGGTCACTGACTGCTCTCTCTGTATGTCCTTCAACCAACAGACAATTAAGGACAGACAGCAAAGGCGCCGTGCGTTGGCCTCAGATCAAATGCGGCAGCCTACCCCCAAAGCTTCAGGGCTTCCTTTGGCACTGCATGCTTGCTTGGCACCAAAACTTTCATGGTGCCGTTCTCCTTGAAAGCAAAAGATGATGAGCTTGGTAACTGTAGGTACCGAAGTGTTGGCACTGGTCTATGACCCCCCACCTGGGAGTTGCCTTGGGACTGGCAGGAGCAAGTGCCGGTCCCTACCGCTCCAGAGGCCTTTGAGGCAGCAAAAGCATGCCTCCTCCTGCCAATGCCTCCCACCCCGGTGCCCCCAAGAAAAGGGGTAAACTGGCCTTCGCCTTAGGAGCCTGGTCTCTCCGACAGCAGTACCAAACTCCATGATCAATCTCAGTGCTGAGTTCCCCAGCACTGAAGCCAGCCATACAAGAAGGCCCCAGTACCGCTGAGTCCTCCCCTCGGAGCAGTGTTACCCTGCCTTCTCTGGCACCACAAACATGGTCCCCTTGAGGCTTCTTGATCCCCAAGCCCTGAGAAAGGTGTCTCAATGGGGAGTAAATGGCCCTGTCCACGGTCCTTGGTACTGACCACTTGCAGGTACTGACCCCATGAATGGTCTCCTCAGGAGACCCCAACGGGTCCCTGCAGTACTGTTCTGCCCAGCCTGGTCCTGTGTCCTCCAGCACCAGACAGAGCGCTGAACCCCATACCCTGTTCCCACACTAGGGACCTCACGGCACCCTTCGACTTCCTTCGCTGTGTCTATGCTCATGTGGGGTTGGAGGTTCATTCTCCCACAGGGCCTAGTGACACTTTGTTTAGCTCAGTGTTCACTTCACCTGACCCCATAACAGTTCCCCTACACCAGGGGTGTCAAACACGCAGCCCCTAGAGCTGTTTCCTGTGACCCGCAACAACACTATTGTTACTGATATTTGCAATATAGTTGTATGAAAAGGTTTCAGTGGTGTGGTCCTCGGACTAATGTACTAGTCCTCGTACAGCCCTCATGGTGATTTGAGTTTGAGGCCCCTGCCCTACATGCTAGTGTACGAGACCTCGACATGTCACATTGGCAAACCCCTAGGTCCATTGCCCACATAGCCTATAGAGCGGGCCATAAATACCAGGCCCCTGCTGGGTACTTTCTCTTCCTCACCCACTACCTGGCACCATCTCAACGGGTAGTGGAAGAAGTGCTAGATCCGGGGCAGGATTCTTGCAACCCTCTCCCAGTGTTGAGAGATGTGAGGGAGTTAGATCTCCTGGGGTGGAAGGCTTACTCCTCCTCTACCTTCCAGCTGCAGGTAGCCAAATCAGGCCTTGGTAGCCAGATATGTCATGGATATTTGGGAGTTCATGAACAAGTTCAGACATTTACTCCCACAGGAGAATAGGGTGGACTATGATGCCTTCCTTGAAGAGGGCAGGATAGCGTCCCAGGACCTGTTGTTACTTGCCTGGGACACCATGGAAAGTGACCTCAGCACGGCCTCAGCCATAGCCCTGTGGCGAGGGTCATGGCCACGGGAGGCAAGGGTGCCCCCCTCCTCCCAGCAGGTCATATGTGACCTCCCCTTTGAAGGTGGGCCCCTGTTCCCAGCCAGAATGGATGCCATGCTCCATAGTGCCCAGGACCCCCGAGGGGATGTAAAATACTTAGGCATGTTGCCTTCCTGTTCTACTAGCCACCCACCTAGCCTGTAAGGGGCAGTCAATGCATACTCTTTGCCCCTCTGGTCTGCTTCACCAGTTTCTTCTACTCTTCTTAAAGTCACGAGTACAATTTGAACTTTGCAGAACCTCCCATTCCCTCAGTTGGTGCGCCAACTGACCTAACATCAAACCAGGGTTCCTGCTTCCCCTCGTCTTGGAAGAACATCACCTGGTCTACTTTGAGTACCAGGAGGAAAGTGTACCCTCCTTGAGTGGGAGGGCAACCCTGAGACAAAATCCTAAGCCTGGGTACTGCCCTCCTCCCCTAAGTATAACTTGGTGGTTCCATCGGAATCCCCCAAGGATCCTGCTCTGCAGGGGATGTCCCCCTTACTTCCCCTCCAGTTTGTGCCACACCTTGCTTACCTTTGAGGACCCGTAAGGGTTAACACCTGGGTAGCCCTCTTATTTAGCTCAGAAGCTACCCTTGAAATCAGGGACCGCTTGGGTCATGGTTGGAGGTGCCCTCTCTCCTTCACTCCCCTACCCCATAGCGGAACATGCAGTCACTAGGTGACACAATGGGTTGTACATGTGAGGGGTTGTAGGACCGAATACCTTGCACTTCCACATACCTCGAATGACCAACCAACATCCATAGTCTCTAGTATTCCCCTCCCCAGAATTTTCTTCTTTCCTCAGAGGGCACTCCCTCCTAAGGTTATGCAGGGTGCCTGAAGGCTCCATGTTCTACTTCCTTGAAGGCTGGCATTTTCTTTCCCTCTCGGAAAGAAATGGCTGCTCTGTGTTTCTCACTGAGGAACTAGGTGACCAGGTGGTCGTTTATTTTCTTCATACCCCCTTGTGATTTGCTTCCTTGGCTGGACCAGTAAGGGGGCTTTTCCCCTTCTCCCTCCCCCTTCCCGTTTCTGCCTCCATGTACTCACTAGCTGGCCGAGTTTTTCCTCCAGGCCCCACATTAGCTTCCCCATCACCAGCTAAGGTACATATGGTAGGCCTAAGGCCAAGGGATGTATCCGGTCTGCACTCCTTGACAGATGCTTATCACTGGCTTCCGACGTCCCCTACTTCAAAGAGCCTCACCAATCCTTAGATCAGTGGCTTCGTTTTTTCTTCCATGATAAGGTGACTTTAGGCTGCCCGCTGCTCCTGTTGATCGCAGACAGGGACTACTCAAGAGGCATAGGCAATTATTCTTCCCCTAGGCCAGGCCTTACTACCTATTGGCTCCCTTTGCCTGGGCCACCAGCCTTTATGGGTGTGAAGTGCTGAAGGTGGAGAAGAACCCAATTCTGCTCACCATCCATCAGCACGGCTAGCAGTCAACTATTATTGAATGTATCCGAGCAGCGCTCAAAGAATGGTGGGTTACTTAGCAGTAACCATCCTTCTTCAAGATGGGCTGCTCGGATTCTTTCAGAATCCTCCCACTGTCCCAGCTACTTGGAGTTGGAGACTTTTAGGGACTGAGGAGGGGCAGGGCGGTGGCCACATATATAGCCACAGGGTGGCCAGGGGGCAGTGGCTGCCAGCCCTGTTTTGACAGGCTGGGGCAGAAAGGTTTCCGACCAATCGTGCACTGTGGCA
This sequence comes from Podocnemis expansa, assembly GCA_007922195.1. Lineage (NCBI taxonomy): Eukaryota > Metazoa > Chordata > Testudines > Podocnemididae > Podocnemis > Podocnemis expansa. The sequence continues at coordinate 1,631,386 of ML682015.1, forward strand.
CAGACACACCTATTACTGAATGAATCCAAGCAGCCCATCTTGAAGGAGGACGGTTACTGGTAAGTAACCCACCATTCTCAACCTTCTGCAGGTCATGTCACAGTTGGCAGCATATTGCAATCCTACAGGAAACACTAACCCACCCTGCCTAGGCAGAATCCATTCATCTTCCCAGCTCTCCACCACACGCTTACTGCTGTGTGGTGACACGCTGTGTCCCAACATAGTGATTGGGAACTACTGACATAGAGAGTACACTTACAAAGCTTGCAGATGGTACCAAGCTGAGAGAGGTTGTGAGTGATTTGGACACACTAGGGCTAGGGGTCAGCAACCCCTGGCATTCATGCCTTTTCACAGCAGCACACAGCATTGTGGCTGCTTCCCCCGGTGGCTCCAGCCCCCAGCAGGGCCTAGGGCCACAATTGCTGCATGTGTTATGGTTCCTGTACCCTGCTGTCCTTGTTCCCCAGCTGGTTCATTTCTGAAATACTGTATTAATTTCTATTATGGTGGTTATTTTTGTTTCAAATAATAGGCATGGAACATAACTTGTCTTTCTCAAAAGCTTAGCCATGATATATATGATTATCTACAGAGAGCTTTAAAATTGTGTTACTAACCTGATGTCTAACCAGGTCTGAGATCAACGAGACAACTTTTTCCAAGTTGTAATTCTCTTTTTGCCTCTTCCTTGACAAATATGAAAACATGAAGAGAAAGTGACAAGCAGCTAGAAAGTATATAACTGTATGGTCGCTTTTGATATTGCATCCCAATATTTCCTCTATTGTATTACAGAATTTATATTTTGTAAAGAAAAAAACAAGAAGAAAACATGTTTTCCAAATACATTTAATCCCCATGGGAGCAATTACACAAAGTATCTTGTTTTAGCAGTATAAAAAAGTTTCTCTATTTTTAGAAAAATGTGGTGGTAGCAAAAGAAATTAATAATTTGGCAAATATACATTCTACTAGTTGCAGATAACTGTAGATTGGTAAAAGCACAGAACACACAAATAATTGATTGCAGTAGGTGCTTTAATTTTCCCAGACTTCTTTGGAGCATTTGTTCTTCCAAATTCCAGTGCAGACATCTGAGCTTCCATTGAACAGTTCATTTTCTCTGGACTAACAGTTCTTTACCATATCCGTCAATGAAGCCGTTCTAATTTAGCCTGTAGGGATTTAAAATTCCCAGTAATGGTCTGCACTGTTAGTGTAGGGCTCATAGACTGAAGTTCAACAAGGTAGCAACTGACAGCATCCAAGCACACATTTGTGAATCGTCGTCTGTAAAGAAGGAAAGAAATGTCATGACAATTCATTTTGGCTTGCATTTATCACAGTTTAGTTAAGAAAAGGAAGTGGGATTCCTTCAGATAGTAATGGAATGATTCTGTAAACAATAAAAACCAAAATCAATTAACTTTTTTCCCCTAATACACAGTATACATCAAAGGTGAATATATGAAATCTAATGTTTGTGATTGAAGCATATAGAGGAACTTATTTAGTAATTAATTTCTATTCACCTGAGTTTTAACAACTGCAGCTATTCAAAATAAGCTGTAGGTCTTGTTGGTTCAGAAGTTAAACAGTTCTTTGAATGATTTCTAATATTAGAGATCTCATGAATAACAATAATAAATTCAGAAGTATCCCTTCACTCGGGTACATCACTGCAGAACTATGCCTCCATGTTTTGCAACGTAACATTGTTTCCTAACAGCTTGTTATTCAGTGAAATTTGTGAACATGAATACAAACCTTGTACAGAAAAGCAAATTTACATATACAAAATGGAAGGCGAAAACTGAAAATAATCAATTAAAATATTATTCAACAGTAGGAAGCAGAAACCTAAAATTAAGATACTCTGTCTTATTTCATTTATTTAGGTGAAATTCTACGCTAGTAAATGGATGGTGGACAGTCCTCAGTTCCAAGAATGGGCATTACATGGACACATTCATGGCATGCTTCCCTTCACTGTCCTGTTTATGTGCCTCAACTCTGTTCCAGAGGAACTGTATCTCAGTGTAGAAGCATTCATATTCTATAGGTAAAACCCTAGACCAGTGTAGTCAATAGCAAAATTTGCCATAACTGCAAAGGGGCCAAGATACTACTTGGCACTTAAGTATATTCTTCACATACATATAGATTTCAGTTAAGACCCATCAACAGTTGAGAATCATAAAATTGAAAATAGCTTTACCAAATATACACCAAAAATACCTAAGTACACAAAAATAGTTGAAAGCAGTTTGCCAAGAGGGCCAGTTGCCACTAAATATTGCCAAAATCAATGTGAATCTGATCCTTGAATGCAAGGCTACAAGAAGCAGCTAATTTTTTATGTAATTTGAGGGCAACCATATTTTTACTTCCAACTGTCTCACTTCTGAACAACTGTATGAGTAATAATGACTTCTGGTGATTCTACTGTACCTTAAATAGAATTTTAAAAATCAGCGACCCAAAGAGCTTTGCAACTTTCAAAACAAATAATCTGAGAGTGTATTTTTTAATTTTTATAGAACATTAGCTTATATTTCATAGTTACCTCTCAAAATTAAGCACTTTGTTGGGGTCTTGTACATATCTCGATAATAATACATGAATACATTCCAAAAGGTGTAAAGGCTTTTTCATTCTATTCCAGTATGGGTCCTAAAATGAGATTACATCAAATTAGGGAAGCAGTACTACATTAATTCTGATTCATCAATATGAAAATGTGGAGGATGTCCATACATAAAAACAGTGTTACTGTAATATTTTAAGAGTTTATTATAGCAAAAGAATAAAAAGAGTGAGAATTCCATGTTAATTTACCTGCATGTTAGTTTCAGTAAGAAAAACATATAAAATTCATCAGAAAACATTAGATTGTGTGTAATTCCATATACAAGCTGAACTACTGAATAGGCTGGGAGGAGATGGATATGTAACAGAATCTACAAATCCCATAATGATGAGACAGAAAAGGGAGGAGAACCTCTCCTGGTCATAGGCAAACAGCTTGACCACACCCCCAAAAAAGACCACACTGCAGCCAGTGACAGGGTAAAATGATTCTTTGTTCCTTAATCAGAAAAAAACCCTCAAAAGACAGGAGGTGATTTGTATCCTTTGTGCCAGTCAGACCTAAGGGAAATTAACAAGCTAAGAAAGATGAAATAATTTGTCACTTTCTGTTGATCTTACTAAGAGCAAGTTAAGATTTCATTATAAACTACCCATTAGAAAGAAAAAAAAAAAAAATCAGATGAATGAATCCAAGACATGTTGTCCTCCAGGCTGAAGTGCTGCAATTCTAATATTGTTAATCCTATTTATGATAGGAGAGAGATCAGCTTTAATGTAAGGAACAGGAATATCTGAATTTAATAGCTTTCCTCACCTGTTAGAATCCAAAACAGGGAGGTTTTTGTTTTTAAATAGTAAGATATTCTGAAATCACAAAGTCTCAAACTGGCTGAAACATCTCGTTTTAATTTTAAGATAAAATTTTAGCTCAAATATTATCCTTACCCGTGATTTGAACAACTGGTCATATACTTCAAGCAGCCTAGACAGTGGTACTCCAATTTCCTGCATAGTGTATGTTACAAATCCCACATCCCAGTTCAAAGAACAAACTTGTTGCTCAAGAAACTGCACTAGAAAATCTGAAAGACAAAAGAACTGCATGTTCAAGTTCCAGCTAGCTTTAATACTAGTTTAACAAAATTAATGTTAGTTATTTACACGAGGTTTAGTTATGTTTTCCCTTACACAGAATCTTTCAACTGTGGAGATTAAAGCATTGTACAGAGTGGGTAACAGTTATCCCAGAATTTACAGATGGGAAAACTGAGGCAGAGGGGATATGCAAGATGTGGCTGCTTTCTAGAGTTAAATGCTGTGATGAGCCTCAGAAGAAATGTTATTCAGGAGTAACACCACTATATTTCTAGAGGCTTAGCACATTGCCCTTGTGATGCTTTCAAGGTATGCTGCTGGCCAGTGAAATTCAATAGCTCAGCTCTGATTTTCTCCTCTGAGAGCACAACACACTGTATTAGATTGCCAGAATAGTGTGTTTTATTTGTAATACAAGCACAACCACACCACGTTTAACTCTCTATAGTATAAAACTGTAGTATTTGCAAAAAGCTTGGAGTGACATATATCCCTCCAGGTTTTAATAATGATTTGTTACCTTCTCATTATGGCATTTGAGCATCTCAAAAGGAGAAAGAATAGACTCTAATCTAATAAAGGACAGAATTATCCTTTATGGAGTTACCGCTGTAGATATATATAACACAAGACACGGCAAGTTGATGGACACAAAGAATCTAACAACTGTACAAAATAAACACCCATCTATGCATATACTTAGTGCTTGAACAGTAACATGCCTCTCAACATTTCCATATTTGGTTTATGTGACTGTCCAAAGATAAATTCAGCTGCTGTTTGACTGGAGCAAAATAAAACCATTTCAGAACTTAGATTAGCTACAGTTTTGGGAGGAAAGTATTAATCACTTAGTTCTAGGAACATATGAATTGCCATATCACATCTGTATTATTAACATAGATTTTTATATTACAATCTTTCTCTAGTCTTGTTCTATCTAGTCATTTTCTCCAGTCATCTTCCAAAGTTACTATGCAAATAAGCAAACACTACAACCACATTGTCCAAATTATTGCTCCTGGACAACAAAAATGACCAGCCATCTGCCATAAAACCTATCATCAGGAATTCCCCAACTCACAAACCTCAATCACTGTCGTCTTTGCAGTAGCAAATCTCAATGAGAACTGATTTCATTTTATTGTTCAAGGCACAAGGTAAAATTGAACATGTAAAAACAGTGAGTTTTCTCTGGAAACAATTGTCCAATTGTCTTTCTTTTCAAAAGAAAAAAAATTTTCCAATAATCTCAATACAGCTTGTTTTGCCTTGCTCTTTGGATTCTGCCTTGTATAAAGAGTGCAGCATGTAAAGGTAACATCTATTTAAAATGTGTGAAAATAATGTTTATATATGCAGGTAACTTTAAGTGCTTTTTGATTATCATCATACAGAACATTGAATAAAGCATGTATGTTTCTATTTTTGGTAGTACTTGAGGCCTTTGAACCCACTGCAGTAAAATGCTTATTTTTCTTCCAAATACTCTGTTTTAAATAACTTACCTAAAGGAAAATAACGAGGAGTGCCAGCATATATCTTTCCAAGCAAGACCATCTTCAGACTAAGAGCTTGCATTCTGTCAGCGGGACTTAGAGTCACACTGTCACTCAATTCTGAAAGAGAACATGCAGGGATAGAATCTATTTTTAAATTTAAAGTTTATGGAGGATAATGAAATACCATCCTCCCCCCACTACTACCTATTGCTACAGCATTATACTTGCATTTACCGCTAATAGTTCAAACAAGTCTTTTTTCACCCTGACTTTGGGACCTTTTATCTGCTATTTATTGTTGGTGGAAAGTCAGAACATATGCATGCGGAAATGCAAATACACTTTTTAGGTTCTATATGAATACATACGTATTATGTGAATATGTATTAGTATTCCCTTCAATTTCATACAAGTTCACTAATAATGTACATGACCAAAGGGCTTCAATACCATAAAAAGTCTTATCCAATAGCTTTTGGGAAGCCTGTATAAAATGAATAACCCATAGCAATCCACTACCCAAAGGGAAGGTACACATATCGCAAAAGTGGTGAGACAACATTCCTGGCACTCTCTAGTACAAAAACAAGGACTGAATGGGAAAGGAAAGTGAATTAGTTGTTTACTTCATAGCAGTGGTCCCCAAACTTTTTACACAGAGCCTCCTGCTTTACACCTGCTTATGCCCACTTCCCCTCAGGAGCTGGGGCCAGGGCCAATGATGGATTTGGGGGATGAGGCTGGGGCTGGGCTGGGCTATGAACTGAGGCAGAGGCCAGGGCTGCTGGACCTCTCAGGCTCAGAGTGGGGCCAGAAGCGGTCTATGGTCTGGAATACAACTCTGGTCACAACAGGGTCAGGTGTGGAGGTGGGAGACAGGGAGCCACTGGCCACGGCAGCAGCTGGGAGCAGCTTGGGCCAGAAGTGGGATGGGAGCTGAGGCTCCAACCCGGGAGTGGTAGGGTGCAGAACTGGAGCAGAGCACATATGGGTGGTGTTCCCCTCCCTGACCCTTTATGGGCTGGTGCAGACCCACCATACCCTCCCCCAAATATTTCACCGCAGCCCATTTGGGGACCTCTGGCAAAACCATGCAGGGAAGCTTGCACTGCTGGAACAAGTGCTCTACCTCTTCTTTGGGTAAAAAGAATTTAATTTCCATGCTGTTAATTAGGCAACCTTTCATAAACATGAATTCACCTGAGTCCAAAGTCCAGGGGTCGGCAACATTTGCTGGCCCCTGTGCCATTCCTGCCCGCCCCTCAACCCTCAGCAGGTGCTGGGGGCAAGCCAGAAAGGGACAGGAGCCGCACACTCCTTTTCCCTGTCGACCCCATCCCCAGCTGCAGGGAGGGGCCAGCAGGGAGCAGGTGCCACATGGCAGAGCCAGCGGGGGGAGCAGCTGTGGTGCCGCAGGGCCAGGAGCCCTGCGTGCTGCTGTGCATAAGCCTGTATGCCAGGTTTGGCACACGTGCTGGGGGTTGCTGACCCCTGCTCTAATCTTTCTCAGCATAACTTTACTTAATATTTTGATTAAGACTTCATAATCTGGAAACCTTCAGAAGAAAATTTACAGGGTTTCTGAAGCTCTCTCTTTTAGAAATGCCCCCGATCAGGGCAACCAGAGGAGCAGCTGTCTGCTCTGTCAAGCCTGGAATCAGGGGTTGGGGGTCAGCAGGGGGTAGCAGTCAGGTGGAGGAGGGAACATTATCTGCCTTCTACAGAAGGGTAGCTGTGTTAATCTAGTTCAGCAAAACGGAGAAGTTGTCTTGTGGCACTTCTAAAGACTAACAAATTTATTTATTATATGAGCTTTAGTGGGAGAAATCCCACTACGTCAGACACTTGAAGATGGAGAACTTGCAGAACTTACTTTCTGCAAGTTCTCCGTCTTCAAGCATCTAATGAAGTGGGATTTCTCCCACAAAAGCTCATATAATAAATAAATTTGTTAGTCTTTAGAAGTGCCACAAGACTCTTTGTTTGGTTTGCCCTCTAGAAGGATGTTTCTTGCCATTTGGCAACTCTCTTCAGAGAACAGTATGTATAGACTCGCCTGTGACATGTTTGCACATAGTCAGTACAGATTTAGGAGAGAAGGGTTTGCTGTTGCAAAAATACAAAAAAGAAAAGGAAAGAAAAGAAAAACAAACAAACAAAAAAAGCAAAGAGAAACTCATGAACCTCATCCCAGCATGTGTTAGAAAGACTGCTGTAAGCAAGATTTGAAAAGTAATTCTTTTCCTCAGAACTGAGAAGGCCTCAACTGAAGTATTGTGTAAATTCTGAAGTGTTATGTATCTGGGCATTATACTTTGGGAAAGATGTTGACAAACTGGAAAAAGTCCATAGGAGAGCAACAAAAACAATTCAAAGTTTAGAAAACATGACCTACTATGAAAGGCTGAAACACATGGGTTTGTTTAGTCTGAAGATGAAGAGAAGAGCAAGTGGGAAATTGATAACAGTCTTCAAGTATATCAAAAAGTTATAAAGAAGAGGAGGATAAATTGCTTCTTGTTCTATTTTCAGTGGGTAAGGAGAACAATGGGTTTAGAGTGCAGCAAGGGAGACCAAGGTTAGACAATAGGAAAAACTAACTGTAAGGATAGTTAAACGCTGGAACAAACTACACATGGAAGTGGTGGAATCTCTGTCGTCAGAAATTTTTAAGAACAGGTTAAGCAAAATACCTGTCAGGAATGGTTTAGATAAATTTTATTTTAGTCCTTCCTCCTCTATAATGCAATGTAGTGAGATGTTTAGTGGGATAAAAGGATATGCTATAAAAAAATGCCTATCCGTAATGTGTATTGTTCAAATCACAGGTACACGTAAATCATCCTGAGATTTTTTTTTTTTTTTTTTTTTTTTTTTTTACACAATGGTTGATTTCAAATTTCCCTGAGGCACTGGAAACAAACATGTTAACATTACTGAATTAATAAGCAGGCTCAAAAAACCAAGCACTGTTCAATTTCAAGATTTAAAAAAGCCAGTTAAAAAAATTGTGTAAATAATGCTACAAACAAATGAATGTTGTTATTATAGTGGAAATAAGTGATTTTTTCCTAGTTATGTTATAACCTGAATTTTTTTGTTTAACTCACACATTTTCATCCCACTTACTTTTAATATTTCTTCTACATTTACAGAATGATTGACAAGAGGAACATTCAGCACCCATGTCAAGGGCTGGAAGAAAATGTACTCCAGCTGCAGCACAGATTCAAGACTCAATTCCAAAATTAGCTCCATGTGAGTGCAGAAGGTGAGTCCCTCATTCTCTACTTTTTTTTTTTGTTGAAGAATATTTCTGAAAGATTTACATATCATGTGGACAGGATACTAAAGTAGCATATGGCCAAAGGTACTAAATGCTTTAATTATGAGATATTCTATACATCCAAGCCACTTCAGTCCCAGATTGTCAAGACTTACCTTTTTCAATTATTTCTTGCCAGAGAGTCTGCACCAAGATAGGGTCTGAATGACCTGCACAATGTATAATTGCAAGCTTACACTCCGAAAGTTTGAAAGGATCAGCAAATTCACCATAAAGCTGCAATAAAAGAGACAGTTTGATATTTCAGCCAGAACAAAACATCATGTTTTACTACCAGAATGAAATTAAATAGAACAGTTTATTTATATACACCAGTGGTCTCAAACTCAAATCACCATGAGGGCTGCATGAGGATTAGTACATTAGCCCAAGGCCTGCACCCCTGAAACCCATGATATTACACATATTGGTAACAATAGTGTCATTGCAGGCCACAGGAAATAGCTTTAGGGGCTGCATGAGGACCACTGGGCCACGTGTTTGAGACCCCTGAATTATACATAATGAAATTAAGCCAGAATATCAGATATGCACTTTAATTGCCTTCAACAGCTACAGCATGAAAAGCAATCAAATGAGCTCTGTATCACTACAGTCTCAAAATTTTAAAAGCAAGGTAGGAAAAAACTAGAATGTTTGCCAATTCAATACCCCTAAAACCAAAGAAGCTGAACACATTGTAAATAATATATCTTTCTAAGCAGGCAACATGAGAGAGGGAATTACTGGAGGCAGAATGTAAGAACATAAGACTAGGCAGGTTAAACCTAAATATATAAATTTTGAGCACAGGAAGTTGGATTTACTGTGACTGTTTCTAGCCAATGCTTGATAAACAATTTGTGGAACACATCATTCTCGGGTATTAGAGAAGCTTAAATATAAGAATGGGATCTTGCAGATTTTTTGCGTAAGCAGACAATCAGCTGAACATCACTTATTTCTGATCACCTTGGTTATGTCCATCAGCTCAGAATCCAACTGGGAAATTGCATCTTGCACTGAAGAATGATGGAAATATTGCCGTTGTAATGTTTCCTGTATTTGTAGCTGTATCCTAGCCACCTAGTTTTAATAAATGAAGGCAATTCCAGAGTTATTCATTTCATCCAAAACTATGGAAACTTGGAAAAACATAGAATTGGTACTAATATGCTTGCATATAGAAAGTCTGTTAAATATATGTTAGAGACATAATACTAGTAGAGTGCTTCTGGATCTATTGTTTTTATTGGGACAACGCATTTCAGCCCGAACAGTCTATTTTGCATCAGTAGAAAAAAACTCAGTATAGCTGCCAATAATTCAAACGGCCTACGATAATACTGATCCTAATAGAAACATGAACATTTCATTATAGCTTCTTCTCCATCCTGTCCCCCACATTGTCCCTCTTTCCAATGTCTCCTCTCATCTCACTTTTCTTTCCGTTTAGACTTCTTTCTTCCCTCATGAAACATACATCCCAAAAAAAATATTTACGGAACATGACACTTGCTGCCATTACACAGTTCATTCTACTTGTGTAATATATCCCATTCTCCTAACCTGTTTTATTTCTCCATTAGATTTTAAGATGTTCAAGACAGGGATTGTGATACTCTGTGTTTGTACAGTGCCTAGCACAGTCGGGCCCCCATTCTTGGTTAGTTCTTAGGCAGTACCATAAACAAAAATGACAAATAATTAATAATAACTAGCAATAATTTTTTTTTATTATTTTTCTTACTTCCATTTTTTCTTCTAGTTCATGCAGGAATTCACCATCTGCAGCTATCGAAGATATGGCAGTTGAACTCTTTGCACTCAAAATGGCACGTGCAATATATTCAAGACGCTGCTGAAGAGGAATCTCTGTGCTGTAAAAGAAACATTCAAATTGTAAGCCACATCTCTGGACTATAGATTCATCAAAATGTGAAGCAGAAAGGAATCTTGAAAGGTTTAGTCCAGTCCCTGTGTTCAGGAAGAACCAAGTAAACACAGATCATTCCTGACAGGTGTTTGTCCAAACCGTTTCCAAAAGCCTTCAGTGATGTGGATGACACAATTTCCCTTGGAAGCCTATTTCATAACTTGACAACCCTTGTAGTTGGAAAGATTTCCTCAAACCCTGGTAGTTAGGTTAGATTCCCTGAAATCTAACCTAAGTCTCCCTTACTGCATATTAAGCTTCTTGTTCTCCATGTCCACGGAAGGAAGGACAGGACAGTTATAATTTTACACTGTAATCTGTTTTTGAAGTTGTCCTGCTGAAGTACTATAAACAGACTTTTTTTTTTTTTTTTTAAGCAAAATGTCCAGGTGAAACTGCTGAGCTAGAATTTGTATGCAAACTAGATACATTTATACTGCATTTAAACAGAGATCTCCAATGGCTAACTCATTATACAAGGTGATTTTCTATTACACTTCTCAGCTCTTGCTTCCCTCTTTCCCACTGTTTGACTCAAAACACTTTGCTGAGAGAGGCTAGCAGACTATCCCTTTGGATCTATTTGAATTGACCGTGTGACCCATCCTTCTCTGTATGTATAAATAAAACTAGCATGTCATATTTTCCATTTCATGCATCCGATGAAATGAAATTGTGCATGAAAGCTTATGTGATAATAAATGTGTTTGTCTTTAGAAGTGCCACAGGACTTTTTTTTTTTTTTTTTTTTTTAAATAGACTAACATGGTTACCTCTGTCGAACTTCACAAAGTAGAGTATTCCCAAGACTGTTCCTGAAATAATTATACTAATGGGAACATATGAATCAGGAATTCTAACTTCTCCTGACTCTGCCATTGACTCAAAATGTAACCACTTCACACACGTCCTTCTGTAATACAGTCCTCCCTTTGCAATTATTACATAAAACTATATAATAAAATACAAAATGTAACTAAGTTACCAATAAATCTTGAAGAAAGGATTAGAAGAATAGTTAGCCAAGGACTCAAAAAGTGAAAGCAATACATCAGAAGCAGGAAGCCTGCTAAATAACCAGTGAGGCAACTGGCTAACCATGATGCTAAAGAAGGACTCAACGAAGATAAGGCTATTATGGAGAAACTAAATCAATTGTTTGGAACAGTCTGCACAGCTGAGAATGTGAGGGGGGTTCCTAAACTTGAGCCATTCTTTTAGGTGGTATATCTGAGGAACTCTCCCAGACTGAGGTGATATTAGAGAAGTTTTTGGAACACATGGATAAATTAAACTGTAATAAGTCACCAGGATCAATGGTATTCACTCAAGACTGGAGGAACTTAAATATGAAATTGCAGAACTACTAACTCTAGTATTTAACCTGTCATTTAAAATAAGCTTCTGTGCAAGATGACTTCTGGATAGCTAACATGACACCAATTTTTAAAAAAAGCTGCAGCTGAAATCCCAGCAACTACAGTCCAATAAGCCTAAATTAAGTACCAGGCAAATTGGGTGAAACTATAGTGAAGAACAGAACTTGTTGGGGAAGAGTCAATTGGGTTTTTGTAAAGGAAAACATGCCTCAACAATCTACTAGAATTCTTTGAGGGGAGTCAACAAGCACGTGACCAAGGATAATCCGGTGGATACAGTGTACTTAGATTTTCAGAAAACCTTTGACAAGGGCCTTCTCCAAATCTCCTAAGCAAAGGAAGCAGCTCAGCAACTGGTTAAAGATATGAAACAAAGGGAAGGAATAAATGGCCAGTTTTGAGAATGGTAAATTACTATGTCCCACAGGGTTCTTTACTGGGAACCAGTATTGTTCAACATATTCATAAATGATCTGGAAAAAGGTGTAAACTGTGAAGTGGCAGAACTTGCAGACGATACAAAATTACTCAAGATAGTTATGTTCAAAGAGTTACAAAGGGATCTTATAAAACTTGGTGACTGCACAACAAAATGGCTAATGAAATTCAAAATGTTGATAAATAAAAAGTAACGTACATTGCAAAACAAACTAAACTATACATACCAAATGATGAGGTCTAAATTAGCTGTTACCACTCAAAAAAGAAATCTTGGATTCATTATGGATGGTTTTTTGAAAATATCCACTCAGTGTGCAGCAGCAGTGAAAAGAAGCTAACAGACTGTTAGGTATCAGTAGGAAAGGTATAGATAAGACAGAAAATATCATTTTGCCTCTTTACAATTTCTACAGTACAGCCATACTGAATGCAAATAGGGTTGTCCTATCACAAAAAAGTTGTGGAACTTTTTTGCTGTCCAGGGAGGTCATACCTAGGCACCTTAGTCTGAAGTTTACCTTAGTTTACCTACCTGGGTGGCAATTTTCTTGAGCCCTGGTTAGGGGTATGGAAAAGTTTCCACATGAGGACTAAGGGGTGATATGATAGAGGTTTATAAATCATGACTGGTGTGGAGAAAGTAAATAAGTAAGTGTTATAGATTCTTTCCCATAACACAAGACCTAGCAGGTCACCAAATGAAAGCAATAGACAGCAGGTTTAAAAGGAACAAAAGAAAGTGTTTCTTCACACAATGCACAGTCAACCTGTGGATATCATTGCCAGCGAATGTAGTAAAGGGCAAGAATATAACAGGATTCAAAAAAGTACTAATAAGTTCATGGAGGATACCTTCATCAGTGGTCATTAGCCAGTGCATAGGGACTGTCATTTAACAGAAGCCAGGAGTATGCAGTGGGATGGATCACTTGATGATTACTTGTGCTGTTCATTCGCTCTGATGGTCCTAGCATTGGCCACCATCAGAAGAGGAATGCTGGGCTAGATGGACCGTTGGTCTGACCCATTATAACCATTCTTATGTATTCCACAGCTACATTAATTCTATCACCTCTTTTTTTTTTTTCTGTATATAATATGCAGAATTTCTATTTGATCATTCTACTAGTAGCTATGTTAAAAATATATATATTTTACCTTATTTTAGATTTTTGTTCAGTCTTTAGTCTAATTACTTTTTAAAAAAAAAAAATTATCTCAACACTAGGGATAATACAAGGATTACAAACTGTCCATACCTATGCATGTCTGCCAATTTAGCCAACACTCTAGCTGCATTACTGAAATTCCTGTTCTTCTCAAAGTATCTCCACAGTAAATCCATATAACGGACTTTGTTTTGATCAACCTTAGCCATTCGCACCAGATATGGCTCCAGAAATGGGGAAGTAACCTGCAGAAATCATATAAACCACAGTTAAACCTTAATTTTTTAAAAAGGATCCTTAAAAACTTTGTTTCTAATTTGTGCATTTTAATCCAATTATTAAAATACTCCTTTGGCCTAACAGAAGTGCTCTACAAAATATCGTGAATAAATTTGTTATATATGATCTCACCTGTAGCAGTTTATCTGCAAGGTCAGCTTGTATCAGCCAGTTGTAGAGGGCAATAGAGAAGAGTTCATCTGTTGACCGCTGAGCCAATTTTAGCATTTGTTCAAACTAAAGGAAGAAAAGGTGAAAGCTGTTACTCCAGTCCTGATCACATAGCTCAATGTCCTTACCACTAGGCTTACAAACTAGGAATATTAATATGTGCTAAAATCTATATTAAAATACAGTCATTTCTAAGAACATCATAAGAAACAAGTTCATTTCAAGTTCTGACTACATCTCTATTAATCTACATTGCAACATTATGTCATATAACCTTTTTTAGAGTAAGTTTTAAACCCCTCTGAAAACAAATTGCTGGATTTTTAAAGCATACCCTTTCCCAGTGTTTAAAAAGCAAGATAGTTGCAATAACATCTCTTTTGTAAATTTCTTACATGGTGTCCTGCTTCTTCATTGCTCAGCATATTGGGATCGGATGACAATACTGGAGGCCCTGGCTTTTTGGGTACACTGGGAGACTGAGGGGCAGCTTTACTTTGGTTTACCAGTTCCTGGAGGGTGTCAGTGATGCATTTGTAGCTGTTTAATCTACAAGTAGGAGCAAAAGAAAGAACCATTTAAGTTCCAGATTACCAGTGAGATTCTCGTCTCACAAGGCAAGTTACTGCATATTTAGGAATGATTCTCCACCTTCAGTAATAACTGCTAACAAGCTGTTTTCCTTTCAGTTTGGAGGGCAGGATGCAAATTCCTTTGAAGACGCTTTCCCACTTGTCCAATCAGAAATACTTTTAAGAGATATACACCATGAATACTACTTCTCAGTACTTCCTTCTAAGGCATATGCACTGAGTAAAATGTGTTATCACCTCACTCTTAATTCTAGGAGGCTTATCTATCTCCACCCCCAAATCAGCTGCAAAATTCTTATAAGTAAAGGGCTTTGAATAAAATGGTCAGTATATCCTGAAAAACTTGCCTCTCCTGGAAAGCCTGGAGTCCAGCAATATCCTCATCTGGTTCACCATTTTTATAGAAATGAAGTCCCAGGCCTTGAGGATCCTTCTTTTCAGCAGCAGTAAGAGACAGCTCCACCACACCCTCATAGAAACGCACTTGAGATAAGGAAGAACTGAGAGTTTGGCTCAACACAGTATGAAACATACTGAAAAGTACTATACAACACTGAACTAAGATACTGCATGCTTCCCATCAGAAAATACAAAAATCATCCTCACTTTCTGTGGCCCTGATCCTATAAACACTTGTGCACAACCTTAATTTGGAGGACAAGTCACTTGCTTAAAGTTATGCATTTGAAGGACTGGGCCCCAAATAATTTTTGAATATTATGGCCGTTGTATGAATATCTAAAAAAAAGTATTCTTTCTCTTAATGTTATGGTAACCCAGAATCATCCTTCAGCAAGATGTATGGTAGGAGGCAACCATGCAACAACATACAGCCATTTACATTCATACACTACAGGCTTTGTTAAAAGCATTCTGCCAAATGGTTAAGTGTCTTGGCAATTAAGTAGAAAACATGGAACAGTGCACAGGAATATTTTTTACACACAAAAAGCATGCCTGAGCTTCTCAAAACTAATCAAGAAAAGTCATGAACAAAAATAAGATTATAATGTGTATAAAATGCAAGAGGCAACAATAAACCATGGGTGAAATCTGCTAAAAAAATCAGATGGAAATTAAAAAAAAGTAGCAATAATGGATAGCAGGAAGCACATGCACAGAACGGTCAATTTGTGGAATGGACAATGAAAGGCTAAAATTAGAAATGCAACTAGGAATGTATTAAAACTCATCAAATTCAATAAGCACAGTGAAAAGAAGAAATATTATACATTCGACCTATCAATGGACAAACATAAGTGAGATCTCTTCCCTCCAGAAATGATGATGATCAGTAATAGCATAAAGAGTCAGAGAGGTCTCCCCCAACGGCTTAATTGAAAAGTTGTCATGTTCTAGTAACATTTGCTTCTCACCTTGTCTATATTGTGCACAAACATTAGAAAGGTCTACTTGATTGCTGATCTTTTGGTACTCTTTCAGTGACTCTCTCAGCATCTTCTCTTTTTCCAATTTGTTCTGAACCTGCCGGGATCGCTGAAGCAATTCATTTGCCTACAGTGAAACAATTGGAAATTAAAGTCATTAATGTAAGTTATACCATCATGGATATTATCTTTGCAATAACTCAGTTTTTCTGTTAACTCACAAATTTCAAAGCCTAAAATATTACAGACCCTATCATCGTACCTTTAAAAAAAAAAAAAAAAGAAAAAGAAAAGTGTCCTGGCCAGAGACAATGTAGCAGAAAGATTCTGTGCCCAAGATGAGGGAAGAGAGGTTTACTAGCTGGCTGAACTGAATTGGTTCCCGTTGGAATATTTGGTTTTAATACTGTTGGGTGTGCTATGCTGTTGAAAGACTGATTAAATATTAGGGCATGTAGAGGTTTTATATAGATGTCTTTTTAACTATTATATAAATCTGAGGGAAGTAAAGTTGGAGATGGAATTAAAAAGAGGTTCATAACAGAAAATATTCATTTAGCTATCGTATTACTACAGAATAACAACATATCATTTAATGGCAAACAAATCTGACAGTCAAAACCACATTGTGTTCATCTGCCCACCCCACCTAATAATCCTGCAAGTTTGAATGGAAGCCCAGTAATGATAATCAGCAAATTTAAAGATATTTCTACTAGGTTTACATTGAGCTCCAAGAGGATAGAAAAGGATAAATGTAAAATGCATAATATTTTGCTACAGGAAAGGAACGATTATGCAGAACAATTCTTCCATGAATATCTTTCATTTTAACCACACTGAATCCTAAGTATATTATACCTTGGAACAGACAGCGTCATCAGTACTATACAGAAGTGGACATATGTCTTGTAAATGTGAACTGATGCCATCCACAGCAGCATTATCTCTGATATAACAGTTAATGAGTGAGGCAATAAGTGCTCCAGTTAACTCTTTGTCTCTAATTACTAGGTCTTTGAAAGTGGTAATCTTCAACTGCTCTTGAAATTCCTGTGGAAAGAAAAAAAATCCACTACATTTTGAAACTTGCAGCATTTTCATATTTCCAAACAGGACTATATGAAAAGATGCAAATTCAGATACTTTCTTAATAAACAACAGATTTCAATGAACAGATTTCACAGACCCAATGCATTTTTTAAATGCATGTTAAAGACCAAGATAAAAAATATTGTATTAAACAGGATGATCTAGCTAGCAGTTGTGGCCATAGTCTGGGACTATGAAAGCCCAGAGTCCAATTCTTCGCTCTGCCAAGGACTTCCTATGTGACCTGAAGTCTGTTACTCAAGCCCTTGTGCATGAGATTCCTATCTGTTAATGGGGGTGTGTGGGTGGTAATATTACATACCTACCTCAGAAGGCTGTGGTTAGGGAAAATAAGTTAAAGACTGTGAAACACTCAGATACTATACAATAGGGGCCCATATTATCTAAAGAAAATGGAAAAATGAATATTGAGAAGAACTTTAGGCTCAATGGACATTATGCATGTTTGCATCCTTGCTACCTCTATATATGAAGTCTTCAAGGTTATCCTGTTTTTTTTTTTTTTTTTAGAATTATTATAAACATCTGGTCATGTGAACCCTTTGTGAACTACTGCTATAACCAACTGACCGACCAACCAACCAATGTCAGACACTTTGAAGATGGGGAAGTTTTCTCCCACAAAAGCTCATGCAATATATAATTTTTTTTAGTCACTAAGTGCCACAGGACTCCTTGTTTGTTTTGCTGAACTAGACTAACATGGCTACCCCTTTGGAACCAGTATTATGAAATCACAAGAGACTGCAAACTGAAAGAATGAAAGAGAAAGGGTTGTTTGTCTGTCGGTGTTATCAGTTAGCTAACTCTTGACAAGCCTCAGAGAAAAGCTATTTTTAAAATAATTACTCCCAGCCTCTAAAGTGAGAGCTGAGAAGACACCCATGTCCATTTTTTAAATCAAATAAAACACAGATATTTTCCCTCCACACACACACACACACACACACACACACACACACACACACACACACGCACGCGCTCTCTCTCTCTCTCTCTCTCCTGCAAATGACATTTAAAATTATCCTCACTATCACCCAGACAGAATTACGTATGTTTGTAAATTAATTGCTGGTGCTATGTTGGTGCTAATGATTTAATGTTTTTCATTGCCAAGTGAAACAATCTTCACTGTCATCGATGGGCAACTTGCAACACTCCATGTCAGTTACACAAGATTATGTAGCTAGTTTCTGTCATTTATAAAAAATGATCTCAGTTCTACTTTTTCCACTGAAATCAACTGAGTTTCAAATAGGCTTTTTTGTTCCAAAGATGTTTCCTGAATTGCTTTATGCAGCATTTGTTGACTCTGTCTCATCTGCCGGTTATGTTAATCGTAGTAGCAGCAGCAACAGCAGCAGCTCCTCCACATATTTCTTAAGAGGACTGACCAGCTCTTCATATTGCAAAGCTGCTGGGATGCTGCCTTGGCACTTCTTCCTCTGCTAGATCTTTGCAGCCCAGAAGACAGGGGTCCATTCTGTATGCAGGTTCATTTAAGCCCCATTGCCTTTACTCTGAAAATTCAGTATTAACTTCTAAGCAGACTTTAAAAACAATATATTCAATATTGGTTTATAATATTTCAAATTTGCTAATTAATTTGGAGGTGTGAGTGCAACATGTTAGTTTTTGTTTTCACATTACAGACACCAAGAGAACTAAACTCTGCACATGAAGGTTCTGAAGCCCATTTAAATGGATTAGATTAACACTGGTTTGAATATATATACTCAGTTAAAGAAATCCAGACTTTTAAAATGCAATCAACTAAAAAACAGATTGTTGTTCAGTCAAGTTTATACCATACCTTCTGAAGCTCACCTACAACAACATTGAATTGGTGTTCACAGAGAATTTTCCACAAAGCTAAAGCCTGGCAGGTTTTGCGAACAAGCTGCTGGATCCCTTGAAGTGAGATCTTCTCAGTTAATTGTGCCTCTGCTGTAATATTGAATAGATAATGGATAATTTTCTAATCAGGTACTATACCTGCTCTTGAGTTATGATACCCACTTTTGTTTTACAATGACATTTTCCCACATTTGTAAGGAAGTTTTTCCTCTTTGATGCTTCATTTTCATTCCTGTCTATGTGGGTCTTTAAATCTCAGTACTTCCCAAAACAGATACTAATTTGTCACCACCCATCTCTAACTACAAACACAAAAGACCTTTTTGAAAAAGACATAGTTCTAGTCCACATATTGACCAGCCTCAAATACAAGTCCAGATTAATAAGTTATCATAAATCAATAAATGGTACATTAAACTATACTAAATTATTCTAGAAATAGCAATTATAAATATTTTATACTTAATTATTTCCTATGATAACTGCTATAGTAACACAAATTAATTAGTAACAACAACTAAAAATTATCTCTTATTTAATGGCATCCTTTAAATCTGAAATTTTATGTAGTAAGTAAAAAAAATACAATTAATGGATTGGAATGAAGGGTGAGTTATGATGAAATATAAATTTCTTTATATTGGATACAATATATTGTTTATGCAGTCAATACAAAAATTATAATGCTCTTAATTTACTTCTTTGGTTAAGTGTTTGCATGGTGCAAAGGATGTAACAGACAAACTACACTGCTGTCACTTGGTAACTACAACTATTTTGAAAGGAAATTTTTCAGTTTAGGAAAGCACACATGAAAATATAAAAAACATGAAAAGACAATTGATTGTCTCGTTTTATTTAAAATTTTGTCTTATATTATTTGGGGATATTTATTATAGGAAAAAATGAGTGAGAGTGTGGGAGAATTAATAGACTGAAGAAACCTAGAGAGCTTCTATCCTTGCTGTGTATGTGCATTGATTGGACAGCTAACAAACAGATCCCATGCTGCATCCCTGTAAGTAATCCTTCATCCTCTTTGGTCTGATGTTGGTTGAGGTCTAATAACTACATTTAAGGACAGAGTATAATCTAATGGAATGGGTGACATGAATTCATGAGTTCTAAAACCAGCTCCGCTATCTTCTTGATGACTGGACCTTGGTAAGTCTGTTACCACATCAATTAATACAGACTGACCTACCTCACAGAAGAATTGCTTGGATTAATGATATTCCATAATTTGAGAAAGGTAAATTTCTATGCAACTGCTATGTACCATGATTAACAAATAAAGACAATTGTATGAAGTAGTGTAGCAAAGACATCATTATTTAAGATCACCTAGAAGCCCTCATCATGGACTAGGACCCCAATAGGTATAGAGGTTTGAGACATAAAGGGAGAAGACCATGAGAATTGGCCAAACTGGGTCAGACCAATGGTCCACTTAGTTCAGCTGCTGTCTTCCAAAAGTGACCAGTACTGACTCACAACAGAACACAACAATTACTGGCAACAAGTTCCACAGGCTGACTATGCAGTGTGTGAAGTACTTTGTGTTTATTTTAAACCTGCTGCTTATTAATCTCATTGGATGATCCCCAGTTCTTATGTAATGTGAAGCAATAAATAACACTTCCTTATGTACTTTCTTCATATTATTCTTGGTTTTACAGACCTGTATCATATCACTGCTTAGCTGTCTCCTCTTTTTTTTTTTTTAGGATGAATAATCCCTGTCTTTTTAATTTCCCCATGTATGGAAACTGTTTTATACCCCTTAACATTTTTCTTGTCCCCCCTCCCCCATTCTATTACATAATTTTTTAGATGGAGCCACCAGAATTACATGCAGTATTTCCAAGGTGCAGGCATACCAGGGATTTACATAATGACGTTATGAAATTTTCTGCCCTACTGTCTATCCCTTTGCTAATGGTTTCTAAAATTGTTAGCTTTTTTGATTGTCCCTGAACATTGAGTGGGTTTTCAGAGAACTATCTGCAATGACTTTAAGATCTCTTTTTTTAAGTGGTATCAGCTAATTTGGACCACATCATTTTGTATATATAGTTGGGATTGTTTTCCAATATGCATTACTTGGTTTTTATGAACATTGAATTTCACCTGCCATTTTGCCACCCAGTCTTGTGAGATCCTTTTGTAACTCTTCACTCATCTTTGGACTTAACCGTCTTTAGTAATTTTGTATCACCTGTAACCTTTGCTACCTCACCTCCAGACCACTTATGAATATGTTGAACAGCACTGGTTCTGACACTGACCTCTGGGGAACACTGCTATTTATCTGTATCCATTCTGAAAAATGACTATTTATTCCTACCTATTGTTTCCTATCTTTTAACCAGTCACTGATCCATATGAGGTCCTTCCTTCTCATCCCATAGTCTCTTACTTTGTTTCACAGCCTTTGGCTGAGGCTTTGTGAAAGTCCCAGTACATTATATTGACTGGGTCACCCTTGTCCACATGCTTGCTGACACTCTCAAAGAATTCTAATAGTCAGATGAAGCATAATTTCTCTTTACAAAAGCTGTGGTGACTCTTCCATAACATACTATATTGTGTTTATGCACACGTCTGATAATTCTGTTCTCTACTATAGCTTCAACCAACCTGCTCAATATTGAGGTTAGTCTAGCCACCTGTAATTCCTAGGATCACCTCTGGAGCCTTTAAAAAGACAGACAACAGCCTAGCTGTTATTTTATTCCAGTGTTTTTGAGTGTAAGAAATAGGACCAAGAAAACATAAGCTTCTACACAAGATTTTGACTTAATTCTTCATAAGGGAGAAAGATGCTTAAATTGTGCTTCAATGAGTTTATTTTTTTGAAAAGTCATGAGAGATGTGACCTACGGTTTGCAACAGCTGACAGACAGATGTTATTATCCTTAATGATTTGCTATTCATTTTACAGACAAAAATTGTATTTTGTAACTTGTTTCAGAGGGTCAGTTTGAAAAAATGTTGTAATATCCAGTTGGAATTCATTCAAAACAGGATATATATCTGTACTCTCTGATGAGTGATGTCGTGCATCAAATTCAAAGCAGAAAGACTCACAAGTGTTACTATGTCTACATCTGGGTTTTCATTTTGGGCACATGCTTCATCACCAACAGAACCATACAAAAATGGATCCCATAATTTCCCCATAGAAATAAATGCAGAAATGTTGTTTCTGACAAAACACTATAATCTTATCAGCAATGAAGAGCAAAATATGAACAAGTGATGCCACCCAGACTAGATTGTTGTTTGTACAGTACTTATTTCTGAGTATAGTTTACTTACAGAAGCCAACTCTGCATTTTTATTCAGTTTCTTAATGGGAATAGCTAAGAGAAAGCATCTGAATGCACCACCCCTTGCTACTCACTGTTCAAGAGTATATTCCTTACCATGGAACTTCCTCTGGAGCTCTTGTTGCACCTGTTGAGAACTTCCACCATCAGGCCTCATGAAGCCTAGTAACCTCTGCTGCAGGTTAGCTGGAGTGCTAAAACTGCAATCACAAAAGAAACCAAAGTCTATTATTGAAAACCCTAAATGTTTATTTAAAAAAAGAAACTGAAAACTAAGTATGAGAAGGCATGTTTTATAAGAGAGGAAAGGAACACAGGCAAAATGAACAGCACTATTGCATCTCTACAGTATAATTTTTGGAGAGTAGCAGTGTATATGTCCTTTGTAAATCAAGTACATTCCAGCCTACCTTGGGTTTCCAAGCGCTCCTACTGTTGCAAACTGTGAATTTCTATCCAGAAAATCCTGTAAGCCTTTTAGTTCCTGTAGCACAGATTCTAGCATTTGTGATGGAACACTGCTTTCAATCTGCAAGAGAAAAAGGGGGTTTCTTTACTTATCTCTCTGAACATTTAAAATTTCCAGCTGAGAGACATGAAATAGTCATTAAAGAGAAAACAGTGCTAAGACAATATTATCAAAACGAAACCATACTGAAGGTGCTATATGGAGTTAATGCACTATCATTAAGACTATGATGTGGCATGGAGGTCACAGTAATCATGAATCTGGAAAATCCATAACAATAAACTTCTGCACTCACTCCACAGCAGCAGCTCCTGTTGCAAGGTGCTATGGGTGGCTCCACAGATGCCAGAGATGGGGCAGGGGAGGGGGAAAGACCTAATGAGGGAGGGGAAGGTGGGAGAACATTATCTTCCTCTATTTCCACTTTTTAAATAGAGGCCCCACCTCTTTCTAAAACCTCTCTAGGAAGGTGCCCACCACAGCCTGGCTGCATGTCACCCCACTGGTTGTCAGAACTGTGGCAGCAGCTCCTCTCAAGGCTCAGGAACAAGTGCGTCTGGGATGGATCTGTCACCTGAGTGCCCTGAGCTCACCAACAGGGAAGGTAAGGAGTGGGTAGAGGGGGAAGGTGGGTAGGGCAGAGCAGAAAGGGGACAAGGTCATGAAGATAGGGACTTCAGGTTGCCCATGCTGGACTTTTGCAGTTCTTCATGCACCTATAACCTTGCCCCCCACTCAGCCATTATAACCTAAAACACACTACCACTCAAGTCTAGAGTATATACGCCTCCATACATGGAGAAGAGGGGAGAGGAATGCTTATCGCCCATTGACTTAGTTATTCTCACTTACTGCAGTGTCTCTACCCGGCTGTGTTGACTTGAAGTGCTTTCCCTTCGACACAGCGTTACTCCACTTGGATGGGTGCAGTTACTGAGTAGATGGGAAAGCACTTCAGGAATTGATTGAGTGGGTCTACACTGGCCACTGAATCTATCCTGCAGAGTCCATCAATAGGGATCAACGCAGAATCTTCTGTGTACACAGGCCCTAAGAAGATGAGGCTAGCAATAGCCCGATACTTAGAAGTTCATCCACCCCAAAACATTACTACACATTTTGCCACACAGGCTCAGTGGAGGGCCCTAGAATATTGGAGATGATGCAGACTTTTCTTTAATAGAATAGTGCCTAACTGAC
Source organism: Podocnemis expansa (assembly GCA_007922195.1). Classification (NCBI taxonomy): domain Eukaryota; kingdom Metazoa; phylum Chordata; order Testudines; family Podocnemididae; genus Podocnemis; species Podocnemis expansa. The sequence continues at coordinate 1,655,233 of ML682015.1, forward strand.
ATAACCAAACACAAAATCCTCTATTGATGGAAAAAATTAAAAAACAGGCAACTTGCAAAGGTCTGTATGGAGGTACAGAACTCTTTTTAACTTACTCTGTCACGGGCTAACACTCCACAGAATGGTTAGAGCAATTTCTGTTTACTAACCCTGGAAACCAGACCTTGTGGGTCTTCTTAGCTCCATCCCAGAAATATAAAGGGATTGAGGGACTCTCTGAGGCACAGAAATAGATCCTAAAGGTCCTCTCTTGAAGCCCCAACTTACATGAAGTGCTTGTTGTTCTGAGCAGGACAATTTAGAGAAGAGTAATCATTTGTTGCTAAAACTAGACTATTCAGTATTCTAACAATAACCAAACTCAAAAGAAATTTTATATTGTTATTCAAATTAACTAAGGAAGTTGGTCAATTTGGACACTGCATTTTCTGTCAAAAGTCTGGTGAAAATGCCACCTTCTTATGAAGCTGCAACACAAACTTGCTTACCCTTACTTCCCAAAGTGTCTCTACCTTAGCCTGGAGCAGTGGTTCCCAACCTTTTTCAGGCTGGGGACCCCTTTTTAACAAAAAAAACCAACCAACCAAACAAACAAAAAAAAACCTTTGCCCCCCCCCCCCAGCTGATTATGTTACCTGGCCCACATGGGCAAACTCTGGCCCGCACCACTCTGGCAGCACCATTGGGACAGCCAGTGAGCAGCGCTGCCACTACCATTGCCCACACTGCTGGGGAGCTGAGCCATGGCTGCTATGGCCCCCTGCCCTTACCCCTGCCAGGGAGCTGCTGCGCCCCCCTCCCCCTGCCAGTATCTGGCCATGGGACGGTAAAGGCAGCCCTGGCAGGGAGCACCGGGGCTGTAGCTGGATTCCAGCCCTGGTAGGGAGAGGCTCCGTGGACCCCTCACAACATGTCTGCGGACCCCTGGGGGTCCCCGGACCACAGATTGGGAACCACTGGCCTGGAGGAATTCCTTCAAGGTGAAAGAGTAGCTCAATCTCCAAATGCCAAATAAACTTCAGCCATTCAGTTAAGGCTGTCAGCAAGGGAAACAGGATACACTAAATTACAGTTTGCTCTTTCTTTTGAAATAAGTAGGAGCAATGCATTTCATACAGATTGCCAAACATATTAGCTAGTAATATGTAGCCAGCAGGATTGATTGAGTAGGCAGTGGAGACCCGCAAAGTTGATCCCAGAAGTGCTCTCTGGCCAACGCAATAAATCCACCCACTTCCCCTTTTGCCACCCTAAGAGTAATACTGCATTGACTGGAGGGCATTTCCTATCAGTGGAACACAGTGGAGACACAGCAGTAAGGGGAAGATAGAAAGTTGACAGGAGATTCTCAAATTACAGTCTATAGATTGCGCTATCTCCTCTCAATGATGCCAGCACTGCAGACCAGGCCTTAGATATGAAAGATTTTACGTTCCATTTCCAATTCTCCTATGAAGTACAAGTAAATACAATCAAGAAATATTTATCGTTCCTGCTAAAACACCATGAATACCACAGAGCAAGCTCTTTACTATCACTGGTAAGAAAGGATACATGAAATACTTCAGAGAAATAAAGTCTTTGAGGATGATTTTAAAAGACTAGTCTCCCACTTACTGCAACAACTTCTCGGTTACCACTCTTGAAAACTCTCTCAACAACTATACTGCTATCCCAAATATTTCTGAAATACAAGACAATATGTTAAAAAGCCAAATAAATTAACAGAAGTCCCATTGGCCTTCAAAAATTGTTGCTTTTTTAAACCATTTCTTAATACAAATCACCAACATTTATGAATTAAAAAAAACCAAACAAAAACCCCTCCCGTCACCCTGAATCCAACCCAAAGAGTTAACCTGTAAAAATCAAGTCTCTAGTCATAAAAATCGTAAGCATAAACACTATACCTTTGATTACAATCTTTACCTACCTTACTCTGAAAGGGGAAAAAAAACCCCAAAAGCTAGCTTCTCTTTTTGTGCTTTAACCACACTAGGCTTGAATTCCTCAAATATTTTGCACATAAACCAATAGAAGTCTCTTAAGAGAATGGACAGGGAAATGTAGTGTATGCAATAACACACTTTTTTTCCTCAGAGGCAGTACTTGTAGAGTAGTGAAAATGGTTTTGTTCTGAATCAGGCCTCCTACTAAAACATAATCTGATGGTGAGGTAAAACTTGCAAAAATCACCATTTCTGCAGTGCTGTTGTCTAGCATGCTAGAGAGCAAAAATACTATTATTTATTATTCATGTGTAATAAAAGCTTGCTCAGAACTGGACATGGTTTTGGAAAATCCTTTAACCAAAAAGCATACAATCTTAGGGGCTGTACCCTACGAGGTGCTTAGCATTCTTACTTCCTACGGACTTGAATAATAGCTGAAGGCAAACAGTACCTCACAGGACTGGACCTTAAGAAAGGAATTTGTGAAGGTGTGCCTGTAGGCAGTACATTGCTGATCAGGGCTTAAGCAGATTCCTTGCCCTGCCCACCCACAAAATGCAATATCGGCAGAGCTGTAAAGCAAATTAAGTGACAGACAGCCCATGAACAAGACAGGAAGGGAACATGCAGCAGTAAGGGAAAAAGTAGAACAAAAAATTGCTGTGGTTTACTCTATCTTTCTCAGTTCCCCTATGTGTAAAGCTTTCTGGGGGATAACCTGGGTGCTTTTGGGTTAGAGACAGAAGGGGGCCAACAGATTGGTCATTTTGCACATATGTTACAATGGCTAACTACAGATTTGTAGCAAGAAGCTTAAGCATGTAAAACTGATTACATTTATTAGAATTTACCTAGGTTAGTTCCCCCCCCCACATTTTAATCATTAAACTACAGTAAATAAAGTATCAAAAGCAAATTCTACTCCATTAGTGGACACAGAGATTATGGTATGAACTGAGTGACAAAACATCTTTTACAAAGACTCACCCTATAATTCGAGCAAAGTACATGCAGATGCCATTGTGTTTTCCTGAAAACACAATTTCAGGGCCCATCATACTACTAATGGATGTTCCAGCCTGTGACACTGAACTTGCTGCAGCAAACATCGGGGTTGACATACTAGGAGGCTGCAAACCTAGGAGAAAAACACACATGGATTATATATTTACATCAAAAGTAGTTGGATTAATCTAGTTGAGAAAATTAAAAAGAAAAAAAATTACCCTGTGCTGGTGTTGTCAGAAAGCTTGGATTAGGATAGGGGCTGCCAACAGGCATAGGGGAACCTAAGATGAAAGAAAGCAATATATACGTTCATTGCATCAAAACAACAAACATGATATGAAAAGAGTGTCGGGGTTGTCAAGTCAAGCATTCAAAAGTTAGGAATCACAATAAGGTTGCCTATGCAACCTTATTCTGGCCCCCTTGTACCTATTCATTATCATAAAGTCCTCAATTATATGATCACAAACTATTTTTGTACAGGGTACTTGCCTCATCTCATGCACAGAATGGTCTACACTCACCGAAGGGTAGCTAAGTCAATAATGCATGGGGATACATGAAATTATTATTTTTTATCCTAATAATTTAGTGTATCCCCATGGTTTATTGACTGCAAATCATCCAAACCCTGCACCAAACACAGAATTATTATTTCCTCATGGGCCTTCCTATGGTGTCCTCATTCCTAAAAAATTAGTGAATTTCTCTTCACAACATTCCTTTGAGGTTCAGTATCATTCTCATTTTACATATGGGGAACTGAAGCACAGAGATGACAATCAAAGTTGTCAAGAGTGACAACTAATTTCAGGTGTGCAAGTTGCAAAGTCCAGGGCCTGACCTTTTCAGGATACAGAAACCTTATACAGTACTTTGTACACTCAGATTGGAGCTTTCTTTGACCTGGTGTATTCCCACACATTATTGACTTAGCTACCCTTCAGTGAGCATAGACCATTCTGTGCATGAAATGAGGCAGGGACCCAGTACAAAAATAATTTGTGATCATGCAACTGAAGACTTTATGATAATGAATCTGTACTAGGGGGCCAGACTAAGGTCTTTTTAAAGGTGTATATAAAATGTAAATCACTAAACTTAGATGGCTATTCTTTTAATTAGTTGTCACAAAACCAAACTCTGCTTTCACAGTATAAACAGAAATTAAATATTTTGTTTATATCACAGGTTGCTTGGAAAATCTGATTACACAGCACAAACTTTAAACTATGTAAAAATCATAAAGCTTGGAAACAGCGGCTAACTGAGCATTTAAACTGGCTGAATTTTGTAGTATTTTATAAACCACCATTATAGTACTAAAGGAAAGGGCTACTCATTGGCCTCATCCCATTCCAATGCACACTTTCCCAAATGCTTCCTTCCAATTAGACTTGGAGCTGAAAATCGACCCTGTTATCTCCCAGTGTGTTCTGTACACTCAATGAAATTCTTTCCTATAGGACTATCAGAACCTTTCAGTCATACTATTTGCTTTTATGAAAAATCAAGACCATGTGCCAGACAAGGCCAGAGGAAATTGTAAGTCAACTCAGTGGTCCTTGACCTTCAAAGAGCTAGGGTTCAAATTTTAGCTTAGGTCAAAAAGTGAAATTTAGTAGTTTAGTAGTATAATCAGAGTTTTTTTTGTTAATCACAGTAAATAATGATATACTTCATATATCAAGATTAGCTATGACAAATAAAAAGGGCATTTCAGGTTAGATTAGGATCTATTTACAGATGTTTGCTTAAAATCTGCCCACCTCACAACTGGATAGGAATAACAGACACAGCCCATCAGTCTAATTAGTATTAAATTAAAAGTTCAAAGGGGATTTGGGGAAGCCAAGTGACAGAACTAGTTTTCTTGTGGCACTGAAGTCTGAACAAGAACTGAGTGCTGGGGCATGAGCTTGGGAAGGGGAAAAACAGCTACAAAAATTCTAACAATTAACTCATTTTCCTCTCATTTCTTCTGTCACCAACACATAGACCTCCAGTGCCTATGCAAGTATGAGAATGACACAAATGAGAAGACAGGTTGCAATATATCATGTAATAAGTGACTAATTTTTTCCACTATAAAACCATAGTGTGGATAAATTGCCTTTTGGCTGCCAATGTGATTTTTGGCACAGGACATCTGTATTTCCTTTATAAACATGACAGGATCTCCAGAACTCCTGGACTTGTTTTAGACTCACATCAGGGAACCACCAAATTCAAAATGCTCCACAGCCAAGCCTGATAAATCAGCAGGTTTATCCTGGAATTGAGTCAGTGAATGGAAAAAGGAAAAAACGCTATATAAATAAGAAAGGGTAAAGATACAAGAAACCAAAAATGCAACAAAATTCAGAAGAAAAATCACTGCTGCTACTCACTAGCAGGAACAGGAGAACCCAAAGTTGGTCCTACGTTGCTTGGAGGAGGCAAAGCTGATGGAAATCGCATCTGTGCTTCTCCACCATACCTAAGGTATGCCAGACAAAGACTATAACATACATGGGCCATCTGATTTTCAGGTCTTATTTTATTAAACATGGATTAAACAAACAGGAAAGAATGACATTTTTCATTTTGGAGGTTAAAAGTACTGACCTAAAATTACCAGAAAAAGGCATTTGTGACTGCATGCCAAATTTGTGCATGTAAATTTGGAGACTAAATAATTACAAGTTGGATAAGCAACAGCTTATTAACATATGCAATTACAGACATAAATTAGATGTTCAGTTCCACATGCCTTCTTTCTGAACAAGTAGGACCTTTTTATTTATTGATTTTTTTTTTGAGCAGAGTATGTGAGTTATGTGCAGAAGTTACAATTTCTAAAATACCCAACCAAACAAGTACATTTTTGTACATACTTCTAAATAAGCAGACATGCATTGTTCCACGCCATTTTAAGAGTCTATACAAATTTAGAACAGTACTTATAGCGAATTGAGGAAGTTCCTGTCCACTGTAAACACAGTAAGAACATTTCTTTGTGGCCACTGCAGCATTAGAATTTAAACATAAAATTAAAGGCACAATCTATACATTAAAAGAAACTTACCTAAAAAATGCTCGGGTAGCCCAGGCAGACACTTCTCTATCACAAGCAGCAGTAGAGCAGGCAAGAATAAGGCAAGTAGCACAGGCCTGGTCCTCCTGAAGGAAACCATAATTTTCATCAGATTGCCAAAAATTTAGACCATGGTGATAAAAAGTTTTAAGGAGTTATACTGATCCCACACAAAATGTTCAAGATTCTGCTTGCTTCATTTCAATTCATCATTGAGACTAAAAGCTGGTCTATGCTACACAGTTAGGTCAGTTTAATTACGGGTAAGGCTCCACTGCCAACAGCTGAAGATTGATTTTTTAGTGCAACTGTCAGTAGAGATGCACTCAACTGAAGCCAGAAGTTGCTAGTGGTCAATTTATTAAGACCACCTTGGAAAGTAGGGTAACACTGGGTCGATGGAATTGCATTTCCCGTTAGCACAGTGTAGTGAAGATGCTGTGTAGAAAAGGATTTAAAAAGTGAACAGGAGTTATGCAAGCTACTCTACATATCTTGTGTAACTACTGTTGACTGCAGCTGAATTTCCCAGTAAGACCAATATTGCTCAAGGCTGTGAAAAATTTCATGACCAATGCAATGTAGTTAAGCTGAACTAGGAAGAATTCTTCTGTCCACCTAGCTACCTGCTCATGGAGAGGTGGATTTACTAAGAGATGGAAGAATCCCTTCCATCCCTGTAGCAAGTGTCTACACCACAGCTTTACAGCAGAATGGCTGCATTTCTAGTGTACACAGAACCTGTTGTGGCAGGTAAATTCATCTGTGAAAGTCTTCTAGGTTTCCCCTTATCCCTGGCAGGTTAAAGAAGATGGTGATAGATGAAATATATAGAAACTGTCCTGCAGGTAAGGATAAAATGTATCACACTTCTATGGAAATGAGTGTTTATTAAAGTTAATATTAAGGATAAACATCACTATGAGTTAAATGATTGTATTTGCTATTCATGGATGTAAAGAATTAAACTTTTTAAAAAGGTCACCAAGAACACCTCTCACCCCACTTCTCAAAGAAATAATAGCAGATGCTATCATGAGATTTCATTACTACTATGGTGTGATACATAATTTAAGAAAGAACTACACTTGGCAAATAAAATCATATTGTATGAAGAAGTTTCATTCTAGTTTGCTTGGTATCACTTTTAGTCAAGGAAGTAGATGGATTATAAGTATCTGCAAACACTGAAGTATATAGAAAACATCTGAAAATCTGAGTATTTAGGATCATGACATTGTTTTTTTCTCAGATTAATAGTTTTTCTAATCAGAAAACCATGTTACTAATTCTTGTCATCATTCTGTATTTGTCATGAAACAGTTTTAAGGAAAACTGTGCTACACTTTCATTTTTAGACCCCATAAAAATGGTTACCTTCTTCCTCATAGATCATCTTACTTGCCTAATTGACAAAGCAGCATTATCTTGGACTATACACCATAGCTGCAGCTCTTGGCAAGACAGAATACTTATAGATGCTCAATCAATAAAGTCAGGAAACCTACATCAGTACCTAGATATACAGTAGGTAAAATGAGAATAACATTCTTGAAGCCAAAGAATAGCCCCATTTACAACACAAACGAATCCAGGTGGATGACTGTACAGTGAGAGCTTGACCAGTAGAGAGTTAGGGTATCACAAATTGGATTACAAAATCCACAGCACTTTAGCTTGCTGCACACTGACTGGCCATAAGAACCCGTCAAACTATACCATAGAACCTTTACTGCATTGTAGCAGGGTTCACGTGGCCAGTCACTGAGGGTCAGGCTACTGTGCTGTAGCTTTACAACCCAGCTTGCAGCATACTAGCTCTCCAAATAGACAAATCCTGTGTCTATTCATAGACGATTTTTTCCCTTTGAAAGTTAAAGATTCTCACCTGATGCAATTTGAAAAATCTTTCAATCTCCTCTCCATCACCTCCTACATTGCAAACTAGAAGATGTCGCAGCTGATCTACAGGCCTGAGTTTATGAAACATAAGGCTCCCCTAAAAGAAAACAGAGCAAAACAAAGCTTGAAATAATTCGATTCATATTTTTGATTGGCAAACAAAAATGCAATACGCTTATCTAACACACTGAGGAATTCTCTCCCCTCACTGTTAGCTCAAGGTATAGATAGAACTGCTCCAACTCAACTCCTGTGCACACAAAAATCTCTAGCTCAAGTTAAATGGTGTTTTAACACTGAAATAGCTCTCCCCTCGGTGGTAAGGGCTGAAGCACTAGTACTCCTCAAGTTAGTCAGGAAGTGGGGATGCAGCTACCTGCTTGAGTTAGCACAACCCATTACACCACCCATCCAATCATTGTGTGTCCTTCAAATGTTGTTTCAGAGTGGTTGCTCTGACCTGAGCTAAGCTTGTGATAAGGGAGTAACTTGAAATAACTGTTGCAATGAAGACAAGCCCTGAGTTACAATAAGCAAGCCCCCAAAAACCTGCATGTAGTGAGGGGGTACAGCCTCCTTTGGAGATAGGACAGGGAGGTGGTCTGCCCACAGATGAGTTGAGCCAAAGCCATCCTGTTTGTCATACCAAAGTCATATTGGAACTTGGGGGCAGAGCAGTAAGTACAAAGGGAGTTCAGTCTGGGCTGAGCTGCAGGAGAGTAAGGACGTTTCTCGCCTCTCTCAGGTGCCTTGATCAAACCACTACCCTGTGGAGGAGCTGCCTACAGCCTGAGAGCCACAGGACCTGCTCACTGCTGCTGACCTAGAGGAACTCTTTGACCTGGGGTCCTGAGGAACTGCTGGAGCTGTCTGCTGCCTGTTACCTGGAGGAACTGCCATCTGCCTATGACTGGGATACCCTGCTTGGTGTGACCTGGAGGAGCTGCCATCTGCTGATAGCCGTGAGGAGTTGCCAGACCTGCCACAGGCAGACAAGGTAGAGGGGCTGCTGAAGTACCCCAAAGAGTCCAAGGGTGGCCGAGGTATCAGAGGCAGAGGGGGCAGAAACTAGCCCACGGGAGCTGGATGACTGTCCAGCAGTTTGATGTCCTGCAGCCACATAAGTACATTGCAGCTGAAGTCTCGCTGACCCAGTGGCAGACTGCTGCACCACTGACAGGGACCTGGGCTGGGACGCAGTGGAGGCGGGAGGACCTGCGTTCCCTCCCCAGAAGTGATTGCCTGATCCTTGCCTATAAGCCCTCCTCAGGACCCACAGACTGCTTGCCTGCCCTTCCCACTAAAGCGCCAGGGTCCCAAAACTGCCGACTCACCTCGCAGATGACTAACGCCGGGTCAGCAACCTTTGCCATCCCCCATGCCAGCCCTTCCCCTAACCCTCAGCAGATGCCAGGGGTGGAACCAGGACCTGCAGTGTGCCACAGCTCCTTTTCCCTGCTGGTCTCTCCCCCTGCAGGGGAGTGTTGCCACCAGGTGACAGAAGCCATGGTGTGCAGCTCTTGCAGCCCCAGGCCCTGCTGGGGGCAGGAACAGCAGGGAGGAGCAGCTGCAGTGCTGCAGGGCCAGGAGCCATGCGTGCCACTCTGACTAAATGTGTGCGCCAGCTTTGGTAGGGATGGCGGGGGTTACCGACCCCTGGGCTAGAGACTGCTTGCCTGCCCCACCCTGCCAGAGGGCCGGGGCTATTGACTGCGAGGTTGCCCTATATAGGGAAAGAGGTGGCCTACTCTCCTTGCCCTACCAAAGAACTTGGGGACAAGAGACAGCTTATTTCCTTCGTTTGGGTTCAGAGACTGTACATTCTGGGTACCTGTGGAAGAAGTCTGATCCTGGCCCCCACACTAATTTCTCGTTGTTTAAATGTGCAGCCTCTGGAGCAGAGTAGTAAGGGGAAGTGGCCTCTCTTTCAGACAGACAGGGAGGGATAGCCTGACATCCTACAATGCAGCATTTCCATACAGCTCTCATAACACATATCTGTACTTTCTGTGGTGGGTCTTGGGGTGTGATGTAACCACATTATTACAGCAATAAGCTATAATGGTCTTATGATTAAAAAACGACCACAGAACTGTAGCAAGCTGGCAATTAATTTAGTACATTTCCTCGTTGCTAAGTTATTAGAAAGCTGTATTGTAATTAAATTTTCCTCCTGAAAGTAAAGAGCCATTAAATTTTAATACTTCTCAATCTCAGCTATGGTTAAATTTTAGCCCTTTAAATAAAAACAAATACCGGCATTTTTATCTTTGGTTCTTTTGTGGGGCAGTCAGAAATGTGGAAATCTTGGTTCGAAACTTCAATGGCAACAATGAATTCTTACTTCTAGTTCAAGCCTTAGGATTCACAGAGTTATCTCAGCAACCTGTGTTTGTTCCAATTTTACATATTTGAGGCTGTAGCTACACTCAGAAATGTGGAAGTGATTCTGAGCCTAAGTAGACATATTTGTGCTAGCTCTCATCAAGACAGAGTGCTAAAAACATTAGTGTAGCCACAGAAGCAAGGGTAGCAGTTGGAAGGAGTGGTCGCACCACATACAAATGCACTCAGAACGCCTTGGGATGGCTAGCCTGTGCTACTTATAGAGTATTCTGTGTCTACTCAAGCTAGGAATCACATCCCTAGCTCCAAGCGCAGACGTTCACTCAGAGTATTTTGACCTATCAGCCCCAAGCTGATTAAACCCATGTAACGCCTCTGAAAAAACTGAGAGACACACACAACAGTTCATCAGAAAATAATCTGGCTCAATAACCTTCAGTTGATTTAGCTTACAAATGGCTTTATAACCTTTGCCTCCCACTCCTCCTGTCAGGTATTTTCGGTAAACTCCACACCTGTAGGTAGCCCTTTGAAGCTTTGGGTCAGTCACTAAAAATTTTACAACTCTACTTCTCCCTCTCTCTAAACAAGGGGCGCGGTGGGGGGGTGGGGGGGAATCTAGCACACACCTGGGCTGAGAGCAGAACAAACTTCTTTGGTGGCAGCATATGTTGTTGTACAACAACAGGGCAATCAGTTATTGGAATAAGGTCTTTATTCAGCGGTGTTATAATCTTTGGAACTTTCACCTCATCTATGGCAGAAAGAGCCCATGAATGTCCGTCAACATGCGTGGTCATCTGAAGAAGAGATGAACATTATTAAATGTATAAGAAACACATTTTGTATACCTATGATGATAATGAAATAACCCACCTTTAATATTTCAGGATAGAAACTGAAGTATTCTCAAGACAATGAGCCCCTAAGAAAATAAGCAATTAACTCCAGAAACATGAGTATGTATAACCACCAGGTCAAAAGCTCAAACTACTTCCACCTCTTTAAGACATTTCATTATTTGCATGTCCAACTATCATAACAAGGCCTTACATTGCTACTAACAATATAAATAATAAAACCAGGCTGCAAACCACACAAAATTCTAAGTGCATAAAAATTGTTTACAGTTCATAAACATACCAAAGAGCTGCAACTGAGACATGAGACTTTTACAAAACACTTACAGTGACAGACTGGCAAAAGTGGTGTATGCATAATTCAGGCCAAGACGCTTGGTAGGAAGGATGTAACTCAAGGCTACCTACCACCTGCTTGGCTTTAGCCCACAGCTCTAGATGCAGTTTTTAACCTTCTGATCTTCTTCAGAGTGTGTTTTGCTATGCACCCTGGGAGGAAGGTCTTTGTTATTTCAAAACACTCTTTGTTTTGAAATAACATGTCCAAATGGCTTATTTCAAAACCACTGGTTTCAAAATAACCCTCCTTTTGAAAGCAAAGTGGGTTTAAGCTGTTTCGAAAGGAGGACTCTTGTTTCAAAACGAGGAGCTCCCTCCTTTCGAAACAAGAAAAGGTCGTTTGGACATAAAAGTCCCTATTTTGAAACAACCAGTGTTGTTTCGAAATAAAAGCCCTGTGTGAACATACCCTAACAGATTTGTCACATGATTTGTCAACGACCGTCCTCAAGAAAAGTCAAGGGGGACATCAAGACTTCAAAGAGAAACAGCTCAACTTGAATTAATATGCGGATCAGATTGTGTGAAACCAGGATTGAATCATGACTTTTCCCATTACCACAGGTAATTTGACTTTATTTTCCTCTATGTGCTGTTTCCTAGGATTTGAATCTTAACAACTGCTCTGATTTGCTGTTATTGTATGGCATGATCCCGTGTCTTACACTCCTTTGCATGTATTTTCATTCCATTCTGTATGTTCCCCCATCTTCAAAGCATCTTGACGAACTGCGATTTTCTCCCACGAAAGCTCATGCTATAAATAAATCTGTTGGTCTTTAAGTGCCACAGAAGTCCTTGCTTTTTTTGTATCAAACAGATGCTATACTTCTAGTTGGGAAGTACTGAGGTGGCAGCTCCTGCTGAAAGATACTAGCTCCATTCACCAACAGATACCAAGTAAGACACAGGTACTACAAAAAACTGCAATAAACTAACTAAATAAATAAAAATTACACTGTTAGGCAGCTCAGTAAAAATTTAATGAATAACTAGTCACAGCAGTTTTTATGTAAGTTATCTTTTCTATATAGGAACTTCAGAACTTATTCATGGAGCCTATGATATTCAAACAATATTCGGCATGCTTCCTAAAAATTATTTGACAATATTAAAGAGCTTACTACCTGTGTTTCCATCATCGGCTTTTGGAAAGGGAAAGAATCATGATTGATGCACCATAAGATGTCATTATCCTCATTTTCAGAGGCAGCCATAAGCAGGACACCTGAAAAAAACAGTAAAATTGAGACTGTAGTATAAGCAAAAAGTTACATCAGGCTCACTGTTACTAAATCTACATTTAAATTCAATACAAATCTAGTCTATGAATTCTTAAAATTAACCATACAGGCGGATAGACACGTAACCACTTGTTGAGTTTATGAACTTTATTGGGGGATTTTAGTGCAGATCTATATTTAACTTAACTGCTCTTTTGGTTGAGGATGCTCTACTTGAGTAGCTTTTTGGACCCCTTCTGCAATACATTCTGACAAGCAGTATATATGCATAGAGTGTATTTTAACATGCCTTATACATACACACAAAGATGACGACTAAAATTAAGGCAAAATTATTTAACATTTTCACTTATTTTTATGAGACTGAGATTTTAATATACTCTGAAAGTAAAAAAAAATTAGTAACAAATTCAATGCTATGAAAATTTTAAATAGCTAGTCTCTAAAGTGGATTCATCTTTCTATGATTAACACCCTGTCAAAATTGCAAATTGCTCCACTCAAACTGGGAGTGTGACAGAGTGGATTAGATCTGAAGGCCACTCCTGCTGCAGGCCTCAGGGTCCTGCCACACTTATCTCTGGAGAGAAGCAGAAATCCTCAAACCACACTAGAGTGCCTGCAGAAGCAATCAATCAGGTAGGCTGCATGGAGCTGTCAATCAGGGCCAGGAGGATGCTATAAAAAGGAGCTGCAGAGCCAGGAACCATGAAGGAGTCAAAGGGGTATGGCTGGCTGATGAAGCATGCAAAAGAGCCTTGAACAGACAGTGCAGGCATAAACTGGGGAGAGCAAGAAGGAGCTTTGGGCTAACTGGTCGGACTGCAAAAAGAGAACACCCTGAGATAAAGATGGACATAGTACAAGGCCATGGAAAGTGGCCCAGGGAATTTGGGCATCAGCAAAGCTTAAGAAAAGGGAAATGCTGACAGCTGCTACTTAGAGGGTCCCTGGGCTCGGACCAAGAGTAGTGGTAGGACCCAGGTTCCCTGCACCAGACATTGGGGAAGTGGCTTGGACTTCTGTTGTATCCCAGAAGGGGAACAAATTTTTTTTAGAGGACAGGCTAGTGAGCAGGGACTAGAAAGGCCAACACAGGCAAAAATGGTCCAGGATTGGAGCCCTGAGGACATGGCCTCATACCAGAGCTGGGACTATTAAGGGACTGGGCTCAGGGAGGGCTGAGGACATTTGGACAATGCACCCTGGAAAAGGTTTGGTTTTTCCCACATACAGACTATGAGTGGTTCTGACAGAGAACTGAACCACCAAAGACCCTCCCCAATTAGAAAACTATAAGCACACGCACTTGGACTAGCAGGCCGTTGTGAGAGGTGGGTGCAACCTGTTATAGCTAGAAAAATCTTTTGTCTCCCTGTCTAGGAGAAATAGTTCAGTGCTAAAATAATAAACTGAATCTCATGCATTTCAATATAGGTGCATGAATATTCAGCCTATACCACACCAAGGGTCCTACTAATAACTTTCTGGGACGCAAGGAGCCACACCTAGTTTGCATTTTATTTAAATATAATCAGAGGTTGGCAAACTGTGGCCTGCCACCTGGGCCTGGTTTGCAGCCTGGAGTGCAGCCACTGTGGTCGCTCCCCACTTCTGACCAGTAGACACCCTCTCCCCCACTCCCAACCACATGGACACTGCAGGGTCTTGGCCAGAGCATGGCAGCTGCTCCCCCTCTTCCAACTACACCCTTTCCTCCCACACCCCATCTCAGTGGTGCTTTAGCTGGAGCGCAAATCGTCCCACCCTCTGTGCTCCAGCTCTTCTTCCCAGGGGCAGGACTAAGGGCATCCTGGCCTGAGTGTAACAGCCTCTCCCCCTAGGCTGAGTGGCATCCTGGCCGGGACCCAGAAAGCTGCTCAAGTATGTCCCCATGGGAAAGGACTGACACCCTGAAGGCAGTATAATAAGGCAACAATCCAGAGAGGGAACAGGAAAAGTTATTCCCTCTTTGTTATGAGCTTCTTTTATTTGGCTGAAGAGTACTACCAGGGCTACTCTGAAAACCACAGAAACCAGTTTGAAACCACAGAAAAGTAAACCAAAGTGTGAGGAGACCCTGACCACCAAAGAAGAAAAATGCTGAGGATGACAAGGTTAAGGAGATGCCTTGCCACAATATAATTCAGAGCTAGTACACACTAGTGCTTACTTAGATGCAAGATATGTTGCTCAGTGGTGTGAAGAAGTCAACTCCCCAAACACATTACAGGGACCTAAGTGCTGCATGGACAGCACCAATTACTGCCATTTTCGGACATGGTGTAATTATGCATAAAGCATATACTGATGCACCACTGTGCAATTCTAGTATAGACCAGCCCTCAGTTAGTACATAGCAAATTTAGTTTGATACTAAAACCTCAGAGATCCATGTTTTAATTAAAAAACACAGGGAACAAACAGCAAAGGATGGCAGTGAAGGAATTACAAAATAATTTGCTCATGTAGTGCCCAGGGACTTTAAAGTGCTTAATTGCATGTTTCCCTTACAAGTGTCTGAAAATTTCCTTTAGAAATTGACGACAACCAGCGACATAAGAGGTCACCCACAGAGAATGTCTTTCAAGGACAAAACACGGTACCACGGAAGGATAATGCACTGTGTCACTGCCTGTGTTAAACTTGTTCTGTAGATAGAAGACACTAACAAAATGTCATTCTCAGTTGTTGGCATCCTCTACCAAGTTTCCCACTGTAAAAAGCAATCGTGCTGGTGCTATTTGTTTTAAATTCTTAAAGAATGGATCTTTTCACTTAAGCTGTATTTCAAAGCTTACCTTTACTATAAAGAGCTCTGTGCACCTTTGATGGCTTCTCTACAGTAGAAGAAGCGGAAAATCCAGGAGGCAAGCGGATGTGAACCAGTGTTAACATGGAGGGTCGAGCCATTGGATGCTTAAATGGAGATGTACTAAAATACATTCGTACACCTAGGCCAGAGGAAAAAGGAGATCACTCTTGGGTAAGGGATTTGGTATAAAAAGGATAACTGGCTAACTGTCTCAGCACATTTAATGCAAGGTTGATTTCAGAGGGTTGCAAGAAATTCTTTATACAATTAGATTTTGTTTCTTGAAAAAACCAAATGATTCTAATCCCAATTTGCCACTAGTTTTCCCTGTAACCTTTCACAAGTCACTCTCCCCCATTTCCTCAGCTGTAAAACAGGATAAATAATTATAAGGTGGAACAAATATTAGATGTCTGAAGTGCTTTGAAATTTAAAATGATACGCAAGACAAAGATAACTTTATAATAACCGTTACTATATAAATGTTCCACAATGCTGGGAGTTGGGGTAAAACATACAACCTTGCAAATGAAAACATTTGTCAAGTTTCTTAACCTAAGATCTTATTTACCAAAAAGGGAAGGAGGAAATTTAATATTGATTTCTTACCAGCATGTGTGACTGCCAGTAACTGACAATCAATAGATTCTGTGTTTTCAATCACTGCTATCTGAACAATAGGCTTAAAAACAGAACGATCTATAGTCCTAAAAGAACAGAAAAGAGTTTCTGTAACTGACATCATGCAATAAGCAAATCAGAGGAAAAAGCAACACTCTTCAGAAGTTTGTTAAAATAAAATAAAAAATAAAGATTATCCAACAGGAAGTATTTAATATCAGACTCTTCATATTACCTAGCAATGTTTCCAGCAGCAGAAACTATAGCATTCTGAGAAACAGAAGCAACTCTGGTCATTCCATGACCATCTTGACCCAAATCATAAACCTGTAATTTAATAACAGTTTAATAATTTCATAATTAAATTAATTTAATCCACACAATTTTATCCCACCATCTAGTGAATCAGAATTCTCTCAATTTGTCTGTGGCCTCAAGCTTCCCTATATCAGAGGACTGGGGCAGTAGTCCTTACCAGTCTTCAATTGAAAGGATCATGATTACAATGCAATACAAAAGTTTTTGAGTGCATGTTTTGCTAGAGGGAGATAAATGCAGGGAAAAAATTCTGGTGGACTTCACATCCTGACAGGCACGGAGAATCCTAATGCACAAACATAATTTTTCATATGCATATAAACTTCAGATAGGACACTCAAAAGTAGTTACATACCTGTATTACTCCTTTTTCTGATCGGGTATACAGGATGTTTCGAGAGTTGTCAATGGCAATTTGAACTATGGGATCTGAAAAAGAAGGCATGTGAAATCAAATTAGGATTTGGTGTAAATTAACTGATACAGACTACATAAAATTGATAATATTGAAATTTTAAAAGGATAGACTTGGGTGAAGTCTGACTGAATCACTTATTAGAACATACTCATACAGCAGGGGTAGCCAAACACATACAGTACTGTGAAATATGCCCAGGACTTACTGCTTATTCAGGTGTCTCTGAACTTTTTCACCTGAGGGCCAAATTGCTTTTACTTAATGACTAGTGGGCCAGACCCCCGACCCACCTGCCCACTTTCCCTGACTTGCCCATTGGCATCCTGACCCCCCCCCCCCCCCCCGGACCCCCTTCCTGACTCGCCCGCCCACTGGTGAGCCTTCGTTTGAAGAGTCCTGGCTTATATTATTATTTGTGCATTAAATGGGGGTGGGAGGGAATCCCATTGTATTACCTAAACATAACCTCCAAGAAAGATTTAATAAATTACACCTAAGACTTTGAAAAAGTATTTAGATAAAATGTCAAATAAATGCATATATTAGCATTAAAACACTTTCGGACAGCTGGGCTATTTCATGTGTATTGCAATACACAATTACTGTAGCTAAACAACAAATACGGAAGGTCCCCAGCGTGGCCTAGCAGACTGGGGACCGATGGGCTAACTAGTAGCACCGTAGAAAAGGACCTGGGGGTTATGGTGGATGGGAAGCTGGATGTAGATCAACAGTGTGCTCTTGCTGCCGAAATGGCCCATGGCATATTGGGCTGCAGATCAAGAGATGTGGTTATTCCCCTCTACTCAGTGATGGTGAGGCCACTTCTGGAATACCGTGTCCAGTTTTGGGCTCTGCACTCCAGAAAGAATGTTGACGAATTAGAAAGAGTCCAGTGGAGGGCAACGAAAATGATCAGGGGGCTGTGGCACATGACTTACGAGGAAAGACTGAAGGAACTAGGCTTATTCACTCTGCAGAAGAGAAGGTAGAGGGGGAGATTTGATAGTAATCTTCAACTGTTTGAAGGAGTGCTTCAAAGAGGAGGGAGCTAGGGTGTTCTCAGTACTAACAGAGGACAGAACAAGGAGAAATGGTTTCAGGGTGCGATTGAGGTTGGATACTAGAATAAACTCTCTCACTAGGAGGGTGGTGAAGCATTGGAATGGGTTGCCTAGGAAGGTAGTGGAATCTCCATCATCAAAAACATTTAAGGTCCAGTTAGACAAAAACCTGACTGGGATGATTTAGTGGGAGTGGTCCTGCTTTTAGCAGGGGGTTGCACTAGATGACCTCATGATTCTATGAATCTATATCTGTATGTAGATACATATACTCAAAACTTTTCACTCTTTTGTGCTCTATTTAACATAAGTATCAGAGGTTGAAAGAAAACAATAATACACATGAACTCTATCTTTTGATTCAATTCTTCCCAATAACAAATACACGACCACCTATGTACATCAAGTATAAGTCTTATAATTTCTGTGACATAGCTGTTAAAACTACATTATCACTACTGAAAATGTAATTTTTATAAAGCAATACAAGGAGGGAAAGAAGATGGGGAGGCACAGGAGCTCTCCCCTGGTCACTGGAGTAGAGGAAAGGGAAGAGCAGAGCTGCCACAAGCCATTGAACTCTTGCTTCTCTCCTGTAAGAATGACACTTGTTGAAGGACAGAAAGCACACACTGCTTCCTGCAGCAAAGAAAAAGCAGTCAGTCAGAGATTTCTTCAAGACAGATGGGAAATATGTATGCCTCAGCAGCTGTCGTGGAACCCTGAACATTTTAATTGCAGGGTCTGTGAGCCAGGGGTTCCACTTTAGATTTTAATTGGGATGATGGTTGTGGCTCCAGACTCTACTTGGCTGTTAGCCCCAGGCGTAGGGCTCCCACCATCAGTCCTGTACACTGCTTAATTTGCTACATCGTGGAGCTCCGGTAAATGTTTTCAAATCCACAGAGCCTCCAGCAGGGCTGAAACCCCAGCTCCTGACATAAATACAACAGAGCTGAAGCCCATCAGGAAGTGTGCAGGAAAAGTGTGAATAGGTGACAGGAGGGATCACTGATGAGTAGGTTTCTGTTTATTCCCTCTGAAGCACTGTCAGAAGACAGGATACTGGCTAGATCATGGGTGTCAAACATATGGCTCGTGGGATGGATACAGCCCACAAACCTTTTCCATCCAGCCCACAACTGAGCTCCAGGAGACCTCATTTTCTCCCTAACAACAAGAGAGAGTGTAGGTCACATGGTATTGCAAAGCTCAGTCTCGCACACCCCACATGCTACAAAGTCACAAGACCTAACACTCTCGCAGCATCACAGAGCACTGGGTATCAGAAACTACATTCTGCAAGACCACACTCTCTCCCCAACAGAGAGAGAATTGATGCTTGGATTCAGAATACTAGGGAAATAATGTATTTATTTTCAAGTCTTTGTTATTTATTTATTATACATTTATGTGAGATTGTACTCTGCAATATCACACCCTCTCCCTAACTAAGAGAGCAAGTGAGTTGTCTTCCAGAGCACAGTTTTGCATACACAGTGCTCCACGATGCCAGAGGAGTGTAGGGCCTAGTATTTTGATTTATGGAATGTATGGCCCACTTGAAGAACATTTAAGTCAAATCTGGCCCACCATACCAAATGAGTTTGACACTCCTCACCCAGCATGGCCATTCTTATTACTTAGGGCCTTCAGTCTTGGTGCATTTCTAAGCAGGGATGAAGCCCTGAATCCTATTGCACTTCCTATGGTCTGCTGAAAAATCTCTGGCTGTCCAGATTTAGAGCGCAGGCTCCTACTGAATACCTTATCATACGGAGTGCTCCTGTTAGAGCTCACTAGTTCATTTACAATGGACTCTTTCCTAAGAACAGAGTTAAAAGTGAGATATAAACATCTTACTAAAGTACAGTAGGACATGCTACCACTGCTCAATCCATCACCAAACAAACATTTTAAATGGTTGTATTACAAGCAATATCATGTAAAAGTTTTGCTATTCTGATCACAGTATTATCACTCCAGTATGTAAACTTACCAAACTTGTACCACAAATGGGGACTTTAGCCCCCATGGTCAACATTTGCAGCCTTCAGCCCCTGAAGTGATATTTAGGCAGCTAAACAAGTAACCTGATTTTCAAAACGGCCAACTACTTACTGCTCCCATTGTCTTTAACTCAATGCTCCCAATCGTGAAAATGTTGGACAAAGCTTTTTTAAAATTATTTTACAATAACTTATAAACATTTTAGTTACTGATACTTCTTCACCTACCATCCTCTGAGAATGTGAACTGCAGCAGTGAAGGAACAAGGAAAGAAAGGGCGCTCTTTGAATGATTGATCTTTCTACACCGCTGACTAAACCAGCCTGCCTCAGCCTACAATTAAAAACATACAAAGCATTAAAATTAGTTAGATATTTATGTGACTTCCTGCATGACAATACAACTTTCATAGACCCAATCTTAAAGGGACACTGTCTCGATCTGAAATGTAGATAATTAAAAAAAAAAAAAAAAAAAAAAGTTTCAGAAATTAAGATGCTCCTGAATCACAAAAGCCATTTTTGTGGCTTTGTAAACACATTTTCTGGGTTTTTCTACTATCATTCTCTCTCCTGCAATGCGTCAAGGAGACACCCAAAACAAACTGGCTGACTAATTATTTCTGCTATCTATCGATTATTTCTTAAAACCAAGATTGTAATTTCTTTGTGCAGAGATTGACTTTTACAGGACTTACCACAATGGCTCCCAATTTAACTGGGGCCTCCAGGTGCTGACATAATGTAAATTAATAAAAAATAATTAAAAAATAAGCAGATTGCCTAGAAAAGACTTAATCCAACAGTGTTCCTTTAGAGACAAAGGACTGGGCTCAAGTCTGAAGAACTGATTCAATGAAGTAAAAATAATTTCATGACAGCAGATCAAACCTCATCCCAGACAAATTCTGGGTTTATCAGTCTCCAAAGATCAGAACAGCTGCTCTGTTAAGGTGGTTTTGAAGGTAGAGTTAAGATGGCTGGGAACAGCAATGTCTGCAGAAACTGTCAGAAGAGATCTCATGATATATTTGTACTCTGCTGAACAAACTTAATTTTGCTCATTCCTCAAACAAATTAGCTTATCTAGCCTATCACGACTGTAGGTTGATAGCATTTTTGTATTAAGAGCCCCATGCCTCAATAAATTAAGGCTGCCAATGTAATTGTGGAAACGAGGTAACAATATTGACAAATTTTAAAATTTCCAAAGCCCCAACTCCATATGTAAAACCAAAAATACCTACACATAGAAACTACATTTACCTGGTAAGCTACTTCATATAAACATCCATCCTTTCCTGCCAAAAAGATACGCCCATTTTCCGTAGAAGTTATGGTCAGAAGATAGGTATTATCAGTAGGGAGTGAATATAGAGGATCTGGAAGCAGTTGCATTCCACCAGAGATGCTGTCATTGAGAGCTCCAGAACCTAAATAAATCAAGAGAAAAAAAATATTCATATCTATGGGTTTGCTTGTTTAAATACTATGGTTCTGTGATTATGACTTTTTCAGAAAAATCAGGAAACACTATAGTGAGACTAAAGCTTAGACAACTAATATGTGATGAAGTGGTTATTCTCCCAAAAGTGAATTGTTAGTGTTTCTTTAACAAAAAAAAAAAAAAAAAAAAAAAAAAAAACCCACATAGGAAGCTCTGTTCATATATTTTTGTCTCTCGGAAGCTTATCAGTACAGTATATTAAAATAGTTTAAGACAATTATCTCAAATCTTGACAAAACTAAACAAAAAGCTTCCTAATTTATCTACCAAAGACATAACTGATTGAAAAAATATTCTATTTTAACCCCCTAATATTCTTACTCCCTCAATTTTCTCAAAACTCTCCTGCATATTTTCTTTGTTTACACATTTCATGAGTTAAAATATACAGGACTAGGCTCTAGTTTTCTATGACTCTGAATCAAATGCCAAAGAATTCGGAGTATCTCTGCACAGCATTCTGCACCAGTGTGAGCAAGCCTCCCACTTTAGGTTGACAGATCTGGGGTAGAGGGTCCCCCAGTAGTGCTTTAAAATGAGCTGTATTGACTGATCTTTAAGCTGTGGCTCAGGCTGGAGCTCTAGTTTGAAGCCCATCCACTGCCTTAGACTTCAGAGTCCAAGCTCCAGCCCACAGTATAACTTCAAAGTGCTATACAGCTATTTTTGGAGTGCTCGTGTAAGCTCCACTAGCTTGAGTTTGTCTACTGGTCTAGAAGGCTTGCTTCTGTTGCTCCAAAACACCATGTAGACAGATTGTAATGAACACTAAAAACTCACATAGTTCAAATGCAGCAATTCCCTCAGTATAACTCCTCCCAGTAATAAAGTATTAACAGTCAGAACATCTTCGAAAAGAACTAAAGGGTAGGTAACAAAGTAGGATACATCCCTGAATTTGAGTTCTTGCCTGATATAAAATACTGCACCCTATGTGAAAAGGATGCTACAGAGTTCTTTCATCTGGGATGCAGAAAGCCATATATACTTAAGAAGTAACATGTAGTTATTTTTTTAATTATATGATTAATAATAAATCAATGTTGGGGGCAGTTTACTCACAATTGAAAAGATTATCCTAAATATAATGGAAGTGCAAGAGGCAAGAGAGAATTACCTGCTTGCAAATTAGCATAACTGAGTCCTAGAATCACTATATCCACAGGAGTGGCCAGAACTAGAAGGTATCTTACATGAGGCTGGAAAATACCTAACAAAAGAAGAAGAAAAGTTAGAACTAAGTTCAAGGAAGGCAAACCAGATTCATGCTAAGATTAGCATCCTCCTTGCATGAAGGATGGAAATGCACAATGGTTTGAGGGTTAGCCATACTGAAAGTCTGAAAGACTGTAAAGCTCCAGAATTAAAAGTATAAACCAATCAGATGTCCAGTTTTCCAATATTATATCTCATTCCAGTCCAGCTCTGACAAGTCATGAAATACAGCACCTTGAAAATAGAATAGAATAGCATAGCATCATAGGGTTGGAAGGGACCTTACAAGACCATCGAGTCCAACCCCCTAGGGCTTGAACCCAGGACCTTCCGCCTATTAAGCAGGAGGTGCTAGCCACTACACTATTTGCAGGGCTGATATTCTTATTTCTATTTCTCACCTCAAACTCTGCCTCCACTACAGCTGAGTCCAACCTGACGTAAGCAGATGAAATCACAAGACCTGCTAAGGCTAGAAACCAATATTTCATGCCAGGTGAAAGCAAGTCAGAATCCCCAGTTTTAGTATAAAACATTAGATTTTAACTTAGCATTAGCTATACAATTTCCAACATGATTTTAAATGCTAATGCATCACTTCTGACTTGTAAATCCTTCCATAGTGCCTCTAATTTAGTAAATAAAATTAATCTGTTTTATTTATTTATTTATTTTTAAACACAGTGTTCAGCAGTTACAGAATTCTGGTTACTGCCATGCAGTTTTTATTACCTGCCTTTGGTTTCACAAGACCGACGGCAAGAATAGTTTCACTGAGACCATCAAAATAAGCAAGGTCTCCCCTGTCAACAAGTGAGAAAAAAAATTACATCAAAGCACAACAGAAAAGACTTTTAATATCCAATAATTTCTAAATATACAGAATCTGAAACTTGTAAATCATTTTGTCGCTACGTAACAATCTGAATTTATCTCCTACATCCTTTTCATAAAGTGGAAGCAAAACCATCAGAGTGGGACCAACAGGATAAAACCATCACAATAGCTTTGTAATCAGTCCTCTAAAGTAACCATTTATTATTTGACTTTAAAATTTGAAATCCATTTGTATTTTTAATACTCAGTTCCTTGTTTATTCACAGTCTATTTTCTATTTACAGCATTTCCAAAGTTAGTTCAGATAAAGCTCAACAGGAGAAAGGAACTCACCACAGAATTCACAACCAATTTTCTTTCTGAGCAAATCAGTTAAGCAAGTTTAATTTATTGTGAAAAACGAAAAACCTATCTGCAATCCTATCTAGTTTGTATATGATACAAAGACCTCAAGGTACAAGCATTATAGAAATATTAATGAATCCTGTGTGAAAGTCTTAAGTAAACCTCCTCCAGAAGTTCAATAATTCAAAAGGAATTAACAGCTCTTACAGAAAATAACTTACACTGTAGGGACACAAAAGGAACAAAAATCTGTACATTGAATTAGCATCATAGGCATCTCCCCAAGCCAGCCAAAAAGGCTATGAATTTATCTTCATAAGTTTTATGAATCTTTAAATTATGTCATTCATAATAAATTTAAATCCGAAAGTTGTGGTGTATCTTCACCATTCTAAAGCCATATTATAAACATAAAAATAGCTGATAATACAGCATGACTGCCTGCTATATATGCATTAATACACCATTATGAATTGGTTAGACTTAGCCACCCAATTTGTATGAGCATATGGAATCTAAGATAAAAACATTCCTGTTAAAAACTTTTAACTCAAGATCAATATATAAGTACATCAACAACTTTAGACAAAGAAGCCTAAAGTATGTATTTTCCTTTCCCTCTTCTTTCCCCCCACGACACATATAGACCAGAACCCTAAAATGGTACCTTAAAATGTTAAGTCTTAAAATAAATTATTCCTCTTAAAACCAAAACTTAATTCACATTTAATACCATATATATTGTACACCCTCGCTATAACAAACCCCTGGAGATCCAAGCCATGCGGTCATTATAGCCGGGGGCGGGGTCACTGCAGGGAAAGAGCCCTGCTGCAGTCCTTCTCCCCAGTTCTAGCCCTAGGACTGGAGGAAATGTTAACACCCTTGCTGTAGCAGTGAGCAATGGAAGTAGGATCCAGGAACCAGGTTTGCTATAGCCCAAAGTTTGCTATTGCAGAGTGTGATAGCAAGGGTGTACTGTACCTTTAGAAATTTGTTCTCTACATACCCATCTTCATAGTTCCACATAAAAATGTCACTGTCAATGGTCAGCCATGCCCTGCTGATATCTGAAAATACTCCCATCATACAATTACACTGCATATCTGAAATACCATAGATGTAAGGAATAATGTAGTCAAGCTAGCCAAGATAAAATCCCCGTCTGCTATTTCAAAGTTTTAAGAATATAAACAGATACTACTCAAATTTGTCTTTTTGTGTGAGAAGTTGACATATTTTAACAAATGTGGAAAAAAAAATGAAAACCTTTAAAAAAAAAAAAGAGATACAACTTGTAAGAGGAAATTTCTTTAGCATTATCTGTACATCAGCTCTGACCCCATCTAGCAGCTGTTACTAGCCCTGCATTATTTGACAATATTGCACATCAAACACATGCGCCCTTGTTACCACAAGTAATCATCAGTAATACCAATAGAAATCCCACCTGTGCACCATAAATAGACCACATGCCTTGTTGTGCACAATAATAACTAGGGTTCATACAACTACCTCTGTCAATGTTTGGGCTGAATCAAATAGTGGTTTGTACTCTACTATTTTGATCTATAGTATATAAAGCCCACCTGAAGTACATTTAAGTCAAATCTGGACCATCATAGCAAACGAGTTTGACACCCTTGCCTTAGACAGTTTTATAGAGCTGGTTTAAAAAAAACAAAAAAACAAAAAGGGCACAATTTTGTATCCCTAGTACTCAAATGAGCATTAAAATTGAACAATTCATTAAAGTGTAGTGACTCTTCACTTTCAAAGCATTTCATGGACTATCCCCACACTATCATCTCTAAATCACTAACAAAATGTTGACTGCTGCCTCTGTCTGGCCAGTGATGCCAGCCTCCATTTCCTCTTGTTAAATTTTCAAAACAAGCAATTTTGTGTGCTTACTCCCATGAATGACACTCAGGCTTACAAGGAGCTCTCCACAACAATCTACCTCATTATCTACCCTCATATCCTTAAAATTCTTTGCTGTGATGCCTACAAAACACTTGAAAGCAATTAGGCTGTTGGTGTGCTGAGACTACTGCATATCACACTGACTAACATTGTCTTAAGTTTTTCCTTGTATTTCCCATTCATGTCTGTATCAACCTGTTGTTTCTTTTTCCTAATACACTGAATGTAAGCTCTTTGGGATGGGAACTGTCTTATTATTTTGCCTCCAAAATGCCTAGCAGAATGGGTTTCTGGTGCATGTTTACAGCTCCTGCACACAACAGTAATACAAGTAATAAATAATATTAATAAAAGATTCAAGTATGTTAGAACATTTGGTTAAACCATTAAAAATACACATCTCATGAAAGCTCCAAATTTAGCTACTCCACTTGATCTTAAAAACATTTATTTTCACCTTTAACATATGCAGACTCCATTAACTTATATGTACGAAGATTGTCATGATAACCATACACAACTGGCACTGAGCATTAAAATTACATCTAACTGCCAGTTCCTGAAGCATCTTCACATAGACAGACCCCAGAACCACTGGGAGATGTATGGACTCCAGTATAGTTTATCTGCAGGAGAAGATCCATTCAGGGAAAGCTGCTTGAAGGTTCAGCATCAAAGTGATTACGAAATGACAAAAAATTATTTTGTAACATTATTACACACACAGAGTAGCATGTTATTTTTATTAGGATACGTCCAAATTGCTCCACTAGCTCAGGGGGAAGTGGGACTCTGCGGATTGAGCTGATCTCTGGAAGACTGGGTACTGAGAGCAAGCCAGGTCCTTGGAGAGGGTAATCCATATCTGACATACCAGAAACTGTGGGACTACCTGCGATTAAAAACAAAACACTTAGAAGTTGCATATAAAAAAAAAAATTGTCACTCAAAAAATACCACCTAATGGATACTTTTTTCAATGGTTCTTAAAAATATTCCCCCATCCCAATATTTGAATTAGCAAGCACTCAACTCTGTTAAACCTGGGTTATATTAGTTTATACTCACCTCTTAATTTTAGTGGATTATCTCAGATAAAAGGTCAAATTACAAAGCCCTCAAACCCCAGGGAAGAATTAAACTAATATTTTAGGCCCCAATCCTTCAGTGACTTATCCACATCCTTAATTTTAAGCAAGCAAACGGTACTGAACATGAGTTGGCCATGCGTATAGACATTTGTAGGATCAGGATTTTACACTTTATATCTAAACAGTAAATGAGACATGAGAAAAAGCAAAATTTACAACAAACAAAGAATACAAGTACAGAAAGAGTAACAGTTCACTCAAAGTATTTATGAAGTGTTTTTAAACGAGACTTTCACAATTTCAGGAGTATTTGTTTAAAGACATTATCAGTAATATAAATTTTAAATAAAGAAAACAAAACATTCAGTGCTCTATAAAACTGGCTGATATCAGATTCTGAGAGCCTAATATCTACATACTTACAGCACCTTCCATCCCACAGGCTCTCACAACTTTTCACAAGCTACATTTGTATAATAAAAGTGAAATGCAGTCTCCTCTGTTAATTATAAACTCTAAAGCTTATATTTGAAATGTTTTTCTCTCACCCACAAATGGAACTTACGCTGAAATCAAGGAGCCTCTTTTGTGGGGAGAGTCCTTTATCAAACCAAGAAAAGTGACTATAAAGCTTCATGAATATTTCTTCCGTTCCCTTTGGTTACACTTTTGACAGCTTATTAACTGCTGAGACTATTTTAGAACTGATTAAAATTTTAGAAATGATTTAGAATTCATTTCATATTCTGTATTACTGAAATAAGTTTAAAACTATCCTCTTTATTTGAGGGGAAAAAAATGAACAAGATATGTAATCTGTCCATACAGAAAAAGTAAAAGATCAGCCTTTGTTTTTTGAATTACCCTCTTTAGCTGCATTTAACATCAATCTTTTTTCTATTGGAGTCAACCCCAATGCTGTCACTTGTCATAGGATGATTTACCTTCAGTAACTTTTACACATGAGGTCATTGCTGCCTCTGACAAAGTAGAAATGTATCAAAGATGACAAAACTGAAGCATGTAAGGAAATGAGGCAAATTCTCAACATACATGATAGATGGTCAATAAACAAGGTAACCTTAAGGCATAACGATAGGAATTAACTCATAATTTGTTGGGGTCAGTGTTATACTTAGTCCTCTGTAGACACTATTGCAGCTTATAGGTCATGATATGTCCATAATGCAATAAAACACCTGCTGCTGGCCTGGGTCAGCTGACTTGGGCTCACTGGACTGGAAGCTATGAAACTACAAATACAGTTGTAGACCTATATTGGCTGGGAAACCAGAATATGGCTTGCCAAAAGCCGCCATCAGGCCCATGGGATGCAGCAGCAGCTCTAAGCTGCAGCTGGAGTTGAGGAGTAGTCTCTCCCGTCCAGCGGGAGCAGCCCTTTCTCTCCACTCCAGCACGATGAAACGCTCTGAACTGCATCAACCAGAGCTCAGAAGAAGAGTGAGTGAGAACAGCTACTTCTGACTAGGAGGGCATGCGGCTGCTGCCGCACATTGTGTGGCTTGTACAACTCCCTTCTTTTGGGAGGCTCCCCCAAACCCTATGCATGCTGGCTAAGCTCAGCAGAAAGAAAAACTAATCCAGTACTCCTGGAGCCTTGACACTGCAGCATAGCAGCTGCCTGCAAAATTCTGGCTGGGGAAAGCAGCCTCCCCTCTCCATCCAGGCTGGATGCTAGGGGCAAGGGTCATGTCAACCAGCGCTCCCATTTCCCTCCTGCCTTTTCCCTTCTGCGTACACAGTTCATTTGGGCATCAATCTGACAACCATCTGGGGACAGGGAGAGGAAGTAACTTTCCCATGCCAAGCCCCCAGAGGCAGGAGGGACCAGGGATGGAAGTGGATCCCTGTCTGCTCACCCAGCAGCTGAGGAGAGCAGCCAAATGGGCAGTAGGGCACAGTGGGAAGATGGAGCTATCCCTCTAACTTCCCTGTAAGTGGGGTAGGAAGCGGAGAGAGCACAGCAGCCACAGGCAAGGGAGAAAAGACATGAGTCGTGTGACCCATTATGTGTCCTCCCCCTGCCCTTCCTCCAAAACTTTCAGTCATCCACCCAGCAGCCACCAACTAAAGTAAAACCTGGCACCCATATGCACGCACGCACCCCCCCCCCGCTGCAGTCCCGTGCGCCTCCCTCCCTACCCGAAACTCGCTCACCAGCCCCTAAATGAGAAAAAAAATTACACAGTGGCCCTTCACATTAAAAGGTTGGGCACCCCAGCTGCAGACGATCAGAGGTTCCCAGAGCCCACCCCAAATAGCGACATCAGCCTGGCAGGGCTGCAGGGTAGATTAGTACTTTTCAACCTTTTTTTCTTTGGGACCCAGTTGACAAAAATCATTTGGGACCCAGCTGATAAAAATCACGACCCAGCAATTACATCCCTGAGCAACGCACTCCAGCCTTTTGGCAGTGGTAGCAAGGGGGGGGGGCACCCAGCGCTTGAGGGGCTGCGAGCTGGGTCCCGACCCTAAATTTGACAACTCCTGGTGTGGACATATCCAGAGGCTCCCGATTGGAATCCGGATTTAAGAGCCTTTTTCACCAGGCTGCGGCCCTACACGTGCCTGTGCCCACGTGCTGCGGGTCGGGCTGGGGTGGGACCGTCCTTAGGGCAGGCAGAGGGCACGGGGTGGCTACATCCCAGCCGGGAAGGCGGGCGGGATCGGGGGGGACGGGGCAGCGGCTCCGGGCCGGGGCGGGCGGCCCCGCGGGGATCCTCACCGGGCGCCGGCACGGCCAGCAGCTCGGACAGGTCGGGGTAGCAGCGATCATCCTGGATCTGCCGGTCGATAATGCGGCCCGCGTTCTCCAGCGCCTCCTGCGCGGCCGGCGCGGCCGGGCTCATCGCCACGGGCATCGCGGCCGCCGGGGAAAGCGCCAGGGGAACGCGCCAAATCCCGCCAGCCCCTGCGGCTGAGCCGCGCGATGAGGCACTTCCGCCCACGGTGCGTCACTTCCGGCCGAGCGGGCGTTACGTTTTAACGGTCGGTCGAGCCGGCGGCGCGTGCGGCGGGTAACGGCTCCACGATGGAACCCGAGGAGGAGGAGGCGGCGGGGGCGGGGTCGCTAACGGCTGAGGCGTCTCGTGAGTGACTGCGAGGCGAGCAGAGCTCGGTTACTCGCGCATGCGTGGGGCGGGCGAGGCGCGAGCGCGGGCGCTGAGGGGACGAGGGAAGAGCTCGGCTCCCTCGATGGACGCCGCTGGCCACGTCCCTCCAGCCTGTCCTGAGCCGGGTCCCGGAGCCCAGCCGCGCTCCGCCCGCCTCTCCGCCCCAGATAGTGTCACCAGATACCAAAGCCTGGAAAGGAGGGCAGGCAACTCCGAAAAGGAGGACGTTGGTGGACACACCCTGAAAATGCAGTAATAATGTCATGTTTTTTGTTTTTAGGGGGGCCTGGAACGCTTTCCCCTAAAAATAGGGTGTTCTGGGTCGTTTCAGCATCCTTTAACCCCTGTAAGTAAAAAGCCAGACAAAATCACGTGTTTTTAAAATGCCTGCCGGACGGATGAGGTGATGGTAAAAGGGAGGACGTGTTCCCCTTTTGCTTGACAGCTGGTCACCCCAGCCCCAGACTCTGCCACTGAGGTTGCATCTCCCCTGTTTTTTGCAGGCGAAGGCACCTGCTGATTTTGGGGAAAAGCAGCGTGGGGATGCACAGGGCTAGTCTGTAGTACTTCAATGCGTAAAGTACCAGGCTGGAGCTTTTAGGGCTGTAATGTGGGCCAGCATCTCTATCAGGGCCGGATTAAGACATGCTGAGGCCCCAAGTTGTGTCAAAATTCAGAGGCCCCCTTACCATAAAATATAAAGAGGAAAAAAATGCATTAGATTATAACAGAAAGGGTCATGAAAAATAAATGCTAAATGTTTTTATTTGCATGGAAACACAGGCAGATGCAATGAAAAATAACTAAATGAAACATACTTCTTGCAAAAAGATTTATTTGTATTATCAAATACCTCATGATAAATCTTCTTAGTTATCTCTGACATATTTAGAGGCCCCTTAGTTATCTCTGACACATTTAGAGGCCTCTCAGAATGTGAGGTCCTGAGCTATGGCCTACTTGGCTTGTGCTTAAATTTGGTGCTGTCTACCATTTATATTATTTGCATCCTAGCAGCACCTTGTTTGGCATAGTGTTGTGCTAGGTATTCTAGGCACACACACGATACAAGAGAGTCTCTGCTGTCAAGAGCCTAGACTGCTGATCCAAAGGGCATAAGAAAGGAAACTTCATCCTTCGTATTGTATGTGAACAAACTAAGGTACAGAGAAATTAAGAGATTTGCCCGAGGTCATACATGATTCATCTTTATGAGCTTAGTCTTCACTGATGGCAGCAGTTTTGCCACCGTCAGACCAACCTTCCTGGTCGACTCTGTGAAGATTTGCATAGTTAACTGGAAAGTTGGTTGCTGAATACCATTCTGGCAACTGGAGTGTTGCTGAGTCAAAGAGAGGCCCTCTCTTCAACTCAGTACAGTGGATGTGCTTGGTATAGGGAAGTTGAAGGCAGTTACGCAAGTTACTTCAAATAACTTGCATATCTCTTGTTTGGCGGCTGCTGAAAATGGCATGCAGTGTGCACCTGCCCTATGACAGAGCTAGGAGTTGAACCCAGATCTCCTGAGTTGCAAGTTCATGCTTTAATTTCAAAACTGGCCTCTTAACTAGAAGATGATAAATGGGGAAAAGGTTAACAAACACCTGTGAAATTGTTGGGGTGTTACAAGATGAAGTATAAATCATTTAAATAAAATGTTAATAGTAGGCTAAGATTTTCAAACAAGCCTAATCAAGCTAATAATTGAACCTACAAATTTATCCTAATGGTAAATGTAACTGTAAAATGGGATTGAAATTTTTTTTACAAATCGCTTAATGTATAATGAACTTTGCTGTGCAAGGGAGAGACAGACTAAATTAGTTCAAACAAAGCCCTATTGATATAATTGAATCACTATCTGTAGGTCATGAAACGGAAACAAAAAAGGGCGGGATCAGAAATAATGAACAAAAATTGGTATGTTGGAAGTTAGGTTTAATTGGTGGACAAGATGATGATGGTGGCTATTCCCATCATTTGCTTTTGGGGTCCTCAAAAGAGGCTTTGTTTTGGGGGATGGGTAGAGGGAGAAGGGGGATTTGACAGTACTAGCTGGTTGAACCCCAACCATCTTCTGGTACCCTTAGATTGTGTGTAAGAATATTATGGCTTCATCATCCTGATTGTAAGGGGTGTCCTAACAAAACCTTGGCAGAGAGAGGGATCCAGATGGCATTGCCACCTTTGCCAGCTCCAGCTAATTCACACCTGTGATGTGAGACTTTGTCTCCTCCAGCTCCTTATTGTTTTCTTAACTTATTCCTTCTCTCTCTTATTTCCCTCCTTTTTTAATTCTCTAACAAGAGTCTGGCTTTGCCAGACAAGACCATATATTTTGGAATATCACTAGGCCTCTAACCAGAAAGGCAGCTAAAAACAATACCTAAACCAAGGGTGTACAATATGTAACCCATGACTGCAGTCCATGGACCACACTCGCTAACAGAGAGAGAGTATGATCTCATACGTAGTACTCCACAATGCCATGAGAGCATCAGGTCTCGCAACATCACTGAATCCTGAGTATGCACGACTGCACTCCGCAAGACCACGCTCTCTCTGCGAGAGAGCATGTGGTGTCTCAGAGCATAGTTTTGCATGCACTGCACCCTGTGATGCTGTGAGAGAGCCCATGTGTTTTGATTTATGGTATATATGGGCCACTTGAAGTACATTTAAGTCAAATATGGCCCACTATAGCAATGTTTTGGCCTGCTTGCGCTAAGCAATATGATGGTGTTACAAGTTGGCCAGGTTTTGGTGTGACTGACTGACCATGTGCTTTGCCTCAGTGCAATAGAATGTCAATACCTGGAACAGAAGCTACATTTTATCTTTTTCTGGTTTTTTTTTTTTCTCTCTTTAGTTTGCTCTTCTGTTTTTTTCTTTAATCTTCTAGGAAATAGGATTGAACTTGAGCAGAAGCAGCAACAGTCGGTCCAGCCCATTTATTAATTAAAGCAGGGGTACTAAGTGGGTGATGTTCTCTGTCTGAACAGTTTTCTCTAGCCTCTCTTTTCCTTGTAGATGTGGAGCAGATGGAAGGAGCTGATCCAGAACTGGCAGCCACGATGGGCTTCTCGGGCTTTGGTGAGTCCAGGACTCCTGGGGAGGGCAAAGGAAGCACTGTGAGCCGAGGGGATGCACCTTGTGTCCTGGGGAAGTACTGGTTGGGAACAGTTAAGACTGCAGTAGGTAGGAATGTGAGTTTGTTTGTGGATTGGTGCAGCATTATCCATAGCAGAAAAAGTCTAGGGTACCTGTTGGTGTGATATGCGCTCATTTAGGGTATTGCACATCAGTTGAAGCCAAAAGCTGAAAATCTTTTGCTTTTTCTCCAATTTTGTATTGTGAGCTATGATTTAGAACACAGTAAAATGCTCTTAAGTACAATATTTGTGGATTTAACCTTTTAGCAATGCGCTTGGAAATTCAGTGTAAAAAAACATGGTCTCATACACCATCCAATTCATAGCAGTCACAGTACTTGCATGCATTGTGTAAATGCATAGTGGAGGAGAGGAGGTGGAATTTCATAAGCACAAAGGGCAGTGAATCACCCAATTCTCATTTATGCAATACCCCAGTGGGAGATTTTTAATCTGAAACTTGAACTGGAGAGCATCTCAGTTCCTCTTGTCTCTTACTCGTTTTAATCTTGTGGCATTCACATTTCTTGGAAAAATTTAGACCTTTAATAAAGGCTTTTTCCTCATTTTTTAGGAAAGAAAGCTCGAACGTTTGACTTGGAAGCAATGTTTGAACAAACTCGAAGAACTGCTGTGGAAAGAAGTAGAAAGATACTAGGTAAGATAGGGAAATCTCCCATGATTGTGTTTTTGACTAAAGGCTAAAACACAACAATCTAATCTAAAACATGGTTTGTCTACATGTGGGTGTTAAATTGTGCTGAAAGCATGCATTAGTGCATGTCTGCAACCTGCGACTCTGGAGCTGTGTGATGCTCTTTTGTTGCTCCCTTGCGGCTTTGGACTCTGGGCCACCCACCACCACTGGGGGACCCTGCAGGCAGCCTGCATGCTGGCTGTGGGCCCCCCTGCCACTGTGAGACCCTGTGAGTGGCCCACATCAGGCTCACCATCACCACCAAGAGACCCTGTGAGGGGCCTGTTCCTGGTTCTGGGTTCCCCCTCCCCAATTGGCCCAGTTCTCGCTCTCCTTACTTCCCTTCTCCCCCTCTCCCCAACCAGGAGGATACACCCATTGCAACTGAATAACCAGTGGTTTTAAAATATGGCTCTTCTTATCTGTTGAGTTGCTGACCCCTGTAGTGTAAACAGTTCTGTAGTGGTGATGGATCATGCTAGAAGACATACTGTGATTTTTGCTGCCTGGGGAGCACTATTTTGCTCTCAAAATGACGTATCCCCTGCATAGTATGTGGTGCATGTAAGGTCAAACTATGCTGAAGACCCTGTTGATAGAGCAAAATGGCATTCTTTGCACATTGTGCGTGTGTGCAAGGGTGGTACAGTAGCAGCCCATAAAGGACTACACCACAGAGTGTAGACAAGTCCTAAATGGCTTGGAATCTGCTAACTTGAGAAATGCTTCCCTTCCCGGGCCTTACTCTTATTGTTCAGGTCAACAAAGTTGGTGGCATTTCAGCCCCCTTCTCTATAAACATAAAGAAGCTGTTAAGTCATTCTGGTCTTGCTTTCAACTTGGAATTTACTTCCCTCACCCACTGGTCACAAACAACCAGAATTTATTCATCTTTCAGGTACAGTGCAAGGCCTTTGTAGTTACTGATCCATTCACGGAGGTGATCAGTTGCTGAATGCAGAATTTGGTTATAATGGTCTTGGTGCTGCATGGAGAGTTGTGTGACCAGATTCCTGTGCAAGTGCCTATTGACTTTGAGGTTCTGAGCACTTGTAGGAGTTCACTTATCTTGTTTTTAGTTCAGGGTTGGGGCCAAAGTCTGACGGGAATTATATATTTATTGGTTGGTGTGAGGAACACTTTGATATTGTGAAAATCAATTTATAAAAGGGGGCTACAGCACTGAGTAAAATACTTTTTAATACTGAATAAATCTAAATAAGTACAGTGGTTCTTCCATGTTGAAAGGGGTGACTGGCATCTCATGTCAAGGTCCGCATGTTTTGTGACATTCCCCAGAGTATGAACAATTATGTCCTTTCAGTTTTCCATCCTGGTGAACCTTTTATGTTGCTTCGCGATGAAAGTAACCACTCTTGGCCTGCTTGCATGCAGCCTCAATATTACTCCCAGCTATACTGCAAGAGAGTTTCTGTCAGCTACCTTTGAACTGCACTGTAGAGTCACAGCAGCAAATTCACAGTCCCAGATTTTTCTCCAGAAATGTCCATCTTGTATTGCACAGCAATCTTCTGGACAATACAAGCTCACCTAAAGCCTGTCACTTGATTAATAGACAAGAGTATGCATAAACCTTGGAGTTCCTGAACACTTCAATCCAAACACATTGAGGTAAAACAATAAAATAAATTTGATTACAAAAAAAGGAATATTTTACATGATTACAACTAATGACGCATGAAAGTCACAATTGGTTACAAAGAAATAAAAGGTAAAACACCAAGAAATAACTGACTTAACAGACTAAGGCCTTATCTATGTTAGAAAGTTTTGTCAATGCAAGTTGTAGTGGTGATCAAGAAGCACTATAGTTACAGTGCCTGTACCTGTACACACAATACTCACTGCGTCACTGAAGTGCATCCACGCTTGATGCTTCAGAATCCACATTAGAGCAGTGCACTATAGGCAGCTGTCCCACTGTGCAGCTTCCTACTTTGTCGCTAGTTGTGGGATGGTGTTTGGGTTGCAAAGCATTATGGGTGCAGGCTCTACATCCCATAACACACTCATTTCCGTCTTGTCATTCCATGGGTTTCCAACTGATTTTCGTGGCATTTTTCAACAGTCCTCACTTCCTGAGTGCCTGCCCTCTATCTGAAAGGATGGATCCTGCTGTGTTCCCCACCGTTGCTGTCAGTGTTCTGAACACATCATGGCTCATTGTGCATTATAGCATGACTGCCCAATTGGAACTGGAATCTGAGGAGCTGATCTGTTGTGTACCATGCAGACGAACAGCACTGGATTTCTGTTTGTTCACAGAGCATCTGAACACGATGAGTCACCACTTTTGGGACCATGAGATTCATAATGAATATTGGATTGCATCTTTATGGTTTGGGATAACAAGCAGTGGCTACAGAACTTTTGAATTCGTAAAGCCACCTTCATGGAACTCTGTGTGGAGCTTGCCTCTGCTCTGTGGCGCAAAGACACCAGAATGAGAGTGGACCTCTTGGTGGAGAACTGCACTGCAATCGCTGTGTGGCAGCTGACAACTCTAGACTGTTGGTCGCTAGTCATTTTGGAGTAGGGAAGTTCACCAATGGCGTTGTTTTTGCAAGTGTACAGAGCCTTTAATTGCATCCTGATATGAAGGTCTGTGACTTTGGGTAATGTTTGTGAAATTGTGGATGGCTTTGCAATGAGGGTATTCCCTAATTGTGACTGGGAGATGGATAGCATGCATATCCCAATTTTTGTCCTGGACCAATCAGGTCACTTCTCTATGGTGCTGCAGTTGCTTATGGATTACTGTGGTCATTTCACCAACATCAAAGTGAGCTGGTCTGGGAGGGTGTGTGACATAGGCATCTTCAGGAACACTGGGCTTTACAGAAAGCTGATATCAGGAACTTTCTTTCCAGACTAAAAGAGTCCAGGGCAGGATGCTGACATGCCTAAAGTGATCCTGGGAGACTCAGCTAGCCCTTTAATGCCATGACTCATGAAGCCTTATGTGAGCAACCTAGATAGTGCTAAGGAGATTTTTAATAGGTTGAGCAGGTGCCAAATGACCACTGAATGTGTTTGGTAGATTAAAGACTTGGTGGAGGTGCTTTTATGACAGACTAGACTTCTGAGAACAGCATTCCCATGTTTATAGTTGCCTGCTGTGAGCTCCATAATTTATGTGAAACTGTCGGTGAAAAGTTTGTCCCCAACTGCAACACAGAGGCAGGTTGTCTTGGAGGTGTCTGTTGCCTACCTGTTTCAAGTCTTTTAGAGGGAAACAACAAGGAACCATTCAAATCAGGGAGGTTTTGCGATATTTTTGCAATGAATTCATATCCTATTGTCTTTGGCAACAGCAGTGAGTCATGTTGACTGCTATGTAGCTTGCTCTGTATATTAATAAGAGATTTAGCCCGCATGTGCAAGGGACAAATAAAGAGTGCTTATTCTTCAAATGGCATGTCTTTATTAAATAACTATAAATAGCAACAAACATAGAAACAGGACTGGAGGGGAGAGAGTGGTGAGGCGCAGTGTGAGCAATGCAATTGTGTAAGTGTAGCTATTGTTCTGGTAGCTGTCTGAAGGGGTGGAATGACGGGGATACGCAAAATGTGCTGGAACTTTGGTGAGCATGTGTGGGTGGAGTCTGTGGAGAGCATGGAGAGTAGTTCTGTAGTGGCGGGGTATTGGGGGTGGGAGGATGGGGGGAGGGTAGGCAAGCATGATTGCTAGTCAGGCTCCAGACTGAAATCTTAGCAGGTCCATTTGCTTCTTTGTGGCTTTCATCATGTGCTCATGACCTACTGTCAGTCACTCCTGGATTTTCTTTCTGTCCTGGTGATCCATGTGTTTTCCATACCCTTTTCGGAGGAGTGGAGGAGTTCTTGGTACATCTCTGTTTTGCACCTCCACATTTTTTTCCCTTATCAGCCACAGCTGTTTGGTGGATGTTGTATGTTTGAACATCCAGGCCATGTCTATAGAAGCACAATAAACAATGAACAGTAACTTTATTGTGAGTATAATAACAGCGCTGAAGAATTAACATACACATCTGTCTCTCGCTACCCTGACAAGTACACAGCTCTGTGGTAAAGCAGGGAATGATGAGATTTTCCCAAGGATTTGGAGGGGGCCATAAACCTGGGGAAGTAGTTTTGTGTGGAAGATTGTTTGGGATCTCCGTACGTGTCTAGAGGGACACAATTATAAATTATGCCACTATTTTCCATAGGCAGAGGACCATAGAAGCCAATATCCCATTCCTAAGAGTTAGCAGAGATGCTGGAGTGCATCTCCATGTGAGCGGCCTCGGACTGGGGCCCTATGCTGTTCACCTCTGTGCCACTTTGGTCCCTGCACAGTGATTTCTGATAAGTGTAGAAAAGTCTCCTTCAGTGGCAGAAGGAACAAATCTCCTTTGTCGAGGAAACTTCAACAGCGGATTTGGGACTACCTCCTGGAAACTTTTTGGTTTTGTTCTTGATATCTCTGGATGATTCTTGTAAAATTTTGGCATGCATTAACATGCTTTGCTGCTGCTGCACTGTCTGCCTGAAGAGGGGAATGGGAAGCGCATGCAAATACATCTACTGTTGTGCATTTTTATCCCTTCAACCACCTTTATAACACTAAAAACCAAAGAACAGTCTTCCCTCATGTACACAAGCAACAGCAGATTAAAAAACCCACTTACCTGAACACCCTGTGCTTCATCTTGGTATATCACAGCTGAGGGGCCAGGACTGACTGCAACCTTCTGGGATCGAGAAGAGTTCCTGATTACTCATCATCAAATGAATCTGTCCCTGCCTCTAGGTTGTCCTCCAACTCTTGCCTTGTCACGATTTGTTTGTCAGTGATTCTGGTGCCCGATGGCACCAGGGTTGCAGAGATGTACACAGGGGTGTTGGAGGTGGGGTAACTGCTGAGGATGGCTTTCAACTCCTTACAAAGGTAGCAACTGTTTGACTTTGCACCACAATGACAGTTTGCCTCCCTGGCCTTCTGGTAGCTCTGCCACAGATCCTTGATTTTTCTGCTCTTTCATGCTTCTTCCCCATGATGACCCAAGAAATGTGGCAGTAGGCATTATAGTTGAAGTGTAGCCGGGTCTGAATGGCCGACTCCCCAAATGCTGACCAGGTTCAGCAGCTCTGGTGTGTTCCACTTGGAGCTGCTATGGTCAACTGGGAAGACATGATGTGAGCTCTCCACTTCACAGTAGCTAAGCAGGAAGTAGAATTTCAAAAGTTCCTAGGGCTTTAAAGGGGGAGTGGTGGGTGGCTGCATGTCAGTGGAGTTCAAGCTGATGGGTAGAGGGGTCAGGATGGGTGCTGTGGGGCACTTCCTGGAGAAGCTATTTCCTGTGATAGTCTACACAGACAATGTTGCTAAAAATTTGTGGATAAAACCTCAATGCCTCTTGTTGAGGCAGTTTTATTTTGTCAACAAAAAGGGCAGTTCCTTTGACAGACTTATTGCAATATGTATCCCAACAGTTTGTCCATGAAAGCTGACTTTGATCAAAAAAACTGTCTAATGTAGACAGAGTGGAAAAAAATCAATTTTTTTTTAAAATTGGATTTTTTAGACTTTTAATTTTTTTAAAAATCAATAAAATACTAAATTTCTCATTTAAAAATGGCTGTTACAATTAACTCATCACAAAATGCTAAACCTCCATTTACAGTTTAATAAAAATGAATTGACTGGTTTGTCCAGCCTTTCTGCCAGTTTTTACTACTTGAAATTTCAGAACTTTCAGTTTCTCTTTCTCAGCAGACTAAAGTGACGTGCAGACACACAGGCTGGATAGGATTGTTGTTCTGTGCTTATGTGGTCTTGGAGCTGGCCTGGGCAAGGCAGAGGAGCTGGTTAAGACACTGTCTTAAAGACAGAGACAATATATAGAAAAGGGTGGAGGGCAGGGTAGAGAGGAACAGTGGAGTGGACTGGAAAGAAAAAGGGAAGACATTAATATAGACACACAGCTTCCTACATTCCCCCACACTTTTGCCAGAGAAAAACTATTGTGGCTTCTGGGTGTACAAGACCCTCTCTGGGATTATTTTGAAGGAATTCCTTTGCAGGGTAAAACAAGAAAATGTGTTGGATGAGTCATGCAAGTGAATTCCTCCCATCAACTGAGTTGCAACTTAGAGCACAAGGAGCCAAGGGTAAACATAAAACCCCAGAGAAAGAGAAACTACCTTTATACTGGTTGGATGCAGGAGGGACAAGGATTATTAAACATAAACCAAAAATCTCCAGTGTGTAGCTGGAGGTTAGCACTAAAGGACCTATAGATCTTGCTTATCATAGAAGCTTCTATTTACTTTAAAAATCTAAGATTGTAGTGCATTTGTGTATGCATGTTTACCTTTTTTAATCTGGTAAATATTTCCTAATTGTTTGTCTTATTTATAAGTCCTTATATAGTTTTATTGTAGGATTAACTACAAACATTGTCTTTGGTGTAAAATCTAAGATGCCATTAATTTGGGGTCAGTGACTAGTCTTTTGAGCATAGAAATAATCTGAATATTCTGTGGTGTATAGTGTAAGGAACCATTCATCACAAAGTTACAGTTAGCTGGGTAGCAAGACAGTTTGGAGCTCCCAAGGGCATTGTCTGTGACTCTGTGTTAAGGGTATTACAGTGCCTGAGGCATTTCACTTGATAATTGGTGAGTGAAATCTAAGTATAGAGCTCACAACAAATCTGGGATTTGTGCCCTCCATAATAATCTGTGCTGACGTTGATACTCATGCTCTTGAACCACAGGGCAGTTTGACACTGGTGTAGTCATAGTAGAATTCCTGTAGTAGAGGTCAGTTAAGTTTATAGATTGGAACCCCAGTGCTGTTAA
Source organism: Podocnemis expansa (assembly GCA_007922195.1). Taxonomy (NCBI): domain Eukaryota; kingdom Metazoa; phylum Chordata; order Testudines; family Podocnemididae; genus Podocnemis; species Podocnemis expansa. Next base: position 1,695,963 of record ML682015.1, read on the forward strand.
AGTTTAAACTTGATACTGAGAACTTTAAATGTTAAAGAACAGACTCACTGAGCGAATCAACACCATGTGATGATCTTGAAGAGTTATGTTTGCAGGACAGAATATCCCAGGAAAAGAAAACCCTAGCTTAGGAGCTGAGAGCTAGGGTCATAAGTTCTGGAGCCCAGGGACCTTTCTGCTTCAGACATTGCAGAGGAGATACTGCAGCGGAACCAGCCCAGTTGCAGTACTGTAGAGCCCAGGAAGAAACAAGCAACAGAGACTAACGGTGGAATTTTGGATCAGGGAGGCCAAGACAGCCTAGGCCAGTGGTTCTCAACCACTGTGTTGGGTGGGACACATTACTGTGTTGTCACACAGCAGTAAGTGTATTACGGAGAACCATGAAGATGGCTGGATTTGGGCTGGGTTGAGAGGGCTAGGGTGTCCTGTAGGGTTGCAATATGCTGCCAAGTGTGTTGCGACCCATAAGAGGATGAGAGCCATTGGTCTAGGCCATAGTTGAGACCATTGAGGAGATGGAGGAGAGAGCTCACTAGTAACTCAAGTACAATCAAGAAGTTGAGGAAGAAGTCTACCAACAATGTGTGGAACATTGCAGCAGTGGAAACCAGTGAGGAAGCTGAGGAAAGGGTATACAGGTGACAGCTCAAGTTACTGGGGCAGCAAAAGGAGTTTCCCTATCCAATAAGTATCCTCCTTTCACTGGCCACACCCCAAAAACCCAGAATAAATAGGTCACCCTTCATCAGGCTGATCTCAAACGCAATAGCCTATCCAATGACCCTACAGGAATACATGATCATTCCCCTTAGTTCCTGGCATCCCGTTTTGCTCCTCAGTGAAGTTCTAGAATCTAGATGGTATCGGTGGTCTTGGAGCAGCCTCAGGAGGACTCAGCATCAGATAACAGTAGTGAGCCCATATCGCTCGTATCAGTCCAGGTGCAGGAAGTGATGCCCTTCTGCCACTAGTTTTTCTGTCCTCATCATCATCTCCAGATGAGGCAGTCATCAGCACAGTGCCCTTGGTGCCACTGAATGACTTTAGGGCTCACCAGGAATACCTGATGAAGGTGGCTTCCAACTTGGCCTTTGAGGCAGAAGAACTTAAGAACTCCTCAGACACCCTGTGTAATGTGTTGGCAGCTGTAACTCCAGCCCAGGTTGCTATGCCTGTACATGAAAGACTGCTCATGGTGTTCAGGACTCTGTGGAATACAGTGTTCTCTGCCACTTATGTCTAAGAAAGCTGAAAAGAAGTATTCCATCCCTGCAAAGGGGTTTGAATACCTCTTCACATGCACACACTCTGCACCCTCCATGTCCGTCATGGTTGCAGTGGCCAGTGAAAGAGAGAGACAGCCAGCCAAGCTCCACATCCCCCTCCCTTCCCCCCCCCCCCTCAAAAAAGGGATTCTAAGCAGCTGGACTTACTTAGCTGCAACATTTATTCAAAAGCTAGCCTTCCATTCTGAATTGCCAATCAGTAGGCTCTGCTGGGCAGGTATAATTTCAGTTGCTGGAACTCTCTGAGGTTCACAGAGGCATTGTCTCTGGGGCAGTCCCAAGACTATCACCATCTGGGAGGGAAAGGCAAGGTAGTGCCTGGAGGCCACTGCAGGTGTCACTGGGCACAATTAATTCACCAGTGAGATACATGCTCTCAGCTGTTAGGGTGCAGATGTTCATGGCTGTAATATTCTGAACTGTCACTGGAGGATCCATCCAAGATCTCCCTTTTGATGGCTCTGCACTTTTCTCAGACCAGACAGATTCAAGGCTCCATGGATTCAAGAGCCACATTGTGCTCCTGGACCTTTACACAGTTGAGGCTGTGAGGAAGCACTTCTGCACACTGCAGCAGCAGCCTAGGTTTGAGGCTCCATGATCCTCTTCTTTACAGGAGGAGAGATAAGGATAGGGGGTTTCAAGCACCAGTTCCCTGTCATAATCTCTTCCTTTCCCAGCCAAAACCTCCTGGCACCTTGGTGGCTGACAGCAGCCATTTTGAGGGTATGCTTGAGGATGACGTACTATCTTCCCCGGTTCTGTCTTTCCATGCTTTCCTCAGCTGTTTCTTCCCCCATCTTTCCGGAACAAGCCTGCATTACGTTGAACTTGGTAGATATGTCAAAACTGGTAGATCACTATATCTCTGCCACCATTTGAAATTATAGATTGTGGCTTGTTGTGTGTGTGTGTCTATATATATATATATATATATATATATATATATATATTTACCTGCTTTCAAACTCAATAACTCTCATTCTTTTTTTCTTAACCAATAAGCCTTTACTTAGTTTACTATGAAATTAGTTACCAGTATTGTCTTTTGGTAAGATATCTAGGATGCAAATTGACCTGATTCAGTGATTGGTCTCTTGGGACTGCATGGAACCTGAAAGTTTTGTAGCCTGTTTTTGGTGTATGTGATCATTTGTCATATATTCCAGCTTGTTGGGTGGAAAGATACATTGGACCGGAGCATTTAAGGGGACAGACTGTACCCTAGTCTACACTGAGGGCTTTTTTGGTGGCAGTCAATCCCTGTTTACGAAAGGAATGTGAAATTTCTTGTGTAAACGGTGGCGACTTTCTAAGCTGCTGTTACACATTAGAAGAAAGCCAACCACAAATTGCTTGCGATCAGCTTTCCCCTGCACCTCCAGACCCCACGTACTTCTGGGGTTGGCTCCCAGGAGCGGTGGGTGTGGTGAGTGAACTCGCTGCGATCCACTCCTGGAAACTTGAACTGATGGCAGTGAATTTGCTGCTGTCAGTATAGACATGCCCTTGACACCAATATAAGACAACTATAGTACTTAGGGAGTTCAAATTTTCTACTGACTTGATGAAATCTAATTGCAGAACATGCCACCACTTTGGAAGTCTGCCCTGATTTTTGACAATTGGCCCTGAGGTAGATGCTCACAGTTGAGAATCATTCCAGGCAGCAGGACAGTTCTATAAAAACAGTGCAGGAAATGGGAGTGACTACTGAGAGCTGTAACAACTTATTGTCAGTAATGTGTTTAGAATAAACTCAATGACACCTGTGTACTAGACTTGTTTCAGCTGTGTACTAGACTTGCATACCCTGTTCCAAGAAAAATAAAATATTTGTATTGACTAATTGTACCTTGTTAATAATATTAAAAATGTTTAAATGTGAAATCGGTAAATACTATGAAACATATATTTATTCTATATGACCGAACAGATTTAGAGTTATGCTTGCTTTTTGCTTAGTGGTTTATTTCTTTGAGTAATCTGTGCATCAAACTGACTAAACTAAACTATAAAGGAAATAGGCATTTTTTTAGCATATGGGAAAGTTAACCAATCAGTTAAAATGCTTTACTTTTTCTCATCCCTTCTTTTGGAATATGTCTGAAAATTAGAAAATTAGGCCACATGACTCCTTGTTGTTTATTTGCTGAAAATTAGGAGTTTAGTATGACTGTCTGGAAAAGAAACGCCAAGTTTTCATTATTTTGTATGGTGAAAAATATGGAGATTTAACAGTTACATGTTCACTGCATGTTTAGAAGCCCGTGCAAGAGAAGAAGACAACCGGAAATTAAAAAACCTAAGAAGCCAACATGAAGATGTTGATTCAACAGCTTCAGGCTCAAGTGTGACGGGAGCTTGCTCCACTTCGACTTCCAGGTACTAAGTTATTAGGTATTATGTCATCTTACAACTGTTCTGTCTGAACTCTTTTGAGAAGGACAGGTACCACTGAACTTGTGTCCACAAAACTGAAAACTGATATTTGTTTCACTGTAACTTTGTTATTAATCTACACTTTATTAATAGTCTGTCAATTTGTAATAGTTTTATGCCCTATAAATATGTTGAAGGGCAGTATGCTATTTTGATTGCCATCAACTCACCGTTTAAGGCTTTATGCACTTGTTTTCATTTATTGTAAATTACATTATGCCATTTTTTTGTACATTTTAAAAAACATCAAGTAAAAGCCATGGCCAGTAGGTTAAAACATGAAACAGCATCAAATCCAGGAACAGCTGTTGTTGCCATCTAAAATTGTATAAAATATATTTGTCTATATACACTGAAAAGCGTGAAAATATGCATGTAACCTCTATAGACATGCTACATGTAATTCTAAAAATACATTTGTCTGGTAGTGCTTACTGTAGTTTGGATTGCAAATAAATTTCTAAATTGTTCATTCTTCTGTTGCTGTGCAGAAAAGCTCACGTGAACTGTGATTTAAGTAACTAAAAAGGAAGTACTGTCAAATGCACAAAGGAAACTGGAAAAAATGATAAATATTTTCTCTGTGCTCTTTCAGATCTGGTAATCTTAAGTATTTATAGCTTGTTGATGGAGGGCCAGGAGTTACAATTAAACTTGCTGTGACTGATACTAGCTCTGTGACTTGCACAGCATGTGGCTTAAAAGTAAGGAATTAAGTAGCCTCTTTGTTGGGAATGGGTGACAGGGATGAATCACTTGATTACCTGTTTTGTTCACTTCTTATGAAGCAGTTGGCATTGGCTACTGTTGGAAGACACAGTACTGGTGTAGATGGGCAATTTGGTCTGGCCAAGTATGGCTTGTCTCAGGTAGGATGAAAAGAAGACAGAATAATGGAAAATTCCAAAAACCTATTTCTTTTGAATAAGGGATTTGAAGAATAGGTTGACTGGGAACATTGGAAGGGAAGCTTAGTAAGCGGGAGAAGGCAAGAGACCCTGTTCTGAAATCAGATTTATGCAGGTGAACTCTTAGAACTAGAGGATCTGCCATTGATTCTGCATAGGCATGGGTATCCACTCATGAAGTGTGTATTGCAGGATTGGGAGCAATGAGCAGAAGGAGAGGGCATGAGGTGAGAATCTGATGGAAAAAGCCTGAGCTGTAGTCAGATTCCAGAGTTGCATGTTACTTTGAGAGTTATAGTGAGGGGTTTGTTGTTGCTGACAGAGACAAGAAGCTGGGAAGAGAGAGTGTCATTGTAGTCCGTGTTAATCTGGAGGGACAGTGCATAATAGTGAGGGGCTAGTTAAGGTGCTTAATTCAGTCTTGTGCTCTCTCCACTGAGATTACCACAACTGCACCAGTTCTGACTGTCTTCATGATGCTTTTCAGTAGGAACTAATCTAAGATAATCAACTTCTGTTAGCTGTCAGATGGCAACATTCCCCCTCAATATTTAGCCTTCATATTTCTAACACATTGGCTATGTTCACACACAAAGTACTTGTTTCAAAACAAGACGTTTTGAAATAATGTGTTATTTCGAAAGACAAAAAAGCGTCTTCAAAATAAGGGAAATGAAATAGCATGTCCACAGTGTGGACATGCTATTTCGCTTCGGGGCGGCTGCAGACCCCCGCGGGGTGAGAGGAGCCGGCGGCTCACCTCACAGGGGTCTGCAGAGGGCTGCAGACTCCGGCGGGGTGAGTGCAGCCTGGAGCCTCACCCCGCCGGGTCTGCAGGGAACTGCAGACCCCCGCGGGGTAAAGCGGAGCTGGGTGCCTCACCCTGCTGGTAAAAGCCTGCCTGCCGGCTGTGGCTCACCCCGCAGGGTGCTGAGGGTTCCCTGGCCAAGGTGCTGAGGGGGTGGCCCTTCCTCCCAGGTTGCTAAGCGCTGGGAAGAAGGTCAAATGTTGTTGTTTCGGAACAGTTTGTTCCAAAACAACATGTCCCCACGGGGTTGTTTCGAAACCACTGGTTTCGAAACAACCTTGTTTTGAAACAGAAGGAAGTTTAAGCCGTTTCAAAACACGGCTCTTATTTTGAAACAAGGGAACGCCTTGTTTCGAAATGGGAGTACGTCGTGTGGACATGCTGTTTCTTATTTCGAAACAACCTCTGTTGTTTCGAAATAAGCCTGTGTGAACACAGCCATTGAGCCATCTATCCTACTCTGTACTAAAATAAAATCTCTCTCTCCCACTCTCTCATCTCTGTGTGTTGGGGGACCACAGCTACAGTATGTTGATTCTTAAATTAGCTATGGGGAGAAGGTTCTAACAGTTAAGGTTCTGATACGTTTATATGCATAATGTTAAGAATTATCATTATTGGAAGGGGAAAGTCCAGAAAGCAAAACCAGCCATGTTGTAAATTTAAGACTTTAAGTACGAAAACATAATAGAATGGTGGTGGAGGTGGGAGAAAAATTGGGGATAGAGTCAGGTGTAAGGGCAGAGGAACTCTACATGTCTTTCTCTTTCCACCCCAGTATTTCATTTCATTTTCTTCTTTCAAGCATTTTATTACAACTCTCTGTTCTTCTCTTCCCAAACTGCATGCCCTTCTGGAGTGAGGGGAAATCATAACATTTTATTTCTTTTCTCTCTGCTAAGACTGCAAGGCAGAATCCCCTCTTTACTCTATTTCAGCATTTTAAAATAGATACCTACAACATGCCCTGATTCTATGTTGAAAGGATTATAAACGTGAAACAAGAGCACACAGTTAAGGTTATAATTTGTTTGAGTCAAAGACCATGTCCCAGATTTGGTGCATTTGAACATGCCTGATGAATTGTAAATATGCTGTGGGCTTGTTCTGATGTATAGAGATCTTTCCCTGTAACTGAAGGGAACATTGCCACGCTTGAGAGAGAGGTGTATCCTGACTGTCTCAGATGTTGCATATCCCTGGCTGGTTTAGTGTTTAAGTATTCACTGTCTACCTTATGAGTGGGTTGTTGCTCAGTGTAAAGCATGAAACTTGATAGGCTATACATAAGACACTTGTGTTGTACTGTTTCCTACATGGTATCCAGCTCTTAGCTGGAAGATGTGTTTGGAGATCTCTGGGACTTCATCTAAGAAGAGTTTAGACATTCAGATCACTCATTACTCAGAATAGTGCAGACTGGATCATCTTTCTTAGTATCTGATCTTAATGCAACTTGCCTGTGTTTAAGTCTTGGTTCTAAAAGTCTGACTGAACCTTAAATAATTTTGAATAATCTTGTCTGTGGTGTTAAAATGTTTGTGTTTTTTTGCATTCTGCTCTCTTGTTTTGTACAAAACAGACCCTCCTTTAAATTATAAGCTATCTAGGGCAGTGGTTCTCAACATTTTGTGGGTTATGGCACACTTGGTGGCATATCGCAACCCTACAGGACACATCAGCCCACCTCTCCCACGCTAAATCCAGCCATCTTACTGGCTCTCTGGGACAGACTTATCAGTGTGTGGCGACACAGTAATGTGTTCCAACATAGTGGTTGAGAACTACTGTGCTAGGGTAAGGGCTGTCTTCTGATCTCTTTATTTATTACCTGTTGCAGTGGGATTTTGGACTTGATGGGTACATCTGGTTTTTTAAAAGCACTTTATTTGTATTGGGTGTATTCATTTTACAATTAATATAATTTTTACAGACAAACTTAATTAATGTTGTTTTTGTAAAGGTATAACACTGCTGTTAGCATAGCTGAAGTATCTAACTGGTACTGTAAAGCCAGCAGGGGGAGCGCAAGAACATTTCTTTTTAATAGCTTTTATGTGATCAGTAATTGTGGTGCAGTTTTGTTTTTCAAAAATTTCTTAGTGACTCTGGGATGTGTTTATGGAAGTCCTGTGGACTTCAGTGGATAGTCCCTGTGTGAAATGGTGGTAGGATATAATCTTTACAATCAAGAGGCTATACTAACAGATAGTAGTGACCATTTAAATACAGCTAGTCCTCACTTAGTGACCTACTCGTTTAGTGACCCCTCAGAGTTATGACCGGCTCTCTGATGAGTTGGTATTATGGCAATGTACGAGAACTCGCATCAACTCTCTCAGATTACCTATATTTACAGTACACTATGCAAACTAAGTTCAGTACATTAGAGCTTAAAACATTTAAAATATATATTAAAAATGTTATAAATGATGCAAAGGTGACATTAAAACTATCTACCGATGGTTGAAAAACCCACTACCAGTAAAGTACATTATGCCTGAAATACCGGTAAGGGCTGCTCCTCATTTAGTGACCAATTCGTTTATCAACCAGGTTTCAGGAACGGAACCCGGTCACTAAGTGAGGACTACCTGTATATGGTTAGTGCATGCACTCCTGTGTTTGTTTTAAGGGTGGTAAAGCTTTTTCTGTATTTTGCATCTTCTCTGCCTTTACTTTACATCTGTGCACAGTTCATCTGAAAAATGGCCGTTTTGATTTGCTGCTGCTTTGCACAGGTGTAAAATGACTGCAAAAGAAGCAATACTCTGATGAATCAGGCCCTAAAGTGATATAGTTAAGTATTGCTGTGACTGTGGACACTGAAACTATATTAATATATCACCATTTTTTAAATAATCTTTTTCCTTTTTCTCTGCACAGTGATCCTTTGTTTGGCTGCTTTAGCATAGATTTCACCTACTTACCTAAGTACCCGCTTACTTCATAATGGTGTTTTTTCCTCTCTAGGTTGTTGCACTGTATCTGTCACTTATGTCTATTATTCTTGTAAACTGCTTTGAAAATTGTGGTGGACCTGTCTCTGCTCCCACTGATGTTACAGTAGTAGAAGTTTTGACATTAATGTACTGAGAGCTAAGTTAGGCCCATGCTGAGAGCTTCTGAAAACCATTATAGAAATGCAGTGTGTGACTTATATAGCATTTTTTCAATTCTTCCGTGCAGAGAAGCAGCTAGTAGTGAAAGCAAAGATGGTTCAGATGAAGAATTAATTGGTCCTCCTTTGCCGTCCCAAACTTCCATTCAAGGACCAGCAGAGGATACTGATGATAATTCTGATGAGGAATTTATTGGGCCACCACTTCCACCTGGATATAAGGATAGTGATGATGATGACGACGACGATGACATGCAGGGGGAAGATAATGTAAGCATTTTTTTTTTTCTGAATAAGGTACTGTATAAATGTTTCAATGTGCTGTGCAGATCTTCATGTGTAACTATCTGTTCTTTCTGTGCAGCTTAAATGCTGTTGCTCTTTGTAGGTACAAGACTTCTTGTTTTTCTAATAGCTGTTTACCAAATCCATGTAAACTATTTTTAGCCTTTTCTTTAGTTTAAGAAAACAAACCAACCCTTGAATGCTTTAAACACACACACTGTAGTGTCGTGTTCAAGCGCAAACAAGCAGTACAGTCCATAATGTGTATGTACTAGAGGGGTAGAAAATCAAGAGTCCGGATTTATGTTTCAGGCCTCCAAAGGGCTATCGTACATTTAATGAGAGACTTAAAAGTTGTAGAAAGTGGTTCACATCCAGTTTTTAAATGTGTAGTATTGTATTGCATTGTATATGTATTTGAAGACCTATCTTCTACAATGTCATTATTATAAAGGAATAAACTAGGATGTATTATAGGGAAAAAGTAATTTCACTTCTAAGTTTTTTTTCTAGGTGTTTTCATAGTATAAAATTGATTAGAAGCAGCTAATAAGTGCACAATCACTTCCCTATTTATTTATCTTTAGTATTGTTTGCTTATTGAAGCAGTGGGTATAATTCTTTCCCAAATATGGGGCATAAACGCAATCAGTGATTTAGCCAAAATTATTTGGGCAGGGAGGAAGTACTGCTGCAAATGTATGTGATTATTTGTTTCTTTAAATCAAAATAAATAATAGAACAGCTTCTCCCAGTCTTGAAGGGAATGGTAAAAAAAAAAAAAATGGAGATTAGAGAAAACATAGCCCTATCTTTTGTTTTTGCTCTTGAATACCAAGAGCATAGATATTAAATGTGTTCTGCTGATAGGGTTATTGCTGCATAATCAATTAGGGGTTTGGTTCCCTGCTTTTGCTAATGTCATTGAACTGGTAATGTTGTGGATTTTGTGATGTTTCTAATATTCTTGGAGAGCAGCCATACTAGAAAATACTATGGAAATAGTTTCACTTCTGATGTTTTGGTTCACTGCTTGTATAAAAGCTAGATGTGCTCAAACATGAGGAAGAAAACCAAACTGCTGTTTCCCTCAAAACTAGGTGGAATTTTTTGTTTGTTGTGGGGAATTGTATGTATTGATACTGCAAGAATTTCTGATTATTATTTTTGAACTTTTGATTTAAAAGTTTAGGATGATTTTACTTTTACCTGAAATTGTTTCACTCATCCTTAGTGAACCATGATTATAAGATCAGAACTACTGGCTGAAATTGTGTGAGAGAAGTATTGTGATAAATTTCAAGGTTGCCATTTTATGAGGTTTGGCTATATAATGCATTATGGCTTAGGAATTAAACCCAGTGCAATTTTAGTAATTGCTTTTTAAAGTCTGAGTTCTTAAACAATAGCTTAACTTTCTTCTGGGTAATTGGATTTGTGTTGCTTACTGGGCCAAAGCATGCCCATGTTAGTTGTTCATATTTAAGTGGTGAAAAACTCATTTAATTGATTGATAAACAATCAGGCTGAGACTCTAGAGGGTGCGAGATTTGCCTCTGTCTCCTTCCTTCTCTGCCCTGTGGAACCAAAAAAGATTCGGCTTCCTAAACTGTGAAGCCCAGATTTGTGTATTTTTATCCCCTCTGAACGTCTTCCCTGCTTACCTGGAGCAAAAGGAGTGCTTCTGTCCATCCCCTGCTGGTCCCTGCCCCTAAAATCTCCCTTTTGCTGTGGTGGGTCCCTACTGATAGAGAACTGGCTTAAGTTAATTTGAGGCTCACTGCTGAATGATGTTGCAGAGACAGTCATCCCACTGGACAAAGTGACCCATAACAGCAGATTTCAATTGCTTCAGTTCCTTTTGCCATTCTCCTCTTGATTTGATGCTTTTTGGTTCTTTGAGCCCTTAGAAAATCTGAAAAATGTAGTCCTTTGACTAGAAATTTCATCCATAACCATGAGCCAAAAATCAAGGATGTCATTTAAGCAACTGCTTAATTTGTGACATAAACAGAACCTTAACTGCAGTGATTTAGGGCTTTGGTTCTCAACCACTGTGTCGAGACACATTACTATGTTGCCCCACAGAGGTAAGTGTGTCATGGAGAGCCAGGGAGATGGCTGGATTTGGCTTGGAGTGGGTGGGTTGGTGTGTCCTGTAGGATCACGATCTTCTGCTAAGTGTGTTGTGACCTGCAAAAGGTTCAGAACAACTGGTGCAGCGAATATAAAAAGCTAGATGGAACAATGTTCCTACTATAGATCGGCATCAAGTTGTAACAGAGTCCCTGTGTTCCTAGTGCTGTATGCCAGTTCTGTTGTCCTCCATCAAAGACGGCTGTATTTCATTTGTGCTTTACATATATAATTTTAAATCCTTGAGGATGAAGTGTGCTATAAATATGTCATTGCAAAAAACTGCATGGTTATTTTAATTTGATAGCTGACACACAAACTGTTGCTGAGATATGGAGGAGCTTGACAGGTTTATGTGAATAACTGTCTTGATATGTGGATGTTGAGTTCTGAGTACAGTATCGTTTCTACTTTTGCCTCTATAGGGAAATAGAAAGCTTGCTTAGTTGAATTTTTGCTGTGGTACTGTAAATTCCTTAAGAATGCCACAAGGGAAACTTTGCTGAACCAGCTGACTTTACTTTTCAAATGTGACCTGTCTTTCTCAGTGGCTTTCTTGTTTGCTGATAGACAATCTGACTTTCTAGAAACTTCCTGCTATGGTTGCTTTGTATTGATTTATATTTGTCTGAATAACTCTACATGAATTGACTATATGCCATTTGGGGGAATAAAGGAAAGCAGTCACTAAGAACTTGGATTAAAAGACCCAGAACGAAAAGTTATAGACCTTGAGGTAAAAGCAGACCAGTATGATTTAAGTTTGTCTGAACTGAAGAATATAATTAAAAAAAAAAAAATCTAGGTTAGATTTATTTGAGAATAAGCAGAGGGGCAGAAATATGAGACCTGTGGGTTTTAAATCTTAAACAGTTAATTTGTAACTGGGAAGATTTTGTGTCAACATAGGTGCCAGAGGCCTTTGGGGTTCAGAGCTTCCCATTACTGCTGTGCATGAACATAGCTATTTCCTTTCTTGTAGAGGGAATAAGGAAACATCTGCACTTCCCTGATTTCCTGTCGATCGATTGGTGATCATACTAAGATCCTCTGAGCCCAAGAAAAGCAGGTGTTGATGTTATGAGAACTCCCTGATCTCTTTTTCCTGATGATAGCTCATCCTGGAGGGGAGTGAAGGGGAAGTGCTGTGAGGCACTAAATGAAAGGCATGGTTCAGGAATATGCTGTTTGTTTCCAGAGAGATGATGGGCCCAGTTCTCTGATCTGCTACATTTTATGCTGATGTCACTCTGCTGGATGTGTATACATTTTTTTTCCTGCATTCTTTGACCCAGTTGGAAGCTAATTGCTTTATTGAGGAATTTTAGCCATGCAGTTGAAGTATTCCAACTGTTCATAAAAATTACATTGAATATGCCCCAATCATAGACGTAGGGCTGGAGGGGACCTTGAGAGGTCATCTCATCCACACCCCAGTCTGATGAACAATTAAGTGTATACCTAGACTGTCCCTGAGAGGTATTTGTCTAATCCCCAATGCTGGGGTCTCCTCAACCTACTTTGGAAGCCTTTTCCAGAGTTTACCCTTGCAATTAAAAGTTTTTCCTAATATCCAAATGAAGTGTCTCTTGCTGCATATGAAGGTAATTACTTCTTGCCCTACCCACAGTAGAAGTGGATGACAATTGATAACCATTCTCTTTTTGACAACTCCTTTACATATTAATACACTTATGTCCTTGCTCAGATGTCTCTAAACTAACATGACCAGTTCTAGTGCTGGCTTTGCTGTAATATCTTGCCATTGTGCCTCAAGCTTGGCCTGAATGACCACCCTTAGCAATAGGATGATAAATTTTTCTCCAAGGTAGATTAGTTTACTGGTGGAGACTGTCTTAATATCGATTGTGATGGGAGGTGATGGGTTTCTGTCCAGTGAGATGGTCAAATGTTCCCCAGCTGATTTGCATGCACTATTGAACAGTTATTACGGGGAAGTATATTTTGACTATTACTGTCTTTAACTAGAAACTTCTCACTCTTACGATAATTTGCTAGAAAAACTGATCTGCCTTAGAGTACTTTGAAATTCAAAGCGGCACAGAGTCTGGAGGGGGGACAAGCCACAGATGAGCTTGTTGAGCGACCGGCAGAGGAAGTGCAGAGCTCAGTGGGGCAAGGAGGGTTGGTGGTCAAGCTGTAGCTGTGCTTTGCTCAGCTTCCTGACAGCAGTAGCTGTCCAGCATGCTTGCTCCCCTCTCAAGCATTTAACCATTTAAACATTTTATTTTTTAGAGCATATAAATGGATTTTAAGTTAATTTTTACAACCCTACTTTGAATCAATGCTGTTAGTTTTGAATGTTTTGAAGATGGTTCATATTGTAAACTGTTCATGTATGCATGATGAGTATGAATTAGGGGACTGAGACACGTCAGAGGTGTATGATTTGTGATCTTGGTCTTGACTGAGCTTTGTAGCATTGTTCTTGGAAGTAAATTCCTGTTAATTAGACAGCATGTGATGGTGTCATTTATTGGGAATCTATCTGTGCTGAACCCATGCTAAGGGTGCTGAGTGGCTGCTTGATTGTGTGGTTTCTCTGTGTGTATCATATATGCTGAATATATTTTAGTCTAACAACTGTTTAGTATGTTTATATATTCTTCCCATCTGCTCCCCCCATTATCCTGAAGATTTTTGGTACCAGATGTAACTTTCATGGCTTCAGTACAGATCCCTGCAGAGCTAAGGAACGACAGCAATGCTGCCCTTACTTCTGTGTTGCTGTTGGTGCTGCTGCTTTCAGAGATGGGCAGCTGGCCAGTGGCTACCCAGCTCTGAAGGCAGTCACCTCTGCCAATAGCCGCTGGTCTCTGGCTGCTAAGCTCTGAAGGCAGGGAAGAAGGATGAACCAGGCCCCAAAATGAGGTCATGTCTGAGGTGTATGATAGTCCTATTTTTTGTGGTCTTCCAAAAATAGTCTGATGACCCCCCTTTTGGGTTGGGACCCTCATTAGAGTAGTATTTCTCAAAGTTATCAGTTATAGTAACTGTTCCAGAGGGGTAGCCATGTTAGTCTGTATATAGCAAAAACAACAAAAGCCCTGTGGCACCTTAAAGATTAACACATTTCTCTGGGCATAAGCTTATGCCCAAAGAAATTTATTATTTAAGGTGCTGCACGACTTTCGTTGTTTTTGCTCTTTAACAGTAGGAGGCTAAAAAAGTAACTTTTAGAGAGATGTGCGATTTATTTTAAGTTCACTGTCTTTTAAAAAGATATTGATGATATGTGACCAGGACACTTTTGAATGATGAAAATATGTTTGTTTTTACTAGCTGTATTTTAAATGGCTAAATTATTATTTTTTTTTTCTGTTTTCTAGTGTGGTATCTAGCTTGTCTGAAGTCCTTTTCAGCCAAATGGAGTTCAAAGTTTGTTTGACACTTTTGTTATATTGCCTGTTTCCTGCATGCTTATACCTTTCCAGAAAAAAGTCTTTTTAGCTGAATCTTTTTATGCTTGATCTAAGCCTAGAAATAAATTTTTATGGAAAATTTGATGAAAATCTCATAATCAATTTTGGAGGTATTGGAGAAAGGGAAAAATATTTTTTTAATCTCTTCAAACTTCCCCCCTTCATTAGTAACTTTAAGAACATTGAGCAAGCGGGCCAAGACCTGTGGTCTTGGTGAGCTTACAGACAAGATTTTAAAAAATGACTTGACTTGGTTTTTGAATTCCCAAACTGAGACATCTTAACAGGACTTGCTTTTTAGAGGGCATGTGGTTACCAGGTACATTTGTTTAATTTTGAAAGGTGTGGGAGTAAATGGTGAATCATTTCTGAACATCGTTAAAAGTATCCACTAAGATTCTCACAGAAGTTAATTAAATCCTGTTTTTCTTATGCCATTAGATTGTATTTTACCTACCTGCACTGATAGCTGGTGGGATGGTTTGTATTGGGGATAGTTATGATCTAATCTTCATTCTAAAAATCTGTTGTGTTGAGGGACACAGTTACAGCACAATTGAACCACATGAAAAGACAACACTTCTCCTTTTTTGCAGGATCAGAGGGGTTGTGTTGTAATCATGTTCCTGAACTTTCTACAGCCTTGGATCTTTCCAAGACTGTATCCCAACCTGGATGACATCTTCAAAGTGACAGCCAACCTTATGCCAAGTTTAAGGACTGTTTTGAGCCATTTTAGAATTGTAGCAACAGTTAAACAGCACATAGCAATAGTACTCAACAGTTAAGGAACTGAAGAATACCATCTGCTTCTGATTTGGAGGTGGGAATTTAGTAGATTGTAAAACAGAACACAAAATGATATTTTGTACAGATGACATCTTGTATTTGTATTAGGCCTGATGTTACCATTCCTAAATTTAACTGCTATTAATGATATGTTTAGTCCCCTCTCAGAACGTAAAATTAATTTGTGGATATCAGAAATCTCAGCCATAAACAAGCATGCCCATAAAGGCCTTTTCTCAAATTAGGACTTTCAGTGACAATCCTTTTATTTGAAATATTTAGGAAAACAGATATCTTGTGATATTCAGGATATCTCTAAAATAAATACAGAAACAGTTATTGCCTGAGTGGCTAACAATCTGGGGAGGTGGAATTTGTTAATTCTCAATTTGTGGGGTAAAATATGATTATTACTGTCCTTTCCAGAATTTTTTATGTCCCAAGGAATCTCCCTATTTCTATTCCTCGAACTTTTATGAAATTCAGTAATATTTTTCAGAATGTTTCTTTGGAGTGGAGGTAAGCAACCTAGACTGTGTCTGAACAAATTATAGCTCCCCTCTCTGGGGGGAATTTCATTTTCTTAACTTAGAAAATTATTACATCTCTCTCTTGTTAAAACAAGCATCTTTGTAGCTGTTAAATGTAACTACACAGACCCCATCTTGGGTGCAGATTGAATGCAAAGTGGTATATCCTCTGTCCCTTTCAGGCGTTGTAGGACTGAATTATTATAGATTTGATGGATCTAGGGCAGGAGTTCTTAAGCTTCATTGTACCACAATCCCTTCTGACAGCAAAATTTACTACGTGATGCCAGATGGGGAGGGGTGGGAAAGCAGGCAGAGCCCAAACTATACCATCTTGGATGGTTAATGGGCTATAGTTGAAACCCCAACACTCCAGACTGAAGTCTTTGGGTTTGGCTTCAGCCAGGACCCCAGCAAGTCTGCCACTTTCAAGTCCATTAAAATGGGGTCATGATCCACTTCGGGGTCCAGACACACAGTCTGAGAATCACTGGTCTAGAGTTCTCACAACAATCACTGTGAGGCAAGTTGGTCAAGCTTTGTTAGGAAGTTCTGCTTTCATCCATTCTTCCATGTTGAGGTGGTCCTGTGGAGTAATCCTATCCGTAAAATATGTGGCAAAGTCTTGATTTAGAGGGATTTGATGGAGAGAGGAATTATGAGTGTGTCACAGCCAATTGACAATGTTAAACCATTCATATATCTTTGGCTGCAGTTTGTTGTGCCTTGTTTCAGAGCACAGAAATGTCTCCAGTTAAAACATTTACCTATGAATGTGTTTGGATTGAATGCACTGGGAGCACCAGATCTTTTATTATTTTGGAGAAAACTTACAGGATTTACTCAGCAGGTAGTATCATTTTATGATTTTCTGATCCAAAAAGCTTTGCAAAAACTGGATGATTTGACAGTTACTTGGAATCAGAGATTTAGATACACAGGTGTCTCCAGTCCAGGGCAGTACAATTGTATCTATTGTTTTAAAAGCAACTATTGATTAAGACTTTTTTTCAACAACAAAAAAAACCCAACACTTTTTTAAATATAGGTTAATGATAATGAACTTCATAAATGCTGACCACCACTAAAAATGTAAGTGCCTTGGTGATGCATGATTAAATTGTGTGTTTTGGGAGTGCTCCTGTATCGTAAGTCTTCAGGAAGAAGTGAAAGGACCGTTTTGATATTGGATGCTAAGTAGGAGCCCTCCCCGTTAAATTTCAGTCTTGTGTAAGAGCAAAAGAATGGCCATACTAGGGAAGAATGGCCTATCTAGCTCACTATTCTGTGATCCAACAATGGCCAGGATCAGATGATTCAGATGGAGTGACAGAAAGGGCAATTTATTGAACAGTACCTCTCTGTCATCTATTCTTAGCTTCTAGCAATCATGGATTTAGACACACGCAGAACATAGGTTGTGTTTCTGGGTATCTTGGCTAATAGCTATTGATGGACCTATTTCTGTTACGTGGAGGGTCCCTTGTAACACAATAGCATGATTTCAGCGCACAGTTTGGGTCACTGTAAAATTAACCCTGCAAAAATGGAGAAGTTGAGCCCCATGAAAACGATGGCTGGCTCAGTGACAGCACAGCTGACAAATGAAGGGCATTCTTCAGAGTGGGAATACCCAAAAAATATAAAGCAATTTGGGCTGAATTTGTAGATGTCTGTGATTAATGTGGGTCCTGAGGGAGAAGTACAATGCTTCCCTTCCCCTTGATTTATCATAATCTTTATTGATGTTGTGTATTTTGATGACTCTGATATTGTACTAAATTTGTAGTGTTTGGGGAAAAAATTAAAAATTGGAAATAAAATAAGTAGGGCATAAATGTCCTGGTTCAAATTTGGCTAGGATACTAGCATTAATAACACTGCCTTTCTCAAGAAATGTCATGGGAGTTTTAACTGGAACATTTAATCTGAAAGTGCCAAGTGTGCCTGAACTGACCATTTGCCCTTTCAGGTAACTAGCCTAAAGAGAAAAAAATGGTAGGAAGAGACTTAGAGAAAGAGTTTAGGCTGATCAGAGTTGCGCAAAATGTGTCTGTATGCCCATGAAAGCTAAGGGAATGGTGCATTGTTTGTTTGGGTTTTTTTTTTGTTTGTTTGTTTTTGTTGTTTTTTTTTTTTTTTTTTTTTTTTTTTTTTTTTTTTTTTTTTTTTTTTGTTTTTTTTTTTTTTTTTTTTTTTTTTTTTTTTTTTTTTTTTACTGTTACTGATTGTTGTTATGGTGAAAAAAATCAAAATGGTGACAATTAGTGTTGCTTTTAGATGTGTTTGTAAGTTGTAAGTATGTCCTTTTCTTGTGTGTAAGAAGAGAAAGATTTCCTTCATGCACATACCTTAGTTTTTGGGTCATGGTAATATTATAACAAAACTTTTAATGGGATATTTTTTCTAAACGGGATGAACAATGTGTAAGTATTGTTCACAGCTCACCTGTGAGATAAATGGTATCTTCTTTCTACTTTGAGATTTGGGTGTGCGGATGTAATTTACCAAAAGCTACATAGTGAGTCATTCAAAGAGTTGAGATTA
Source organism: Podocnemis expansa (assembly GCA_007922195.1). Classification (NCBI taxonomy): domain Eukaryota; kingdom Metazoa; phylum Chordata; order Testudines; family Podocnemididae; genus Podocnemis; species Podocnemis expansa. The sequence goes on from ML682015.1 coordinate 1,714,261, forward strand.
GATTTTTTGACATCTTGACTTTTAATTGTGTACTTTTTTTTCTAGGTTATACTGCTCTACTTTTCTGTCAAGAATAGGAAATGTGAGCCACAGATATCAACTAGCTTCTGGACTCTGAAAAAATGGCTCACAGGACAGGAAGGAATAATTTGAAGGTTTTCAAAAATAAAAAGAGAACTCCCTATGGAATAAGGAGTGCTGATGAGATGAGAATGGGAGAGGACCAGGCCAGGACTGATGCTAGTATAGTTAACAAATGGAAGGTTTAGGACATTTGTGAAAGTTTATCCATCCACACAAACAGTAATGGGGAAACTGTAACCTGGGTTTGCAAAATGACATAGGAAGACATTTTAGTTAAATTCTGCTGTTCTAGTCAACTGGTTGTTACAAACCCCCAACATCATAAATGTTTGTTTATGTGGAGGTCAACTTACTGCATGACAAAGAATTGCATTGACTATGTAATGATACAGCTGTGCTGGAGTTGAGGCATCCAAAGGATGAAGACTTTCCCTGGTGCAGACTACCGGTCAGTCTGTGAACAGTTAACCTCAGACAGAACATTAAAATTTAGCACAGATTAGATAGTTGGTGGGTTTAAAGCATTTGGGCTTTGCCAGAAGCAGTGAAAACTACATGACTTCTGTTTGGAATGGGTTTGAGGCATTGTCACAGGTGAAAGAGGAAAGCAGACTAAACAAATGTAAGAACATAATTAAAACTATTGTTCCTGAAGCTGACAAAGGGCACATTCCAAAAAGGCAGATCAAAAACAGATCATGTGAGATGAGCAAATACACAAGGCAAAATGCATTGAATATAAGAATCACAAATACAGGAATGATACAGAGGATGTTCACAGGAGTCAGACTTTTTAACAAAAAGTTTCCCTTAAAGATCATGATGGCTGAATCCTCATGCTGGTGAAGAAAGGAGTTATGCCAATCTGTATGCTTCATTAGAGTCATTCACAGTACAGGAGGACAGAAAGACTGTGGAGTGAGAGCCAGTAATCCTGCAAGGGAAGTGATTTATCCTATTATGAAAATGAATCCTGGGAAAGCGCCAGGCATAGGTAATGTACCAGCAGAATGGTTAAAAACAATTTGGTGACCGCTGCAAATTTTCCATAAAGAAAACAATACCATGAAGTACAAATGACTGGGAAATTGGCTGGACAACTGGACAAAAGGGAATCTGGCCTTGCCAAAGAAGGGAGATGTACAGTAAGCTGTAGTAACAATTGAATCATCTCCCTGATGTCTCATATGATGAGCACTGTGGTCTACGTACCAGGATCACATGGAATGAATGATAGAAGCAGAACTATCAGAACAGCAAGCTGGTTTCAGAGAGGAAAAAAGCACTTGATCAAATTGCAAATATTTTTACATTGTTGAAAAATGCAGTATGTACAATCATTCACAGATGGTGTGCATCAGTGACTACTCAGAAGTGTTCAATACTGTCTAACTTACTCTTGGGAGGGTATTGGGAGACACTGGGATTCTGAAGTATCTAATTAAACTCGTTGCAAGTTTCTGTCATTAACAACAGACCATAGTGTGAGCAACAGCAAGCAATAGCAAGTGGTTTTCCATTTTGTGGGTTGTGAGAGAAGGGTGTGTTCTGTTCCCATACCTTCTCAACATAGACACAGAGTTTATTATAAAACAGGCCCCTAGAAGGTTCTGACAAAGTGGCAGGAGCCGGGATTTCCATTGATGGGCACCTTTTAACTGAGCTAAGACGTGCTTGTGACACAATGCTCTTTTCTGCAGTCACTGATGCAATGCAATGAACTTTGGCACCTGTAAAAACAGCTAGTGAGGAACTCTCTCTGAATGAGGCAAAAAATATAATAGAGATGCTTTGGGATGATTGACAAAAACAAGATGCAAGCAGACATCGTGATTAATGATCAAGCTGTAGAGGCAATAAATGAATTCAATTACTTGGGAGCACACATGTCCAAGTAAGAAGGCTGTTCCAAAGAAACCAGATGATGACTATGAATGGCTCGCTCAACCATTATCTGCCTTACAAAGGCTTGGAAAAAAACTTTAACATCTCAAAATATACAAAAGTTTGACAGGGGAAAAGCTTTATTTTTCCATCCATAGCAACTTATGGATGTGAATTGTGGAAAATTAATGTGCTGATAAAGAAGAAAATTGAAGTCTTTGAGATGTGATGCTGGTGAAAATGCTCTTGCGTTTATCCTGGACAGAAAAGAAGATAAATGCTTATATTAGAAATGCCATTAGAGAGAGGTATGTCCTGCCAGTGGAGATCAACAAGTGCTTTGGTCACACCAAACATAAAGATGGAAATAATTTAGAGGAGGTTGTCATGGAGGGAATGTTCGCAGATCCTGATAATAGGGGATGACCAGCAAGGAGATGGATAGTCTGTGGCGTTACTGGGAGGTCAGCTATTGAATGCTTCAAGCTAGAGAAACATCAAGAAGGCTTCTGAAAATTCTGCTTATGATGTCACCAATATTCAGACAGACATTTACATCACTGTAGTTCAAATAGCAGTAATTAGAGGGGCAAGTGTTCAGAGTTCTAGTTTTGAATGAACAAAAAGTAAGATGCTTAACAGGTATTTGAAATATTTGCAATGGAGCTGGTTACTATAGGGAGATTATGTTGGAAAGAATAGTACAAATAACATGTAGTTGCTTTTGCTTTTTATGAATGTGAGACTGTTACCTACAACATTTTACAAGTTCTGCAATAGCTTCACTTATTTGCAGGTGCGCACTTAGAGAGATATGGGGAACCAGTGTTCCCTCTAAGGGGAGAGGGGCAGCTGAGCAACGCCTGTTGCTCGCTGCGCTCCCCCTCCCCATGGGGCCCGCTGCGCAGCCCCGCCCCCTGCCCCCAGCGGCATCCGCCCCCCGCTCCCACTCACCTCCCCCCACTCCCGACAGCCCCCCGCTCCTGGCAGCAGCCCCCTGCTTCCACTCCCCCTGCTCCTGGCATCGCCCCCCCCCTGCTCCCACTCCTCCCCCGCTCCCGGCAGCAGCCCTCCCGCTCCCCCTCCCCCCTCGCTCCAGGCATCGCCCCCCCCTCCCCCAGCCCCCACAAACTTACCTTGGGGCTGGACTGGAGCAGCAGGGCCAGCCCTAACTCCTGGGCCAGAGAAGCTCTACGGAGCATGCCCAGATTTTCTGGGCATGCTCCGTTAGAGCTTTTCTGGGTGGGAGTTTTCAAAACTCCCTGCTCCACAGGAGCTCTGCTGAGGGAGACTGTCTGCCGGCAGCCTTCTCTGCACTGGCAGCTGCGGCGGGCTGCGCTGCAGCGCGCCAGTGCAGCTTACAGGGAACATTGATGGGGACTACACGTTCTTTGTGTTGACATTCTCCACATCTTAAAATAATTATACATAACTTCCCTTTATTTCTCAGTTTCACTTCCTGTGTTTTATATGTTTAATATAATCTATTATAAATAATTGGTTCTTGAATAATACTTTATACCAGCATGTTGTGTAGTGTATCGTTGGCTTGAGTTGCATTGTTACTGAAGATTGATAAATGTTCAAAAATATTATGGGTATATGTAATATAGTTATTTGATTTCCTTTCATAAATCATAAGGGTTGCTTTTTCCAAAGGAGCAGAAGAATCAAAGTTTTTGAATTATTAACTCTCTTCTTATTCCAAACTAAGGTTTTTGAGATGTGTGAAGCATTTGCTTGAATCCCTCTAGGTATTCTTTGGTGCCATGAGTAAAGCGTCTGTTCTTTTTGCTCCACCACTGAGTATTTTCACAGAAACATAGAAATGTAGGTGTGGTAGAGACCTCAAAAAGGTATCAAGTCCAGTTCCTTATGGTTATGTTAAGGCAATACTAAGTAAATCTAGACCATTCCTGATAGGTGTTTGTCAAACGTTATTAAAAGCCTCTGGTGATGGGGATTCCACAGCATTTCTTACAGTTAGGTCAGATGTTTGGGAAATCTTTCTAAATCTCCTTTGCTTTAGATTGTCCATTACTTCCTGTCCTATCTTTTGTGGATGTGGAGAACAATTAATCAACGTCCTCTTTACAACATGCTGTAATGTGTTTTGAAGACTGTGATCAGGTCCTCCTGTCAGTCAGCTTTTCACAAGATTAAACATATCCAGTTTTTAAATCTTTCCTCAGTGGTCAAGTTTTCTAAATGTTTTTTGTTGGTTTCTAGACTTTCTCCTGTTTGTGCACAATCTTCCTTAAATGTGTTGCCTGTAACTGGACACCACTTTAGCTGAGGACTCAACAGTGCTGAGTAAAGCAGCACATTTATTTCCTGGGTCTGGCATACAACACTCTTCTTAATAAACCCTTGAATGATATTAACCTCCCTAGCAATTACATCTCATTGTTGACTCAAATTTAATTTGTGATCAACTGTAATCTTCAATTCCTCAATATCCTAATCTCTTTCTTAAAAGGAAACATGAGAGGGTACTCAAAATTACTTGATAGCTGCTGGACTTTCTTGTGTTAGTGTTTACAGTCCAATTAGATGATAATATATAAGAATTTGAACCAGTTTGGTAGTAAGTTTGGAACCAGTTTTGGTAGTAAATAGTCACGTATGAGGTTTGTTATGGTTAATATTTAAAAAATTATTATTATAATATCTTAAAACCATGCAAACCATTGTAACTCTTACTTTTGTTGTTTGTATTTTCATGGACAGAAAGGCCTTACTGGGCTGTATTGTGATCGAGTTTGTACAAATGCATAGGAAAATGTAGTCCATGTCTTCAGGCTTATGATGTGATGGGCAGGAATTTGAATTAACGAAATGTGTTCTGGAAGACTGTTTTCCCTCCTTGCAAATAGAAGACTTTGAGTTGGAGAAACTGTGTGTGTGGAGGGGGAATTCACTGTAGAAACCTGAGAGTCACATACTAAAGAGCTTTGATTTTGAAAGGATTAAAAAAAAATCTTAATTGATGTGTAACATGTAGTCATCACTCTGGACAAATAATTCAGTTACTACTGAAGGCTGCTAAAGACTTAGCTCCCAGTCTACTTTATTACATGCAAATATAAACATTTTCCTCTTTCCATACAGGGAAAGAATAGAGATATAACTGACAAATGAAAGGTATTAGGTGGATTAGATTTACAATTTGGTGTTTAAGAAACTATGATTCAGTAATTCTGTTTAACATTCTTAACATTATGTGGTGGATGCTTCCTGTCAACAGGCACAGATGTAAACTCTAGAATCTTAAGGCAAATTGAACTGGCCTTGTCCTGTTTTTAATTGCTGCTTTATGATGTACAGAGAAGACATGAGTCGTCTTCTTGCTTGTTTTTTAGCCTATAAATGTCAGAAATGTTAACTCTGCTTTGGTTGGTGAGTATTTGGGTGTCTTGTTAGCTCCCCGGGATTGCTGGTACTTTAGCAAAGGCTTCCTTTCTCCAAAATGTAAAATGTTTAACCAGTGTGATTGAAATTCCCTTATTCTCTTAGTTAACTAACTTTTGTTTTGTGATTGCACAGTATTGAAAAGGTGGAAATATTATAGTGTTCCAAACTAGTCAGGACCTTAATGTGCAAACCAAAATAATAAGCTGAACTCTTTACCTCTCCCTACACCAAATAATAATTAAAACAAACAAAAACTACAACTCTTTCCAGTTTTCTTCATAAGGGGGATGGAGGGGTGGGGAAGCCTGCCAAAAGAAAACTAGAAGCCAGTATTCTTCCTCATGTTGTATGCCACCTTTAAGCAACTTCATTCTCTTGTATGGAAATTGCTAGTTCAGTCTGTTGTCAATCTCCTAGAGATGGCTTACAAAATCTTGCTGTCTGCATCATCTGAGTGTCATAGGGCTTATCCTTGATCTCTTGATGATCTGTCTGAGATTTCTTCAGCCTTCCTTCACATATGCCATTGAATTACAGGGTGCCCATGGTAAAGTGAGGGGCAAGGCTACTCTTGAGTACTGATGAGTACTGATATACCTCTTGGGTGCTTAGACCCATGGACATAAGGTGAAGTTGGTTTATGAAATGTGATAGGCCGATAGCACTTGAGACTGTAAAAACAGTATAAAGTCAGTTTTCATTCAGAAGAAAATGTATTTGTAGTTGGCAGAAACAGACCATTTAAAAGGCAAATCTTGTCAGTGTTAGACTTCACACTACATTCCAAATTTTGTTTGAACATGAATAAAGTGCTGCACTCAAATTCCTCAATATCTTAGTGATTTTTATTGTACTTAGCAGAAAAAAAGAGATTTTAACTTTTAACTTCTAAGCTATAGCTGAATAGTACCAACTAAGATATTTAAAGCAATTAATATATCTATATGGTGACTGGATAACGTAGTGGTTAAGAGCGCTGCCCTTTGATACTGGAGACTGGGGTTCAAATCCCAGTTGGTACCTACCTACCTTTCCAATAGGGGTCCTTGGGCAAAAGACCCCTCTAATGCTTCACTTGCCTACCTCGAATATGAGAGTGACATGAGCTAGGAGAGTCCTGCTAGCTCGGATGTCGCCCGGATTAACAAGGTCTGCGCCAGATGTTGGGGAACCAGGACAATCTGATGATAAATGGGCTACTGGAACAAACCATACATGGATGAGACAAGAGAACCTGGAATTGATGGACTGCTACTACAACAGTAGACCTAATGAGAGAGGATATATGAAACGTATGAGGGAACTATGGATGGACAAAAGACCTACATCCACACTAACTGAGAAACAGCTAGTTACCCAACGCTTCAACATAGTAAAGAGGAAGCTGCTGTCACAACTTGAGATGGACCAACTCCACATTACATCCCGGACTCACAAAGAAGACCCAGAAGAAGAACTAGATGTGCAGCCAACACCTGAAGCTGGAACTTCACTGCCGCCCCCTCCATTACAGAGCGCAGCAGCTGATATGTGGCATAAGATCATGGATAAACTAGCTACAGTCAACCCTTGAGACTGATTACCAAGGCTCGTTGGAGAAGTGCCATCAGATAGTATGCTAGAAGATACCAATAGAGCCCTAACGACAATTCCTACTACCACCATAACTCAAACCAATGAACTGGTGTACGCTACAGCCTCTGTAATCCTGGAGATGCTTGGCTACACGATCAAGAAGAACAGCGGTACATACCCCCCCTGGAAAATGAGGTTGGAGGATAAGATCAAGGCAGCCCGGAGAGAAGTTAGTCAGCTGGTGGAACTATAGAAGGGTGTAGAGATTAAGGATAAGACTTGGCTACTGAAAAAATACGAGGGCCTGACTCCATCTGAAGCCCTAGAGACTGCTAAACAAAGGCTCACAGCACTGGCTACCAGGCTAAGGAGATATACTAGAGAAGCAGAGGCCAAAAAGATAAATGCCCTGTTCTCCAAAGAACCATCCAAGGTGTACTCCCAACTGCAGTGCAACAACACAATAACAGCAGTCACCACCAGCAGAAACTGAACAGTACTGGAAGACCATATGGGAGAAAGAGAAGACTCATAACACCAGTGCAAAGTGGCTGCAGGACCTGAGAACAGACCACAGCAATCTCCCAGAACAGGAACCAGTCACCATCACAATAGCCGACATCCAACAGCGGGTCAAGAACATGAAGAGCTGGACAGCACCTGGCCCAGACATGATCCACACCTACTGGCTAAAGAAACTAACAGCAGTGCATGAGCGCCTAGCAGCACAGATGAAGCAGCTGCTAGCAGCAGGCTCCCACCCAGACTGGCTAACACAAGGAAGGACGGTGCTGATCATGAAAGACCCCCACAAGGGAACAGCACCATCCAACTACCGGCCAATAACCTGCCTCTCCACAACATGGAAAGTCCTATCAGGCATCATAGCCGCCAAGCTACAGGACCACATGGGCCAGTACCTGAGCACAGCTCAGAAGGGCATTGGGAACAACACCAGCTGCTCATAGATAGAGCGGTTGCCCAAGACTCAAAGTCTAGACAGACCAATCTGAGCACAGCCTGGATTGACTACAGGAAAGCCTACGACTCAGTGCCGCACACATGGATCTGTGAATGTCTGGCGCTATACAAAGTCAACAGGACACTAAGGACCTTCCTCAAGAACTCAATGGGACTGTGGAAGACAACACTGGAAGTCAACTCAAGACAGCTTGCACAAGTGGCCATCAAGTGCGGCATATACCAAGGTGATGTGCTGTCCCCGCTGCTGTTCTGCATTGGCTTGAACCCCCTCAGCCAGATAATCACAAGGACTGGATATGGATACAAGTTCAAGAGTGGAACTACCATCAGCCACCTCCTCTACATGGATGACATCAAGCTGTATGCTAAGAATGAACGAGACATCGACTCGCTAATCCACCTGACATGGATCTACAGTGAGGATATTGGGATGTCATTCGGACTGGAGAAGCGTGGCCGGATGGTAGTAAAGAGAGGAAGGTAGTCAAGACTGATGGGGTGGAACTACCGGCAGGCCACATAGCAGACATACAGACCAGCTACAGGTACCTTGGCATCCCACAGTCACATGGGAACCACGATGAGGAGGCAAGGAAGACAGCAACATCCAAGTACCCCCAAAGGATAAGACAGGTCCTGAAGAGCCAGCTCAATGGGAAGAACAAGATCCACGCCATCAACAGGTATGCCTGCCAGTCATCAGATACCCTGCTGGTATAGTGAGCTGGCCAAAGGAGGACATGGAGGCTGCTGATGTGAAGACCCGGAAGCCCCTCACAATGTACGGAGGTTTCCACCCCAAATCCAACAGCCAGAGACTGTACACCAGCCGGAAAGAAGGCGGGCGGGGTTTGGTGAGTGTCAAAGCCACTGTCCTGGAGGAAACCCAGAGCATCCAGGAGTACATCGGTAAGATGGCACCCAAAGATGAGCTGCTGAGAGAATGCCTGAGGCAGCAGCAGCAGACATGGGAGGAAGATCAAGCAGAAGTGCCATGGCAGGCCAAGACCCTGCATGGGATGTACCATCGACAGATAGCTGAGGTGGCTGACATTGGGAAATCCTACCCGTGGCTGGAAAGGGCTGGACTAAAAGACAGCACTGAGGCACTGATCATAGCAGCACAAGAACAGGCACTGAGCACCAGATCCATTGAAGTAGGGGTCTACCACACTAGACAGGACCCAAGGTGCAGACTGTGCGGAGAGGCCTCAGAGACAGTCCAACACATAGTGGCAGGATGTAAGATGCAGGCAGGAACAGCATACACTGAACAGCACAACCAAGTAGCTGGCATTGTGTACAGGAACATCTGCACAGTGTATGGGCTAGACCCTCCCAAGACTAGATGGGAGATTCCACAGAAGGTCATGGAGAATAACAGGGCTAAGATTCTGTGGGACTTCCAGATCCAGACGGACAGGCAGGTACTGGCCAATCAACCAGACATCGTGGTAATAGACAAGGACCAGAAGACAGTGGTGGTGATAGATGTAGCAGTGCCAAGTGATAGCAACATCAGGAAGAAGGAACATGAGAAGCTGGAGAAGTACCAGGGCCTGAAAGAGGAACTAAAGAGGATGTGGAAAGTGAGGGCCAAAGTGGTCCCAGTGGTGGTAGAGGCACTCGGGGCTGTGACTCCTAATCTGGGAGAGTGGCTCCAACAGATGCCAGGAACAACATCAGAGCTCTCTGTCCAGAAGAGTGCAGTGCTAGGAACAGCTGAGATACTGCGCAGAACCCTCAAACTCCCAGGCCTCTGGTAGAGGACCCGAGGTTGAGGAAGACACATACCACCCATAGGGGTGAGAGGGGAATTTTTTTTTTATATTTACATTTTTTGGAGAAATAAAAGCTGATCTTTCACTCAATTCAGTAAGAGTATGGTATAGATTTACATATCTCAAGAGCTATCTGGGTTTAACATGCAAGATAAACTGGACTTTTATTTCTGGGGTAAGAGAAGTCAAAACTGATATAATGAACTCTGTTTCTTTCCCAGGCTACTCTACATCCTCCAGTTTCCATGAATATTTTGGATTTATTATGATATATGTGCCATTGCGGAAGGTCTTGTGTAGGAGAGACCTAACAAGGAATTCAGAGCAGACTATTCCCTATGAAGGAAGCCTCTGTATGTCAGCCTAAGAACGTTATCACTATAGTGATCAACTTATTTCAGTTTTTAGTCAGTGGTACTGTTTCACATATAATAACCCCACGTCTCCTGCCAAATAAATGTCAGAATCATAGGCAGCGCTACTGTTTGTTTTCTCAAGTAATATGAATATATTTTTCCCAGTGACATCCCTTCTTTAAACAGTGTTGTCTGAAAAGATAGATGATGACAATTAATGCATGTATCCCTGAGCATTCATCACTAAGGGAAATTAAAAAAATAAGTAGTAATCAGGTTCTGAAAATCTTGAAGTAAGAATAATTAATTTAACCATTCTCAATATATACAGATTGTGGCCATCTGTAATGTGTGCTTTTATGTAATGATTAAATAAGTCTGCAATAATATAGTGTACAAAATTAACCATTTAAAAGATCCACATATTTATACGCTCCAATGCTGTAGATTTGTGAGCCTAAGATCTGTGAGAATGAGTATTTTGAAGTTCTTTTAACATTGTCTGTTGACACCATTTATTTTAGATTTAATTTTTAAAAAATCATTAAAAGAAAAATGTAATCCATCCTGCCATAATCATACATCCATGCTATTTACTTTTGATGTCTCCATTCCACATTTTCCCATACATGCCATTGGTTATTGTCATTACACTTAGTTTTTCTTGTCTCATAGTGACCCGAAATCCTGGCCACACTGAAAGCAATAGGAATTTTGTCAGTTTCCAAAGGGATAGCCGTGTTAGTCTAGTCCAGTAAAAAAACAACAAGCAGTTTTGCCACTGATTTCAGTGGAGCCAGAATTTCCAATAATGATTTATATCATGCATCTTTATGTCTTGGATCAGGGATTCTCATCCTTTCACAGTCTCAACACAGCTGGGAGACTTTCCAGCCATGTGAGACGCACACCAAAGCTTTCCATGGTGTCACCATTCTTGGCAGCAGCCTCAAGTGATCCCTGTCACTGAAAGAAAATTGCCTGCAAAGGCAGTTTTGGTGGTGAAGGACTGCCTCTGCCACCATGGAAAACCAGCTGCCCTGAGCGCTTTTGGTGGCAGTGCTGAGTGCTGCTGTCTCAGATGCTGGGGAGGGGGGCACTTTTTCTTTTAAGCATTAAAGTGCCAGCAGGAAAAAAGCACCCATTCCACTTTGTGCTTTTGGTGGCAGTGGTGCTTGGCTGAAAGCGGTGGGGGCCAAGGGGGGGGGGGGACTTCACTGCTGCCACTCCAGAGAGCAACAGAGGGCCAACAGTAAAAAAGCAGCCCCTTGATTGCTTTTTGGTAGTGTTGCTTCAATAAGCACTGACGCTGAAAGCGCTCAGGGAACTCCTTTTTTGCTGCTGGTCCATTAGAAGTTTCTGCTGCTTTACAGAGTGGTGGCAGCTTCTATGACAGCAGTTTGCTGCCTCAACTTTTGGGTGCGAGAGTTGGGGGGCTTTTGGCAGCAGACAGCTGTGAGACACTTACTGTTGTGCCATGACGCGCTTTTGTGTCATAGCACAGTGGTTGAGAATCACTATCTTAGATCATGTCAGTGTAGCTACAGTGCTCAGGGTTGTGAAAGATTCACACCCAGGCACTGCAGCTAGGTTGACCCAAGACCTGGTGTAGACATAGCGAGGCTGATGGAAGAATGCTTCTGTTAATGAAGCATCCGTTATTCAGGAATGTACTGTTCCTATGACAACAGAGAACTTCCAGTGCCATGACTATGCCACTGAAGTCACGTAGGTAGGAGGCCATCAGTACAAGATGGAAAAATCATTTCCTTCAGAAATTAGCCTCACTTTGGCGCTGCTGGCTGCTACTTGTTGAGTAGCAGATGAACACAGAAAGTGTCCTGATGGCTGGACAGAGAAGTTTGCTGAAGGGCATTTACCTCCAAGAAGTGCTTCATGACAGCGGCTCTCTTACTGTGAACTCTCTTTGTGGCAATGACAAATGCCAGTTAGTGATAATTTGTTGAATGACTGTAGTGTCAAGCGTCAGGCAACAAGAATCAACAGCATGAGGAAGCATTTAAGGACAATAGTAGGAAGCAATAGAGAAATGAGTGGTGCGTACTTGACATAAAAGTATAGTTCTACTCCTAAGGGAAATCGAGTAACAGAGGAGCAGATTTCAAGTACCTTTCTACTCTGAAAAATAGAGGGAAAAACCCCAGACCTTGCACAATAAGGGCACAACTCATTGTGTCAATCACATCTTTATCATTGGTGCTTGCTTTACAAGTATAGCAAAAAGATTTCTTTTTCTTACTGCTAGGCCTGAAATCTTGGCTAGCTTGTGTCCTTCTTGTGCAGCATTACAAGTGATGATAATTCCACAGGCTAGCTATGCCCTCAGTTTACATCTCAGCAGTTCCAGTATCTGAAGTTGTATTTTTCAGTAACACCTGTGTAACTATTATCACAGTTTGCACGTATGTAGTGGGTTTTTTTTTCTTTTCTGTTTCTGGCACCCATTTTGTTCCAAACTGCATTTTCATCTTCTATCCTGATGATAAATGTGAACTTCGAAGTGAATAGAGGAGGATTCTGTTGTATGTTTTGGGGTGGGATGTTTGTTAGGAAGTCTGTCTCTTAGGTTACTGACCTCTGGAAGTGTTTTATGGTTTGTGTTCTTACTGTATACAGTGTGTCTGGAATTGAAGAAAGGTATATATGGAATATAAATACATTTGTTAATCTCACACCTGTCACTACTCATCTCTCATCAAAGGAAACACACCAGTTTTAGAGTTCAAAGTGTCCTGAAAACGCCGAAATCATGACAGTACTGGATAATACGCTGCCAGATGACTTACTGAGCCCATACCATTGTTCTCATTGAAATGGCATTCGCATAAAGGAAGAGACTCAGGCGCACAGACAATACCCCGTCAACTTGGCACCTTTAAAATGAGGATGGCTTACTATCTAAGCGTCAGGCTTGACATACCTAGACAACCTGGAAACAGTTTCAAATCCCGTCAGGGTCAACTCAGTCCTTCATCCATCAGAGAGGGATAAATTAAATTCATGTAGTTCACTGTGTGGGAGTCTTTTAGATGAGACTGAAAACAGAAGTCTTGTCTGCTCTGTGTGAACATGAAAGATCCCACTGGAACTTTTCATAAAGTTAGATATTTATCTCAATGAGCTGGCCAAAATTCCCCTACTCCTACTCTTGTACTGCGCTCTGGCTGCAGATTGGGCAATGTTTACATGAAATGGGCCAGTGTTAACAGATTTTTCATACTGTGGTTTCTGATGCACACAACCTGCTGAAAAACTCTATTTATATTCATTTGCTTCCTGTTGCTAGCTTCCCCCTCTTCCCCACTTCACCTGTGTCCCATCATTGGAGATATTAGTTGTATAATAACCCCATCTGCTGCGTTCGTTTAGAATGCCTTTAGACACAGTTTTCCTGTCCTTCAAGGCAACTGCTTTAATGAGCGGCTGTAACTATTCAATGTGAGCTCACTCTTTGTCTCCCTTTATTAGTAACTCTGTGTTTTCACTCCACATCAGACCTTCTGATAAAGTAGTGAATGATGCCAATGCTTCAATGTTAGATTAGAGGGAGAATTTTATGAGTAGACTTAGAACTTCCCAGTTGAGCTACCTTCCCCCCGACCCAGCCCATTGTGCTTTTTCTGTAGAAATGCATGTTTCCAACCACAATAACATTGCGACCATACACAGAGATGCAACTATTAGTTTACTTCCCCAATTCCTCCAAAAAAAAGGTAAGGAGCTTGCGTGATGACGTGGGAATCTTCCTGTAAATCTTTCTGTTAATGTTCCTGCTTGATTCTGGGAGCTTTTTTGTATGTATGTATGTGAAGCTGCATCTACAGTTTTTAATATGGACATTAATTGTCTCCTCTGTTGCCTCTGTAGTGGACCAGAGTTCTAAGGCACAGAGATGCAACCTCAAGGGCTGTCAGTAGATGGTCGTTAAGTGAGGTGGGAAGTTGTATCTTTTATTGGACCAACTTCTGCTGGTGAAAGAGACAAGCTTTCAAGCTTACACAGAGCTCTACTTCAGGTCTGGGAAAGATACTTACAGCTTGTCTACACTTGAAACACTACAGTTCTGTAGCTGCACTACTGTAGTGTTTCAGTACAGTAATGGGAGGGGTTTTCCTGTCAACCTAGTTAATCCACCCCTCTGAAAGGCAGAGTAGCTAGGTCAAGGGAAGAACTGTGGGGCTCAGGGGTATGGATTTTTCCCACCTTCTGAATGTCATAGGTGTGACTTCAGAGTTGCAGTTGAATAGAAGATGGAACTTATCATTTAGCATATAGGATTAACTTGTTGTGATAGACCAGTCAAGATGAAGTGGACAGTTAACCCCTCCACAGTTGTAGGACAAAGGAGTATTAATGGGCTGTAATGGATTGTTGTAATAAGCCATAAATCCAGTTTCTTTGAGTCCCTTATTTTTAGTGTTTAACGAAGTTATGAATTCATCGCCCAAGCTCATCTTTTGAAGGTGTCGTGCTGGGTTCCTTTGAGGATGTGGACTGGAAGGTTAGATATAGAATGATTGCTTTGTAAAAAAAATATAAGTGTTTATCCACAGTGATAATGATATTTTTGTCTTTTTATCATTTTTTCTTTGCAAGTTCATTTGAGAGGATAGTGATTGTCTGTCTGGGTTTATTCATATAGTTGTTTTTGAAGTCATTAATGCACTGAATCCACATATTGTAACAGGTATGTGTAGGACCCATGATCTTGAAAGGTATGTTGTGGTGTGGGTATTAATCACTGGAGCCGCAGAGATATGTCTGCACATGGTTTGGCATTTGTCATCATGGCAGACTCTGATTCTACTTTCAGATGCTGAGCCTTGATCTGTGGGGAGCTTCTGATGATGAGTTAGGTGAATCAGGGGGTTCTTTGAAGACCAGAAGAGGGGGGTTGGAAAAGATTCTTTCAGGATGTGGGCCCCAGCAAGTATGGGTTATAATTGTTTGATAATATCCCGTATGGGCTCCACTGGAGGGCAGCAGGTGACTATTAGGGGTGCATGTTTGGAGGAGGTTAATTGGGGGTGTTAGTTTTCTGTTGAAATGTAATTGCTGTATACAATAGACTAGATTGTACTCAGGGAAGCTAGTTTGTCAGGCAAAGAACTTGCCTGACAAGAGATTTGTGGCTTAAGTGGGGGAAGCTAGCAGGGGTGTCATTTGAGAGAAGGAGCTAAAAGTTGTAAAGAGATAGGAGCTGAACTTTCTGGGTCTTTGACAATTCAGTCTCTGGTTCAAAAGGAGAATACAACAAGGAGTCGTGTGGCACTTTGAGACTAACAGATTTATTTTTCGCATGAGCTTTTGTGGGAGAAAATCCCATTTCCTCAGATGC
This sequence comes from Podocnemis expansa, assembly GCA_007922195.1. Lineage (NCBI taxonomy): Eukaryota > Metazoa > Chordata > Testudines > Podocnemididae > Podocnemis > Podocnemis expansa. The sequence continues at coordinate 1,729,698 of ML682015.1, forward strand.
TTCGAAGATGGGTGAACTTACAGAAAGAAATGAAACTAAATGCAAGGGGGTGTAAAACATAGGATCAGGTCATACAGTAACAGCAAATCAGTTGTTAGGTTCAAACCCTGGGAAGCCTGAAGTCAAATTACCTTTTTGTAATGGGAAAAGAACCCATAGTCTTGATTAAGTCCTGCTTTCACCGAATTTAGCTTGCATATTAGTTCGAGTTCAGCTGTTTCTCTTTGAAGTCTTGATGTCCCAGCCACATCCCTGACGACAGTTGTTAACAAATCAGATTTATTTTTTGCATGAGCTTTCGTGGGAGAAGATCCCACTTCCTCAGATGCTTCGAAGA
>ML682015.1:1735034-1745990 GCA_007922195.1 Podocnemis expansa
GTGTTTTCAGGAAGTTCTCCAATGGACTGTATTTTCCTCAGGAAGTCCGTGGTGTCTTGAAGATAGCTGGGGATGTTGATAACACAGGGTCTGAGGAAGGAGTCCACATAGCCAGACAGGCCGGCAGTAAGAGTGCCAATGCCTGAGATGATGGAGCGTCCAGAATTTCCTTTTTTATGGATTTTAGGTAGTAGATAGAACATCCCTGGCTGTGGTTCTGGTGGTGTTTCTGTCTTTATATGTTCCTCTGCTGTCTTAGGGAGTTTCTTGAGTAGGCGTTGTAATTCCTTTTGGTATTCCTCAGTGGGGTCAGAGGACAGTGGTCTGTAGAATGTTGTGTTTGAGAGTTGTTTATAAGCCTCGGACTTAATCGAGACTATTGGTTCTTTTCCCATTACAAAAGGTAATTTGACTTCAGGCTTCCCAGGGTTTGAACCTAACAACTGCTCTGATTTGCTGTTACTGTATGACCTGATCCTATGTTTTACACCCCCTTGCATTTAGTTTCATTCCTTTCTGTAAGTTCACCCATCTTCGAAACATCTGAGGAAGTGGGATTTTCTCCCATGAAAGCTCATGCGAAAAATAAATCTGTTAGTCTCAAAGTGCCACACGACTCCTTGTTGTTTTTTTGCTGGACTAGACTAACACAGCTATCCCTTTGGAAACTGACAAAAGGAGAATGACTGCATAGGGCCAGGGGCCCTATCTGCTTCCCTAAGCCCAGGTGCACTATAAAGATGCCCAGGGAAAGGGGTCAGATTAGTCCAGGCCAAAGCTGATCTAGGGCAGGGATCTCAATCTCAGATCACCATGAGGGCTGGATGAGGACTAGTAGAGGGCTGCACAAGGATTAGTACAGTAGCCCGAGGGCTGCACCACTGAAACCTTTCCATACAATGATATTGCAAATATCAGTAACAATTGTGTCATTGCAAGCTGCAGGAAATAGCTTTAGGGGCTGCATGCGGCCCATGGGCCGCATGTTTTAGACCCCTGATCTAGGGGAAGGAAGGCTCCATGTTACAGCCATAAGCCATGCATAGAAACAGCTCCTACTGCTGACACAAGAGATTCCAGGTCCAGAGCAAAGATCATCCTGCAGTGGTGAGAAAACTGAGGTGAAATGCTAGTTGTGCTTTGTGAACTGTACTTTCTTGTTCTTTGTGTGATTAGTAAAGGGAGAAAAATGTCTGACTCTGGGTAGATCCTGAGTGTGTTAAATGCTTCACAGTGTGCCGTTGGAGAGAGTAAAACTAACCCAGAAGCTTCACACTTTTGGAGTAGAGTTCAGGGATAGGGTGCATTTAAATATGAGGGAGTCTGACAGATGTGTTCCCAGAACAGGTAGATAACTGGCAAGTGTGTTCTAACTCTCAGGAGGGAGTTTTAGACTGTAAGTCTGCAGTAGAGAAGTGGATCCCCGGGATTGGGGCAGTAGATGGACTCTGGGCTTTGGAATATAAAAACATTCAGAGAGCCAGAGGCTTGGATTCGCCTCAGCAGTCTGGTATGTGGCTGGAAGCGAGCACCCAGCTAGGTCTGTGACAGCTTGGATACCACAGAGTAGTGTGTTGTAAGTGCCAGATTAGTAGGCTACAGTCTCTGTAGCATCAGAGATGGTCTAACATTAATGATTTATTGTTGCAATATGTATGTGAGGTAGGAAGTCTTTTTTGAGTATCTGCTGAATATCCTTGTTCATGAGATGCTTTGGCTAGGGTAGCCTGATAGATAGAACTATCTCTAAGTTATATTCATCTAAAAAGTTTGATAATATATTGAAGATTAGTTAAATGGCTAAAAGATTGAAGCAATATAAATATATTGGGTGGGGACTTTATTAGAATGTGTCTGCTGCGGTTCCATGTGGAGTATAGCAGAATAGGACTTTCCTCATAGCAGTTTTTGGGATGGTCAGGCAATGCATGATCTACATTGCATAGTTATTAACAGTTTTAGGATGAGATGTCCATAGGAGAGTTTGGCATAATGTAAATACATTTTCTGAAGTGCCTAGCTAGAAGTTGGATGCCATGATTTTATTTTTTGAGTTTTTTATATACAAATATAAGTTCTCATGTTTTATTGTTCATGGCTGTGTCAGAACTCTTATCTAAAGGGACAGCTTGCAGGGTTGAGGTTGGTTGTTTCTAGGTCCTTTCAGTCCTTGGATTTTTTATTTTTTTGATTTTTATTTTTACTTGAGCAGTTAGAGATGTGTTAACTTTGATGTGGACATCTGCCTACTGAATAAATTGACTATTTCACTTACACCAGCATGGGACAATAATTAATGTTGTTTGTTAGCATTTAAATAGAAATAAGAAGCTCTGTATCCCATTACCCAGTCCTCTTAATATTTTAGTGCAAAATTTAGTTGCAGTTATTGAGTCATCAAACTGCCATATTTGGTTTTGCTAATAAAAATGGTGGTGTTTGGAGGAAGGTTTTCTCAGTGGGGGTGGGAGGAGACAGGAGAAATCTCATGGTGTTCAGGTATCAAGGTAAGACATGGTGTAAATGCTTATATAAGTTAGCACACATCTTACATCTCCTCTGCGTGTCTTTGTGCAGTTGAATTTTAGGCTCTTGTGGTTAAAGAGAAGCCAACCAAATCAGGATGGCTGGATTTCACTAGTGCTAATTCTTTGGATTGAGAGTTGTTGGCAGTATTGGTGGTACAGGTTTAACAGCATTAAATATACAAGCTGATCCAATACTAGTTTTCTTTGGTGGTAATTTACTGATTCGGGAGCTTTATTAAAGAAATTCATCCAGGCAGGGATGGATATGCGTGAGTTTGTGTGTGAGAGAGAATTGAACAGACCTCACATGTGTACAACAAAAACGTATCTTTTTCTATTTCCAGATGCATTGTTAAAGTCACTTAGCAATTTATTGTCATGTCACATTACATAAAATCGTACTGCTATATCACAGCTCATAACACAGCTTAAATGGTAATGTTTTGGAGATAATTTACGGGTGGTGTGGGAGAATTACTAATCGAAACAGTAATAGGATTGGAACCAGCTGTATGAGCTAGATAGGAAATTGTCTTTCCTTCCTGCAGTAACTTAGACATGTTGTAATTTTTTTTAAAATGCTCTCAGTTCTTCTATGAATGGCTAGCTTATTTGCTGGCTGTAATTCTAATTTATTTTCATATCTTGATTGGTGAACATATTTCTAGCCTGTAGGTTTCTTTGTTAACTGTAGCTATGTTTATAACATCTTTTTGATGACTTTTAGGAGAAGTATATGCATAACCACCTCTTTAAAAGTAAAAGTACTGTTGAACATGAGATCTGTGAACACCTTTCTACTGCAGGAGATTAAATTGTGCACAATTAAGCTGTTTTTGAATAGTTCTTGCTAAGAGAATCGATCTCAGAGATCCTCGTAAACGTTCAGACCTTATGGAAAGCTCAGTATAGTGACTAAATATTAACCAGTTTTACACATGGAGATACAAACCCAGAGAAGTAAATAACCTACACAAAGTTAAAGAGCAATGATTTATCTACAGATACTTTTTGTAGTCCTTTAACTATATCTGTTTAGAAACTGATACAAAGCTTTTATTGTGGCTGAACTTATACTGGCATAAAAAAGCCCCTCATAATAGCTTATCCATGAATTAATATTTATGAAATGTTACGCTAGAGTGAATCACCCAAACTCCTAAAATGCATATCAGTCTCTTCCCTGCCTAAAAGACAAATGTGATATTATTACAGTACCTTTATCTTCACTTGTGTTTCCAGAACATAGACAATATTTGTCTGACAGATTGCGGGTAAGACATTTTTGAGTTTTGATGAGTTTTAAAACAAAAACTATTTGGCAGCCAGTTTTAATCGGTTTAATGGTTTTTCTATGTAATTGTATGGTCTGAAGATATTAAAGATGCTTTCTGAGAGGTACCAAATGTTTGTAAGAGGAGCATCATGCTATGTGAAGGATGATGTCACTATAGTTCTCACCAAAGCATCCCAGAAAACACCTCAAATCACTAGAAAAGGTGAATGTGACTACAGTGAAGCTCCTCAGCAAATGAGCAGAGTTGGAGCAGGTAGACACAGAAAACTATTAATTAAGCTCCGAGAGAGCTCCACAGATGGTGAGGCAACTTGGCAGAAGCTAAGAGACATCACACATAATATGGCATCCAAGGTTCTTGGCTTTGTAAGGCAGAAGAGCCAAGAGTGGTACAATGAGAATGATCCTGGGAGAAGTTGGTTATAGGAGACCATGCAAACTGTTCACATGTCCTACATCTTGGACAAGATAAGATCAATGAAAGTACTATTAGGCCAAAAATACATTGCCATCCTGATTGAGGCTTATAAAGAAACACTGGTGGGAGTAGAAAGCGGCAGGAAGCAATTGATGTGAAGGACTGCTACAAGGTCTCTTGCTTATGATCCAAAATTCAGTAATATAGTCTTGTCTTCACAGCAGGTGGTAATCAGCTGTTCATAGCCAAAGGCAATATTCTCTCTCACTGGGCACAGCACTTTGATAGTCTCCTGACCTATTTATCCACCATATCCAGCAAAGCTATCAACTGATTCCCACGGTATCCTGTCTTGGGAGAACTGTTCATAGAACTTTCTTTAGGCAGGGTTAGTAAGGCCTTGATGGCATTCCCTCCAAAGGGTACAAAGGCAGAGGAAACTGACTAGCCTTTGCAAGACAATATGGAAACCAAGTATTTTGCCCCAGAATGCTTTCAGAGTCCATCATACAAAAGGAAGGGAGACATATCTGGCTGTGACAACCATTGTGGAATATCACAATTGTCTATAGTGGAGAAGGGCCTTGCACAGGTTGTCCTCAACAAGCTCATCTGTCGCCTAATGATCTCTGTGTATCCAGGCTTTTGTGCTGGCTGTGGTACTATGGATGTCATTTTTGCAGCCTGACAAATAAAAGAGATGGCTTGTGAATGGAACAGGAACCTGTACATGGCGGTTGATTGACCAAGGCCTTCAGCACAGGGAATCACAAGGGCTTATGGAAAGCCCTTCATAAATTTGGTTACCTGGAGAAGAAGAATATTGTCATTCACTCACTTCATGATGGCCATGCTGATGGAGTGTGCTAACTCATCAGAAGTCTTCCCTATTGCCAACAGCACCAAAGAATACATAATGACTCCAGTCCTCTTCGCCACTGTCTTTTCAGGTATGCTACAGGTCCCTAGACTCAGGAAGCTCTCCAGGTTGCAGGTGGCTGGCAGTTGTTCCAGGTCCCAGGTGGTTGTCAGCTCTATGAGCTCTGCAAGTTGCAGGCAGCTGGTCGCTCTGGCAGCTCTTCTGGGGCCTGGCCCACAGGCAACCCTTCATCAGTGCTGCAGTCAGACTGGGGCCTCAGAGTGGGTGAATGTGTGTCCTTCCTCTCCAGCAGCTTGCCTCTGACTGAGCGAGTGGCCTTATCTTTTATACTTCCTGCTCTGCTACCTCCCTTCCAGTCGGGAGAGCAGAGCTGTTCTGGTTCTGCACACCGAGGGATAGGCCATTCCTCCCTGTTCATCCCTGAGGGAGGCCAGGTCCCCCTGCCTAATCCTGTGTATTGGGCAAAAACCACACATGGGAAGGTTTCAGCCAAGAATAATATTTCTGAAAGTTGTCAGTGACTGAAAACGAATTAAAATTGTGCATTGTTTACTATATCTAATGCTACCCAGCCAAGCACTGCAATTGAATTGCCTCCTTTGCCTCCAAAATTAATGTATGTCTTAGCTAAAACATAGGTACTTTCTTGTGTATAGTGAACAATAGTTTCTATCAAGTGAAAAGAATTGAGTCCATTTTAAAGGTTATTTCAGAATGTAATTTATCTGAAGTATGGCCAGGAAACTGAGGTAAAGAAAGATTCTCTTATAAAAACTGCCATGGGATTTTTTTAATGACCACTTGCAATTTTACTTAAAACAGTTTTATCAGAGATTATAATATGCCTTTGGAAAGAGTCACGTGAATCTGTCTTGTACATGTATGTGAGAACAATTCCCAGCTTTTAAATATTAATGGAAACTATGACTTCATAAATGGAGAGCTCATTAGGAGTTCAGAAATTATCTGAATGAGATTCCAGAATACATGATGAGAATAACCACTTCGTGACCTCCCAATTCTTAAAGCTAATTCCCAGGAGAAAGACGAGACAAGCTCTGTATATTTTAGGTGTGTACTATTTATGTATAAAGAAAGATTTGTATATGATGCTGCAAATCTAACTGTTTTACCTGTTAGATACTGAACTAAAGGAGGATTTTTTAGGAAGGAAAATTGTTCAATAAGTTTCGGATGAAGGAAGGGAGAAATTTTGTGCATGAAACCTACAAGTGTCTGGGAACACTCTGAATGACTACTGATCCATCATCTAATACCATACTTTGTCTTCGAGAACTTCTTATGTTGATACCAAGTAGGTGTGTGTGCGTGTCACATGCATGTTTCGCTGGAAGTCTTTCCCATAGTATTATCCATAGGATCAGCTACAGTGCCCCCGGGCATTGTTCCCCTCATGGTGCCATATAACGGGCCCTGCTGACTCTGCCTTTTCAGTTCCTTCTTACTGCCTATGATGATAGTTGGAACATAGCTTCTCTTGCTCTAAGCTTGTCCTCAGTGAAATTTCTCTAAGTACCTGTAAATAGTTAATATTTATTGTTTGTTCTTAAGATAGGCATAGTTAGCACCCTGTTTATCAGGGTCTTTTTTCCCCCACCCTACCCTGAGGCTGTGGCATGCCTGGCTTCAACCCTTGCAGAACCCATAAGAAATCTAAGCCCAGAGACAATCTATTCTACACTCTCAACCTGCCTTATGCTCCTGGGAGATATTTATGAACTGGATTGTTGCATGATTTATAGAAGTTTCTGTCCCAGGATGATGATTTGTGCTGTTCAAGGTGAGGGAAAAGAGGTGGGTGAACCTTCTTCCTGGGGTGCCTATATATTCGCATTAAGGAAATCTGGACATCAGAAATGAGCATTTTTTCTCTTTGATTTGTAAAAGCCTTTTAAAAAAAGAGTAATGAACAGAAAATGGTAAATGATTTGTCCACCCTTTTGCACATTTCAAGGTCTGTCTGTGGCTGAGACCATTGGATTAAAGGGCTCATGGTCCAAGCCCAGCCCATTCTGTTCCCCCTTACTGTTCTGTTTTACTCAGTTTAACCAGGGTTTGCCTTGGGTTTAGCCCAAATTGTAGAATGACTAGTGGGTGTGTCACATTTTATCTTGTCTTGCAAACTCATTTTTCGGAAGGAGATCACCAGTCTGAAGAAGTCCTGGCCTGCTGTCAACCTACAGTTGGTTGATCTAGTGGCATATTTCAGAGCTCTCAGTGTTAATGTTGATGCTTGAAGTTAAGGAAGTTCCACCTGGACTTGCAAAGAAGAGGCAGCTGGAAGGAAGCACCAGAAGCCTAGCAAACAGGTAGAAGTGGAGTGACCTACAACAAAGAGGCTCAAAGGCTTACATTCCAGACTTTTTCTTCTCTGCACTAACGCAATGTGCAATATGAGACCAAATTCTCTTTTTTTCATTGATCTTGCATTATTGAACAAGGCTGTTGGCTAATTGAATATGTTACAGGTTTAAAAACATATTAACAGCTTAAAGCAATAAAAATGAAAGTTTTGTAGAAATATAAAGGAAAACGTTACTCTCACAGCCCGACTTTGTGATAAGTGGGAAGGAGTGTGAAGTTGCCACATCAAGATTTTTGATACAATCACATGTATCTGTTCAGATTTCAGGGTGATATCTTCTAGTGAGGGTATGAATTCTAAATTCAGACTCTTATTTGGCATGCCATATGGAACATGTAAAACTCCTGTGACAATACCTCAGAATATTAACCTTTTTTTACGAGTGGATCACGTTGATTGATATTCAGTGTGTGATCTATTATAATCATCAATCATTTTCAGCAATGCTACATTCGAACTGGTCATTTCCTATTTTGTAGTTGTGCATTTGATGTTTCCTCTTGAAGTGTAGTATTTTGCGCTTATCTTTATAGAGTTTTATCCACATGATTTTAGACAAATTCTTCAATTTGTTACAATCATTTTAAATTTTGCCCTTGTCCTCCAAAGTGCTTGCAGCTCTTCTCAGTCTGGTTTTGTTTGCAAATGTTAGAGAGATATGCCCTCTATTTGATTATCCAAGTTTTAGTGGAAACATTGAACAGTACTGAACATAGGATAGACCCATAGAGGAGTCTACTAGATCAGTTCTCTCTAGTTTTATAGAGACCCTTTGTAACTACTCTTTCTTTATGGTTTTGTCAGCTAGTTTTTACTAACTTTATAGTAAGTTGATCTAGATCAGTGGTTCCCAATGTTTTCTTTGCTGTGGCACACCTTGCTCCCTTTAATTAATTTGTGGTACACCACTATATATTTTGCAAATGAACTCATGAATATTCATGAGCCAATGAGCCAATCCAGAGCTTTTTGCTCAGACCTAACGGCACACCTATGTGCCATGGCACACTGGTTAGGAAACATTGATCTAGATCAGCATTTCTCAATGACTGATTCATGGACCAGTCCCAGTCCCTGAGCAATCCCTAACACAGTATAGGAAGCTTGTGATCTTCCTAGCACAGTAAAGGAAGCTGGTCCCTGATACCACAAGGGTTGAAAAGTACTGATCTAGAGACACTATTTTCATTAGGATTCTAAGCTAGCAGCCTCAGGTTAGCATGCAGTTTTATATTGACAAAAAATTGGTTTCAGTAATTAGTCAAGCTTATAGTTGTAGTTTCAAAATATGAGTCTTCCTAGCACGAAAGTCAGCATTTGTCATAATATACTACCTAATTTTTTTTTTTTTAAGAGTGTGAAAACTTCTCCAATGTTTCTTGTTCTTTGGAAAGATGTTACTGGTTACATCTGTACTTGTGTGCATATATAGGCATTTGTTTATGCAGGTTTGAGATATTTATAGTATCCTCTATAATTTAGGAAGTTTAGAGTTACTAAAATAGAATGAGTCACATTGATTTTTTTTTTGTAAATATTTGGCTATTTTTAAGAGATGCTTTGCCAAGATATGTCCCTGGAGGTTGTTATCTTAATTTTTGTTTTGAATAATCTAAACAGTTAGCTTAAACTGCAGGAATCCTTTGGACAGCACAGAGTATAGCACAGTGAACACTCCAACTGTGTCTGATTTTTAGGCACAGACTGTTAGAATTATAAGATTTATCAGGTGGTATTGTTTATTCATATCTGTTGCTTCCCCTTATTGTTAAACAGCCAGAAATATATTCAGCATGAGTGCTTTACAAGAAGAAACTTCTTTATGTGAACTCTACATCTCACAGAGGAGACCTAATTATTGCCACTTGGAGGTGCTAGAGGTTAAAATGAAATAAATGTTGAGCTGTTTCTTGCACATTCTATTTATGAATCTGAATCATATGGAAAGCTTTTCTTTTTTACTGGTGTTTCTTGGTAGCTTGGGGATAGGTAAATAAAGTCATCTTATTTTTTATTTAAAAATATAAGTAGTGTAAAATCTGAAAAAGTCCAGTTGGTTACTACTTAATATGGCAGAGACAGACTTTTTGCATATTTATAAGGGCTCCCTTGACTGCTGTGTTGAAGTGTAAAATATCAAAAGTATTCACAAGATAGGCAGACTACCCCTTAAAACCACATTAAGTACTGAAATATAGGTATAATTTCGAAAGTAAACCTGCTTTTGTGAACAGGCATAAAACATTTTTTAACATCCTTGCATTGACTGTAGTAAGTGTCCAAAATTCTCTCTGTTTTCGTTGCTGCTAACCAATGAAGAGTCACTTGCAGTCTCTCCCAGGTCATGACAGTTGTGCTTAAAATGATGTTTCCTCTGCTGTGACAGATGCATAAATCACTGTAATTTATCACTGTCTACACCTATGATTTTCCTTGCCTGCCTCCTCCTTTTTTATAAAGTGTTCTAGAGCTCTTGGTGATGCCAAGTACCATAAATTGTTGGTCTCACCCAAACAGGAATTAAAGTACTTTAGAATATAAAAGAGTATCAGGCACAGGAGGCCTAATTAATCATACAAAAATAAGTTTTTATAATGCTTTAACTACAAACTGATTTCCAGACCCAGATTTCTTCCCCTGCATTGAGAGTATTTGGATCTGGAGTTTTGGGCACATTTCTTTAACTTTTCCTTTAGTGATGACACTAGAGAATTGTTTTGGCAATTAATAAGTATATTTAAAAAAATCATTGAAATTTAACTAGGTGGAGATCTGTTAATTAATATGTAGGGGAGTGAATCTCTGGGTACTTACAGACATTCAACTAAGTGGGCTATCTGTAGAATTATCGCCTCTTCTGAAAAATTATGCTGTCCAAAAGTAACTGCTTAGGCTGTTTAACTCAGCATGTGTCAGTAATTTGAACCTTTCTTCTTAAGAGACAGTGTCAGACTCTTGTACTATATTTACACTAATTACAGAATTTTAGAAAGCAAATAAAATAGGAATGATTCAACCTTGTCAAATAAATATGCAACTGTCTAACTCAAGTAACTCACATTATGGAATCTGATGTCCATGGGTACCTTGTTGGGGCTCTGTCCTATAGACAATATTACTAATTCTATTAAAAACAGCCAGATTCCTCTGACACCTTTAAAGAATAACAGATTTCTCTGAGTTAACAGGTTTGTTCAGGTGCATCTTGTGAAGTAGGTTGCAGCCCACAAAAGCTTATTGCCTAAGAAATTTATTAGTCTTTAAGGTGCCAGTGGATTCTTGTTTTTATCTCAAAAGGGATAGCCGTGTTAGTCTAGTCCAGTAAAAAAAAAAACAAACAACACGGAGTTGTGTGGCACTTTGAGACTAACAGATTTATTTTTTGCATGAGCTTTCGTGGGAGAAGATCCCACTTCCTCAGATGCTTCGAAGATGGGTGAACTTACA
>ML682015.1:1746390-1827276 GCA_007922195.1 Podocnemis expansa
TGTAAGTTCACCCATCTTCGAAGCATCTGAGGAAGTGGGATCTTCTCTCACGAAAGCTCATGCAAAAAATAAATCTGTTAGTCTTAAAGTGCCACACAACTCCTTGTTTTTTTTCTTGTTTTTAGGTTGTCTGCAGACTACCAGGGCTACCCCCACCCCGAAGTTGTCACCAATTTACATTGTAAACTGTACTTTAAAAAAGTAATTTTTATTTGTTTTCTAGTAGTAGAAAGTTCTAAGTCATTCTGATCTGACTTCAGAATGATAGATTGTAACTATTTTAGAACATTAAGTAATGCCAGTTAAGTGAGTATTTGTGACTGGTTCACATGATCTCCATTAAAACTTTTAACAGTGCCCCAAATTCCTTCAACTTCAGTGTTCAAAATGTAACATTTTACATATTTGTAACAGCTTTTGAAGTGGCATTTTAGAGTTCTTACAAATCTGCTAGGGCTTTTAAATGGCTTTTGGTCTGTATATTGGGATTAAATAAACTGCATGGAATTGCATCAGATTGACTACATAGTATCGTAGATTAGGGTTGGAAGGGATGTTAGGAGGTCATCTAGTCCAATCTCTTGTTCAAAGCAGGACCAATCCCAGTTTATCATCCCAGCCAGGGCTATGTCAATCTACATTTTAAAAGCCTCTCAGGACAGAGATTCCAGCATTTTCCTAGGTAACCCACTGAAGAATCTGAGAGAGAGACTGTTCCAGTAACATGCGTGTAGTCACAGTAGAGCTTGAAGTAGAGCACTGGAGCCTGTCCTTTGCTGTATATACTATAAATAAACATAAATTGTTACGATAGAGTTTTAGGTTATGTTAATGTGTAATAAATAATGCTTCACAAATTTCAGTGATTTGAGCTATAATATGTAATTAATATGTAAATAGTATGTACTTAAAGATATTAAGGTCTTTGGGATCAAGGCCCCAACAGGAGAAGTTTTAGTTTTTCTAAGGGACAAAACCAAAAAGGAAAAATAATTTAGCTTATCATTAGTTTTTGATTATTCTTTACCCTGAAGATATATGTTCCTTTAAAAACAAACAAATCAACCCAAACTCTGTTTCTTCTCCCTGAAGACATAAGAAACTAAATGTAATTTTCCCCTAATTACTTAGACTGTTCATTATTCTCTTTATAATGTTGCTACCTCACTAATAAACATGTTTTATAAAATTTTGTGTGGAAATGATTTTACTTTAAAAATACTCAGAGGAAAAGGTAGAAATTGTTGTTTGTTATTTCCTGTTTGGGGTAAGCTGCTTATTTTAATGTTCATTTTGTGGCATTTTTCTTCATGTAATGACACCATACAATTATACTTTGTTTGTGTGTTTCAGAACCCTGTCAAGAAAATTCCAGACTCTCATGAAATAACACTCCAGCATGGGACCAAAACAGTAAGTGATAACTCTTAGACTTTTTATATACTAATGGATTTCTCCAGAACTGTTGAACCATTTATTGCCAACTAAGCACATTTATATTTGTTTGGTTGCAACAGCAGTAGAACTTAAATTGAAATATAGTGGAAAAAGGTGAGTAACCTTTGGATAGTCACCAGTGCCAATGCAAGGTTCCTTTCTGGACTCTGCAGCTGTGGATATAAGCAACAAAGGCTATGTCTACATTAGTCAATTAGTCTGGGCTAATTTAGCCTGTGTCTACACTAGCCTGTGGCTAGTTCAAACTAAGAAATTTCTTAGTGCGAGCTAGGGAGAGCTTAGTCTGAACTAATAAATTTGATTGGTTAGTCTGGACTAAGCGCTTTGTTCGGACTAGGTGTGATGTAGACATGGACTAATGCTAGTTCAAACTAAGCCATTAATTCGAACTAGCTGCCCTTTCTAGTTCGAACTAAAAAGTTAGTTCTAACTAGGATGTGTACAGCTAGTTTGAACTAAAAAGCTGTGGCTAGTTCAAACTAACTGGGAACTGCTTAATTTGGAATAAAGAAGTCTGAACTAAGTTTTGTAATGTAGACATAGCCAAAAAGCCAGGTATTCAGAGTTGAAAACTGAGGTAATTAAGATTAATGGGCATTGCATGCATTTTTAAAGAAAGTCCTCAAGTATTTTGCAGAGATGGCTGCTGATATTTGTAGACTGGGGCTTTCGGTAAATCCTTAACTGGAAAATTGGATCATCAGAGCACAGTGCTGTTGGGAAGTAATCTAAGAGCCACATATCAACTGTTTCCTTACCAAAAGAATTAGGAAAAAAGCAAACGACACATCTGTATCAAAACCAGTTCAAGTCTTGATGTTCATATGGGTTATTCAGGACCCCAGAAGAATTCAAATTTTCTGCCCTAGAGAAGAAGGCAAAAATTAGTGGTAATATCAAAATTTCAGTGGATGAGAAAAATCCAAGTCCCATTAATGGTGGTCATTTGCACATTTATCATACCATTCACAAGAGAGCTATCTCTGTTGAACCTGAAGACATGCAGTTTTCTCACCTTTCAAGATGTGCGGTGAGTGTAGCAAAACGCTTGCTTTCTTCTGCAGACTTCCTACAGCTCTTTCTCCTCAAGCAGGACAACTACTTTGTTAAATTTCATCTTTTTCTTTTCCTGTTAGTTTAATACAGGAGTTGTTCAGGGAATCCCAAAACAAAACAAAACAAAATAAAAACAAAGGTTGCAGAAATTGTTTTAGAATTGATTGTGGATCCCTCTTTGTGTTTAAAAAAGGCTGACCTGTTTAAATTTCCAAGCTATGAGGGGTGTGGGTTGGGTGACGAAATTACAATGTAAATGTTAGTAGTCTAACACTAATGGCAGATAACCACTAACCTCTGAAGCATGTAACCATTATTGCTGTCTCAAGAAATAAAAATCCTTGAGCTGGAATAACTTCCCAACCAAATAGTAAAGGGGTTCTGCTTGTAGGGCAGGCTGGCTTTCACTAGATTTGCTTGATAGAATTGCCTAAACAGTCTGTGATTTCTTTGACTGAGTTCACAGCAGGATTCCGTGGTACCAAGCTTCTCAAGTTTTAATACCTATGTAAACCTAAAGCATTTCTTCCAGTTCTTATGCATCTCTGGTAGAGAAGCTGTTGAATACCTGGGTTTTGACTGAAGTGCCAGTAGGACTTCAATGAAAATAGTAATCCCTGCTGAACACTTTTTCTGTATGATGCCTATATTTATCATATAAAATTTGTCAATGTTTAATGTGATTGTTGCCATTCATCACACAGTTAAACATGTTATTTAAATTGCTGGTAGAATAAAATCTTCATGATACCAAGTCAGGAATTCCTTCCTGTCTGGGATAGCTCAATTTCATCAAGGACTGTAAGCATGATAATATACAGACTCTTCTATTTTTGTCACTAATACAACAGGTTCATTTTTTATTCCAATATTCATTTTTAGTACATTCTTACTTGTATTAAAAGCAAACTTATTATAGCACAGTAAATCAGAACAAAATAGAAGGACCTTCATCTGAAGTTCAGGAAAACATGATCCAGTGTCTTAGTTTTTTTAAGTGCTGATGATCCTGTCTCTGCCATTGATTTGGCACATAACCTTAGGAAAGTCCTCTAATCATTCTCTCTTGACCTGTGTTTAAACTCTGAATAATTATGGTTATCCCAGTTTCATACCATATTTTGAGATCTGGCAGTGGAAAGCTTTGTGTGAATGTTTTCACTCGTGAGCTCTTTGGGATAGGGTCTGTGTTGTTGTGTGAGAGCAAGGTGCTTAACATATCATAAATGTTTTTACTCTCTCTTCCTCTCTATCACAGATGTATATGCTTCTCATTGGCTTTCTTCCTCTAACTCTTTCCCGTGCCCTAGTGATCTCATGCTATCCCCTCTCCCGAGTCCTCTAATTCCCACTTGATTCATTTCCTCGCTCTTCACCTAAACCTCTGCCTCTGCTCTGCCTCTTGTCCTCACAGTCCAAGCATCTTAAAAGAAACCCGTGCGTCGCCTCATCTGCCTTTCCATCTACTGCCCAATTTATATCTCCCTTTCCTCTCCAAGCTTATATGACATGCTGGCTCTGAAAGCTTTTGGGAGTTTCTCTCCTTCAATTCCATTTTAGACTCTCTGATTTCCATCCTTTGCGTTACAGTGAAACCTCTCTTGCCAAAATCTCAAATGACCTTTCCCTAGCCAAATCTCAAAATCAGTGTACCACCCTCATTCTACTTGGCCTGTCAGCTGCGTTTGACCATACTCTTCTTAAATTCTTGCCTTCCCTTGGTTCTATCTTCTGGTTTTCCTCCTGCCTCTCTTGTTCTTCGGAGAATCCTTCTCACTGCTTTTCCCCAGTTTTCTATAGAGTCTCCTTAAGTCTCTTCCTTTGGTTTTTGTCCCTTCTCCCACCACACCTTACCTGCTGGCACTCGCAGAGAGGAAGACAGGATAATAGGATAGCTGGACCATTGGTGTGAACCAGAAAGGCCATTCTTGTGTTATCTAAGCAATTTCGTCTGCAAACTGGTAATTCAGCTACCATACCTGTGTAGTTGACTCACAGATCTACCTCTTTACTCCCAGCATGTCTCCTTCCATCCTTAATAAAATGTTGGCTTTCTCTCGGACTAAATGTTGGCTATCTTCTTGGGGATGGCTAGCCATCAGCTTAAGATCAGCATAGTTTAATAGAGTTCTTAATCTGTTTCACCTAGTCTCTTCATCCTTCGTTTTATGATCACTGTGAACAACAGTATCATCCTGCTTGTTAGGTAGGCCTTTAATATAGGTGTCATCTGAGATCTCCCCCTAGATCAGTGGTTCCCAACCTTTTCTCTGCCGTGGCACACCTTGATACCTTCAAATTTTTCGAGGCACACCACCATTAAAAAACTCATGAATATTCAAATTAACTTAAATCACTTATGAATATTCATGAACCATGGCACAGTGTTTCAGAATGCTGCTATGTGGGGTAGTAGAGGTGGTGAAACACAGGAG
Source organism: Podocnemis expansa (assembly GCA_007922195.1). NCBI lineage: Eukaryota > Metazoa > Chordata > Testudines > Podocnemididae > Podocnemis > Podocnemis expansa. The sequence goes on from ML682015.1 coordinate 1,751,340, forward strand.
GTCAGGAGTCGTGTGCAGTGGCAGCAGTGAGTGTGGGGAGCAGCATAGGACAAGGGCAGCCATGCGGGGAACAGCACGAGGGTGGCAAGAGAGGAGAGAGGAAGGGAGAACAAGAGTGGATTTGTGGAGGGGCAGGGCAAACCTGGGGAGTGGGAAGGTAGGGCAGGGGAGCACAGCGCAGAACCCACTTCTCCCTTTTCCACAGTTGCTCCCTGCTACCCAGGGCAAATCCTCACTCCACTGCTGCTCCCTCCCATGCCAGTGGGTCCCATCCTCCCCTTCCCCAGCCCCCTGCTGCCTGTGGTGGACCCTTCCATCACTGCAGGGACCAGAACTAGGCCACCAGCCCCCAGCTACAGCCACTCCACAATCCCAACTACACCCTGTCTGCTACACAGCCACTTCCACTCACCTCTGCTACACATACACCTTCCCCACACAACCCCCAGCAGCCCTCCCCCCCCCAAAGCCCTTACCTGGGCTGTTTGCAGGCTGTCTGACACAAGCTGCTCCACCCTGCAGGGGGGAGATTCACACACTCTCAGCCTCCTCCAGCTTTCTGCTGGCTGGGCTTAAGGTGGAGCCACTGCAACTCTGCGTTCTAGCTGCTCATGCTGTTTTTAGGGGGACCCCTGGAACTCCGCGTTCCAGTGCCTTCCTCTATTTTTAGGGGGCCCCCAATGCTGCCTGCCTAAAAATAGGGGGCCTTGGAACTGTGTTCCACTGCTTTCCCCCTTACTTAACCCCTGCCCCTTCCCACCCCTGCACAGCCCACGTGGCTGGGCTGAGCAGGGAGGGAACTTTAACTCCAGCTCTTGGGGATGCTTACAGCACACTTTGTTGCTGTGGCACACTGGTTGGGAACCACTGCTCTAGATCCTCATATCTGGGTCATATCTAAAGTTATCTTTCTAAAATTTGGCCTTTTCTGTCTATCCCACAGCTAAACTTTTGTCCAAGCTCTCTTCATCTGACTTGTCAGTTACTACCACATCCTTTTTTCTGACTCTGATCTGTTCAGTCTTGCTCCACTTAAGTTCCTAGAGCATACTGCTGCAAAGATAATTTCTGTAGCTTCTCACTTTGAACACACAGTTCACCTTTGTTTATGCTTTCAGTGAGCTCCCCCTTCTTTATTTCCTCGAGCTATAGTCTGCAGGTCTTCACCGGAACCATAACTATGGTGGGCCGAACAGGGAAAAGCCCTGGATAGTGAGGAGTGGCTCAATGGAGCTGCCCTATTAAAGGGGCAGCTTTTGCGGCACTGACTGTAAGCACCACTAATTGCAAGGGACGCGTTCAATTGGAACGTGCCCTGGGCTGCAAAAGCCGGCATTACAGCTCTGTCTTTCACTTTCAAAGCTCTTCATGGACTATTTCTATTCTACCTATCATTTCTCATTCACAATTTCTGGATGTTCATTTCCAGACTTTGATTGGCCCATGATGCCAGCCTCCTTTGCTGTTACCTGCTGCCCCTCATGCTTTGGACAAACTCCCTGTAGATTTGTGTAAAACCTACTTCAAATACCTCCTTAAATTCTCCTTTTCCCAGATACCTAAAAAAAACTTGACAATACTGACCAATGCTGTATCACTATTTTCTTGTACTTTCCTGCCTGTATCCATCTGTTGTCTCCTGCTTGTAAGATCTTTGGGGGTAGAGACAACTTAAAAAAAAAAAAAAAAAAAAAAAAAAAAAAAAAGTCAAGTCTTTAAGCAAATTCTCCAAAGATGTCAGAATAGAATGTAAATCATTTGTGCAAATTTGGCTACTGCCTGAAAATAGATGGAAAGGTAGACTTTATAAGTTTGTTGGTTAGTCTTGCTTTCTTAAAAACCTTATGATTTTCATTTTAAATGAATAGATTCTTGATCTTTCAAAGTCCCATCTTCTTAACAGTGTTACTTGGTGTATATTCTCATTTCCTTTGCTAGACACATTTTTTAGATCTGAAGTGATTCAGTTAGGTCTGTGTAAATAGTATGAATCACTTTGGATAGTTTTGTTGTGTATCAAAACATTTATGGAAGTATTAAAATTTATTTTCTGGTTCTTTTGATCAGAATTTTAAGTATACTTTTAATTTGAGCTAGGTTAAATAAGATAAAATTTTAGCACAAATATCTTGCATCAGCAATGCTTGTCACAAAACCACAACCACAAAGGCACAGCACTGTAGAGAACTGGTTGTATTGTCCATATCCAAGTTGTGCAGTGCTTCAACTTTAATGCAGTTTCTATGTTTGTGTGACATTTTAAAATGGAAGTTGTATCTAGTTAAAATGTTACAGTCTCAGAAACCTTTTAGAGACATTTTGACATAAGAATGCAGCTGTTATCATCTTGAGTAGAGGTGGGTTACAGATCGAGTATATATAGTACAAATAAGTTACAACCAATGAGCAAAACTGATCACTGGAAAAAGCAGTTATCCTACAAAAGGGCTATCTAGTTTATTTGTAATGAAATTACTCATCTGTACATTCATACAGTAAAAAGTCAATCTTATAAAAATGACTATAAATTCTATCTTTTTTCAGGACAGAGAAGTACATAAAGAGCTTCATTTTATTAAATGTTTTTAATCTAAACTTAAATATCCCATCTGTACCTCTTCAATCTAATGATCTTAGGCTGATGATGACTTTATTCCTGTGCAGCTGAAATGTCTCAGAAAAGATTTCCCAAGCTAAAGAGTCTTTCCAGAAACCTGATTAATTTTCCAGTTGCCTCCTTGTATGGAGTAATAGGAGTTATTTTTTCCCAGTGAAACTGCAGAGATAAATTTTGTCCTGACAGCTTTGACACGAAGGTGAGCATGGGAAAGAGAATGTGAGATGTTCTGAACATCATACTTTTTAACTTCTCACATCAGAACTGGGACAGTATACAGATAGTAATTATGGCAGACAAATCCATTTTAGAATATTAATTGAATGCATGGTTAATGTAGAGTTTATTCACAGAGTCTTTCAGCTGCAAATCCTAAGATTTTTTGCATGACATTCTCCATATTTATTTAAATTATTAAATAGTTAATGAATTCCTATTTCTGAAACAGCTAAATGGTCCCATTGTTTATCATCACGCTAGATGTGAAATTCATTTTAGTACAGTGGTTCTCAATTGCTATGTTGGGACACATGAACGTTTCACAATATAGTGCTAACTGTGTCTAGGACAGCTGGTGAAATAACTGGCTTCAACCTGGGGTTGCTGGTGTGGTGTGTTCCATAGGGTTGGAATGTGCCGCCAAGTATGTCACAACCCATAAAAGGTTGAGAACCACTGTTTTAGTGTACAGGGCCTCAAGATTACATGGTGTGTAGGATGTTTTGAGGTTTCGTTGTACCTTGATAACTTTAAACGGTTTAGGTTGCCTGGATTGACATGCTGAGGTCCTAAGCTATGTCAAGATTCAGAGCCCTATACCATAAAAATAGAGAGAAAAGTATATTATGTCATAACAGAAGTATTTAGAGGCCCTTTATAGTATGAGGCCTTAAGCCATGGCTTACGTGGCTTGTGTCTAAATCTGGCCCTAAGTGTAGGATAGAAAGTGAAGAAAAATTCTGTATCCAGTTGAAAGTACGTGGGAACTTTAGGTAGGAGGGATGTAAGAATCAAATTCTAGTGTTTAAAGAGAACATGGACAAACACATGTCCTTGTGAAAAACGTAATCAGATTATCAAGTGGTTTTTTTTGTTTTTCTTTAATATCTCACCTGAAAGGTTGTTGCACTGCCAACGGCAGTTGTGCCAAAATGATGCTTTACTGGGTGACTGGATTAGTAATGACTCAGAAGAAAGGAAGTTGCTTAATTAATCACTATAATTACTTCCTATACAATCTGAATTTTTCTGGTAGGTCTTAGGATGGAATCTCTGACATGTATACTGGTAATATAGAAATTGGTGACTCTACCATATGTCACTTTAGCAGATGCCTACTTTCACATTTAAAAAAAGAACCCTGGATATTCCACCAAAGTTTTTATGCTTCTGCTACCAGAAGAAACATTTTCAGTTCTATACGCTCACTTCTGTGTGTGCTCTCTGTTGCTCCCACAAACTTTACGGAAAAATATGTATGTGCTTAGAACCTTTCACCAGTGGAAGGAAAGGCATACATTTTCTTTCCTTGGTATCTTGTTAGCAAGGGGTTTGTTGCTAAGGATGGTCATAGTTCCTGTTGACCGTAAAGCTTCTAATGCTGCTACTTAAATTTCCACATTTTCTTCATTATCCAGTCCTTCATCTCATTCCAGAAATTCACTGCGTGGCTTCTGAACAGCAGGCACTACTAGAATATGTTGGTCTTTACCATCCTGGGAGTTTGTTTCCAATAGGCAGTACTCTGGTGTGTGGAGACAATACGTCTGTTAACACGAGGACAAGCATTTTCTGAAGGCCAAGTTCACTGATGTTCTTGTTTTTGAGTCTGTGTTAGTTCATCATGTCTCACAAGGCAGTTAAGAATTGTGATATTTCCTTCCTGGAATCTGATCTAGTGTGCCACTGTGCTACCCTGATCATGCTGACTTACCCTGCGTTGCTAGGTATACCCCCTCACCCGGCTCAGTCCACATCAGCTTCCTCCATGTAAGCAGTTGTAGGCAGTAAAAGTGTGCTCTCTAGCCACTTAGGGAATGGTTTTGCAGCAAACACCCCCAGCCCCTAGATTGCACACTGGTAACTTCCATCCCACAGGGATCAGGACCCTTCCCAGATCACTGCTGGCTCATATGTACCAGTCCATCAGTGTAACAAACAAACTGAAATGCAAACAGCTTTTGTCTCTAGTTAGGCCCACACCTATTCATACTGTCTCTCAAATCCACACAGCTTTACAAATATTAATTTATTGATTAAAACATGATTTTAAGTGAGTACATAGTAAATCAATACACAGTCAATTAATCAATCAGTCAGAAGTTATCACCAACAAATGAAAATATAAGACGAATTCTAACATAAAGTTTAATGTAATCCATTTCTGTCTTATCCACATGACTGGCTGCTGATGGTGTCACAGCTTGGCCTTCCTGACCAAGGGGCTAGGTTCAGTCCTTGCTTGCAGACAGAGATGTTTCAAGGTGGAGTTTCTCTGGCAAAAAGCCCCAAACAGTTCAAAGTGTGATTATTTCTTCTTTGTTCCATTGCATCCTCCTTCCTGGGCTCAGGTGATTCTCCCTGTTCAGAAAGGGAGGGTGATCTCCCCCTTCCTGGCTAAGGTGCTACAGACATTTAGTTAATTCATTGTCACGCATATTTTCTCTTGATGTGTGCTTGCAACCCTGACTGTTAATGTGCTGGGAGACAGCTCTGATTGTCTGCCCTCAGTCCCAAGCTGTGTGAAACCCATGGGGGCATATTTCACATCTGTACACTTAAATGATGCTGCAGGAAGCATGCTACCACAACAATAGAGTATGTTATGAGCATTCAAAAAGGACCTTGCATGGCATGTATTGTATTAAACCATACAATTTCTTCATAAAAGTGAACAGAAAAGTTTCACAGAGCATACCCTATGGATGCAGCGGAGGTGTGGAGTGTGCATCCTGTGACAAAGTTTTGCGGTCTTTTGGTCTTAAGGTCTCTTTGAAGGCTAAAACTGGTTCTTCAAGCCCTTATGGCTCATCTCTTCAAGTCATTTTATTTTCTCTTGCTGAGGGCACCTTTCCTTGTGGCAAAAAGGTTTCTAATCTGGGCACTCTGTCATTTGTATAGTTAATGAAGACAAGGAAGCTGTCACAAACCTTAACTTATATAGTTAATGAAAAAAGGAAGAAAAAGTATTCTGAAGCACAAATTTTCCTTCTTTCTTACTCATTTCCATTCTTTAGGGTAGGCCTGTTGAACCCTAGCACCCCAACCACCCCACAACGCCCCCAGTTGGATTTAATTTTCCGTAATTCAGGAAGACAATTGTATAACTTCTCTGTATATTGCCATATTTGAAAACTGATTTTTTTCATCAGTTCTCAGTTTTATCATTTCTTCTGCTTACCGAGTTAGTCATAACTTTTATAAGAGATCTTATTCTGGAGAGCTGAGTTGGTGAACTGTGGATAGTGGCTAGTTTATCTGAGTGACACCTTTACTTCTGTTACGTTGTCAGAGCATTTCCTTTCACAAGGGATTTAAGACAGACTTTCTGTGAGATAAAAATTAGGAGGCCATAGGTAATTTTTTTTTTAAACAGTGCAATAAATTGTGAAGACACATAGAGGCGGAAAATGTTATTTTAGTACTCCTTTCCCATAGAATGTTGCCAAGTTCCAGAGGGGTAGCCGTGTTAGTCTAGTTCAGCAAAGTAAGCAAGGAATGCTGTAGAGTTGTTCACCTACTCATCCACCGGTGTGATTTATGCCATCATGTGCCTGAAATGCTCCCACACCTTACACATTGGACAAACAAGACAATCTCTGCAGAAAAGAATAGATGGGCACAAGACAGGCATCAGAAATCATAACATTCAAAAAACCAGTAGCTGAGCACTTCAGTCTTCCTAATCACTTTGTTGATTAACAGTTGTGCTCAAGCAAATGGGTAACGCATCAAGACTTCAAAGAGAAACTGCAAATTTGGAACTGATTTGAAGGGTCGATTGTGTGGAGGCAGGATTAAATTGTGACTATGGATTCTTTTTCCATTACAGCAGGTGATTTGACCTCACCTTCCTCTATGTGCTGTTTCCCAGTATTTGAATCTTAACAACAGCTTTGATTTGCTGTACTGACTGACCTGATCCCATGAGTTACACTTCCCTGCATTTATTTTGCTTGCATTCTGTAAGTTTCCCCCATCTTCAAAGCTTCTGATTAAGTGGGATTTTCTCCCATGAAAGCTCATGCAATAAATAAATCTATTAGTCTTTAAATGCCACAGGACTCCTTGTTTACGTCCCATAGAAGAAATTTCTGTAGTTGCTTCGGAGATGCAGTTCATTGCTATTGATACCAGAATTTATCAAGATTGGGAAGGGGATGGAGCATAATCCATTTGCTTGTCTGTGGAAGGGAAGCTAGCTGTGAAACTCTTTCTATTAATGACCTCCATGCTGTAAAAAATTTGTCAACTCGTGCTGTGTAGTTATTTAATTGGAAATTAATTGCAATTTTAAAAATTTGTCATAATTTTACAGGCTATGTCATTTTAATGAAATGCTGCATTTCACTGAAACTCAGGGGCAATAATTTATATCGATGTGTTAGAAATAGTCCTTTCTGAAATGTTTTAATTCTAGCAACTGACCATTGATTTTGTTATTAGCTCTCTACAGTTTTCTTTAGAAAGCAACAGTAACTGAAGAAATAATAACTAAAATAAATCTGTTCTGGTATGGTTAAATGGTATAGAGCAGTGGTCCCTAACTGATTGATCGCGATTGACTGCTGAGTGGTGGTTGCCATTAAAACCTATGGGCGGTGCACTGTCTGCTGGCAACAGGTTGGAGACCACTGGTATAGAGTCATAAAATGATGCAAGTTAAATGTCATTTGCTGAGTATCTAGAAATATTAAATGTGTTACTGGTATCAGTAAAAAGGAAATTCCATTTCTTCAGTAAGAGAAATGGAAAACTTCATTCAGAAATAAGATAATTTTCCCCAAACAAATGGGAACAAAATTAAATAATTTATTTAACTTTTTGTCCAGAAATGATGCCATCAGAATAGGTGATTTTTATTTCTCTGAATGTAACTCAGACTTCACAATAGAGGTGAAAAACTCCTAGAAATGGAAAGTCACCTAGAAGGAACAGGCTAAGGCAATGACCAAAACATGGCTGTTTGAGCCTACTACCATTTCATGCACTGATTACAGCTTAAGAAAAGGGTATAGAGAGTCTTATCTTCCTTTTTGTAAATTATCTTCATTGAATTGGTTTTTGGTCTGTCTGTGTAGGTTTCTGCTTTGGGTTTGGATCCTTCAGGTGCCCGTTTGGTTACTGGAGGCTATGACTATGATGTTCGACTTTGGGACTTTGCTGGAATGGATGCATCTCTTCAGGCTTTTCGATCACTTCAGCCTTGTGAATGGTATGTATTGAGACTTCCTTTCTGACTTAACAGTCCTTGTATTATAGCTTCTAGCTACAATTCACTGTAGCTTACAAGATGACTATGTAGAAGGGTTTTAGTATCACCTAATATTTCTGCATTAGGTAAAATGTGGCTAGAGATGGTTAAATGCTACCTGTCTTTCATGGTTTATTTGAAATACTTGAATTTTTTTCTCTTGAACTGGCCAACCAAACTCTTTAGATAACTAGTCTTCGACTCTCATTGTGGACTAGTTCTAGCAAAAAGTTTTCTGGGCAACTACCTTTTGGTGTAGGAGGAAGAAGCTCTGTGAACCTACCATCCTTTACCTGTGCAGTTAGGATATGCCTTCCCTACTTGTAGGAGCATGCCTTCCAGTCCAGGTAAACAGACACACACTATGCAGTGTGGATATCACAACATAGACTAAATTGCCTGAGTAGAATTCTACCCAGTCCTCTGTGTCTGAACTTGGGTAGCTTGGTTTTGCTGCTGCCAGTGCCACAGTGTTCACATTGGTATTTTGAGTGTGCTATCTTAAGCAGTTTTTGCATGAGTCTTCCTACCTTGGCTGGGAGGCTTGTTTCCAGCTGTGGACATACCCTCATATGCTTTTGCAGAAGCTACTTAGCAGAGTTTAGCTTCCCCTTAGGTGTTAAGAGCAAGAGGTCCTAGTCAAAACAAACAATTCAAGTTCATATAGGTGAAGACCAACAAGAGGTGGTTTAAAAAAAAAAATCAAATATTGGAGTCTACTTAAATGAGATGTGGATTTTATACCATTGATTTTGCTTATTCCCCATCCTGTCAGCCCCAATATTCTTATTTGTACTCATTGCCTTGATAGTCTTAATTTTATATAAAACTTGAAACAAGGTTTTTAAGCTAAGTAACATGAGCTTTCAAACAGAACAGCATACAAATGGAGAGACAGGCAAAGCGTCTGTGTTCTAAAGTATCCTGTTTGTTTTTACATGATATGAGCAGACTTTCATCAAACAAACCCCTTACTGATGGTCCACTCTGAAAATAATAAAACTTTATTCCTGTTATGACAAGTTGCAAGCCAGTTGCTCTTAAAAGTAGGTTAAAACTTAAGATGATAGAGCCCCAATTAACATACATTCCTAGTCAGCTAATTATTATTGTTACATCAAACACTTCATCAGAAAAACTAAGATTTAAAGTTGTTTTACCCAACTTTAGAGGCAATCTATCCTGCAGTTAATATCCAGAGATCACTGTTGAGATTTCTGCAGCAATAGACCTTCTCTTACTACCCCAGCATGTAGGATTTTATTGTTTTTAATGTTTTTTTCTATCATGCTATCATTTAAAGAATTAATATACTTAGAAGGAGCTGTGTGATAACTTGTTACAGCTGACAATTGCATTGTTTATTACCTTTGAAGAGAAAGAAAAGTACAGACTTTATGTGGTTTAGGCAGTCAGGCTTTCTAGGAATATCATAGTATATACAGGGAACTGTGTTGCCTGGAAAAACCTCAGACAGGTGAGAGAGAGACATGAGTCTCCACCCAAGATAGGTAACAGTTGGGAGTCAGACACTTAAAGGAGTGTGCCCTTGGTGGATGTCAGTGGTAGAATACAGTTGCAGTTGCCCTTATCTGTGCCACTGAGTACAAAAGAATAGCACAGGTATTTGGAGACAGAATCAGAAATAAGGCAGAAAATTAGTTGCACGTAGCAAGAAACTTAAGAAGAGGTTCTATAAATATGTATTGGGAGTAGGAGAAAGAAGAGGGAAAGTATAGGTTAACCACCAAGCGCAGGAGAGCTAATAACGGATGACACTGAGAAAGCTGAAGTATTTAATGCCTCTTTTGTTTGTCTTCACAAAAACAGTTATGTTAGCTGCTTAAGAACAAGAGGAAAGGCACACAAGACAGAATAGAGAACAAACAAGTTAAGGAAAATTTAGGTATGTTAGATATATTCAAGTTTGCTGGGCCTGACAGAATTTACCTGAGGATACTTAAAAAGCTAGTTGAAGGAGCAGTCTCTGAACCATTAGCTATTATCTCAGAGAACTTTTGGAAGAAGGATGAGGTCCCAGAGGACTTGAGAATGACAAACATAGTACATATCCTTAAAAGGCAGATCAAAGAAGGTATGAGGTATTTCAGTCCAGTCAGTTTAATTTCAACTCCTGGAAGGATACTGGAATAAATTATTAAACAATCAGTTTCTAAGTACTTAGAGGCTAAGAGGGTTATAAGGTATAGCTAGGATGGATTTGGCTTAAATGGCAGGTAGAGGATTTTAGGTTAGATATTAAGAAAAACTCTCTAGCTATAAGCATAGTAAAGTACTGGAGTTGGTTACTGAGGTTATGGAATCCCCATCACTGGACAAATATCTGTCATGGATATGCTAGGTATACTTGGTCCTGAAAAGTTCTATCTACAATGGCAGGAAAACCATAGTCATACTTTTCTGGCAAGAATTGTATTTCAGCACAGATCATTAGCAAGATATGAGCACTATTTCTCTGTGCTCTGTAATCAGGAGCAACTAATAAGAAAAATGGTGATATTCCTGTTTCTTTCATACAACATTGGTTGAAAATAGTGACGTAAGATTTAAATAGTGTGTTTAGAACTGTTTTAAATATTCCAAAACAAAATGCAGTGTGTTAACTTTTTTAATTTCTACTTTCAGGAAAGCAGCTTGCAAATTCTTTTAACAAACTTGCTATTGTCAAAAAGATGACACTACTATGTTTAGCTTAAAATGCATGCTGTAACTGATAGCATTGTATTAATATATCGAGCTAAATGTTTTTAACTGTGCATTGTAAAGTATTTGGTGTCTTAGTTTTAATTTATCTAAGCACACACAATTGTTTTAACAACAACAATATATGATTTTGAAAAGCATGAAGTGACTTGCTAAAGGACACACAGGGAGTCTATGGCAGATCTGGGAATTGAACCCCAGTCCTTATGGCCCCTGTCCTGTGCCTTAATCACTCCTTCCCCTTGGCTAAACATCATAAACCATTTACAAGAAAAGGCAACACATTTAAGTGGAACCTCTCTGCTATGAAGGCAGTTCTTTCTTGTTCTATTCCATTTCCTCTGGACTCGAGTATCTTAAAATTCATCTGGCAGCTATTGTGACCCATCAATTTCTAGTTCAAGCATTTTCAGCTTCTATACAACCTGCACTTAAAAAGATTCCTCAAAGAAATATTTGATCTTAATAAAATAAACTTTTCTGTGAGGCCCACAATAAGAGTCATTGTTCATTTTCTTGCATCAGTCTTTTAAAACAAGTCTTTTACTGAAAATTCCATTGCAAAACCACTGAGATCAGGGGTGTCAAACATGTGGCCTGCAAACCTCTTCATCCGTCTCCTGGCTGCACTCAGCAGGATCTGTCTCTTTCTTTCTCACTCACAGGAGAGAGAGAGAGAGAGAGAGAGACTGGTCTCACATACCCAGTGCTCCGCAATGCCATGAGAGTGTCAGGTCTCATAATGTCATGGAGCACTGGGTATGCAAGACTGAGCTCAAGAGACCACACAGCTTCCCTAATAGAGAGCAAGAGTGTGGTAATAAGGGGAGCAGTTTTGCTTACACAGCATTCCATGATGCCGTGAGAGTGTTATAGCATTTTGATTAATGGTATGTATAGTCCACTTGAAGTACATTGAAGTCAAATCTGGCCTGCCATAGCAAATGGGTTTGACACCTCTGACTTAGATGTTTATGTGAATTAGCTTGATTATATTACTGTATCCTCCTTCATTCCTCATCCCTATCCTCTTCTTATATCTCATATGTGGATTTTAAAGTCTTTGATGCAGGGACAATTTTTAATTGTCTGTGAAACTCCCAAGACACTTTTTTGAGTATTATGATAACAATCCTCTGATATCTTTATGCGTCTTTAACAGGATATATGCTATCTAATATTTTATTCTTACATATTTAAATTTCTCCAAAATAAACCGAATTTTTATTTCCTATATAATTGTCATTTTCCCCAATAACAGCAATTTATTTGGTTGGATTGGAAAGCCTTTGAGATACACAGGTTTTTCTTATTCCCTTTTTGTAATTCCTATCGTGCTGTGCTTAGGCAACCTCCTCCTTTAGCGTCCGGTAGGTTTTAGAAGTATAGAATATCAATATGGAGGAATGTTGAACCTTCTTGATGGCCTGAAATTTGTACCTCTAACTATAAAGTAAAATTCCGAATATATTCATGTCCAATTTTTCTTAAAACTTAAGAATTACAGTGCTTTGGTAGCAAGTACCGATTGCATAACATTGAGGTTTCAAGTGATTTTTGGCTTTTGTATTGTAACAAATGAGTATTTTTTAACAATTCTTTGTATGGAAAATTTATCCTTTTTTAAGTTGCTGTTAGGAGAATTAAATACAGTTACAGTTAACCAACTCTGAGCTAGTGGATTTGGGGAGTGAGGGAGGGTCACCTGTATGTTGCCATAGAAGGGCATTGTTTCAGAAACCATAAAATGTTAAACTAGTGCCAGCTTGCTTTCATGAGTGCTTTGCAAAATCTGAATTGTGGCTTGCAGTTCTTTTCTTTAATTTTTTTAAAAACAGAATTAAAAATTGAGGTTGAACCAAAAGTACAGTGTCCTTCATCTGAAGAAGGAAAACCATAGTCATATGAATATGCATTGCTTGAAAAATTTACCAGTGCTTAATAACCAGAGGAATTTATCTAGTTCCCAGAGAGTGCAGTGAAAGGGCTTTTTCCGGGGAGGAAGTAAGAGCTCCCTATTGATAAGTATCATCCTCAATTGCTAAGGAGAATGTTATGCGTTGTGGAGTCATAGAAATAGATCTCTGCAATTGGCAACTTACTGTTAGCTCATTAATGGAGCATTTCCTACCAACTTGCAATTAATTCCGGTCACCTTCTTGGAATATCTCTTTTTAAGTAGCAGATATTCATAACTTGTTTTACAGATTGATCAGTTTTATTCTGCTATGTAAATTTTGTACAGGGCATTACAGAATCTCTGAACCTTAAGAAATATTCTCTAGTTAGCAAACTATAAAACTAAATATAAAATTTCAAGCAGTTTGAAACTTATTTATTAAGTCACATATCACTGACCTTGCTTTTTTTGTCATCTGTAAATTAATATAAGACTATTGACTATTTCTCTTTTTCTTTTCACGGTTGATATAACAAGATCATTCTTTACTTACATTCTTTGTAGTTGCTTAGCTGATGTTATTGTGGTACTGTGTAATAGAAAATATTGCACTTAAAACAGTACTAATTCCAGGTGCAATTGCTTAGTATTTATTAAAACAAACTCTGTCTGTAGAGACATTTTGCACATCTGAGAACTGAATTTAGCTCTGGATGTGTAAACTGACGGCAGGCTGTATCAACTTCTACAAACAGCTGCAAGATCTTATCCCTTAGATAGAAGAAGAATGGTGACCACAAGTTTGTGATTTGTGATTCCCATCATACAGTATACAGTGAGTTCTTAGCGTTTCAAAGTGACAGCTCTGAACAGCTGTGTTCATCTGGCATGTGTTCCAGCTCTGGTATTAATCAGCTAGCTGACTTGCTTTGGAAGAAGGCTCTCTTTAGCTCCTGCCCTCCTCCTGCCCAGAAAGTTATGCAATGGCACCAAGCCTCCTCCTCCTTCACCTTTTTATGCCATGATTTCTGCTTGGGTTAAAAGTCTACATTCTCTTCCTTTTGAAAATTTGTTGCTCTTCATGTTTTGTTTTTTGTGTCCTAATATGGAGTCGCATTAGCAGGTTCATAGTTAAGCTTGTAATTAGTCCTTCATTTTAACACTTTTTATAGCCCTTATTAATGCTCAATTAGTGGGGTTTTATTTGTTTATTTGGATTGTTATTGAGAAGACAGAAAAAGAAATTAACAAAAAATATTTACATTTAATTTAAACTACTTTAAATTTACACTTCTTATAAACTAAACTAGGTAGACTAGGCAATCCTTCCTGCTCTGAACACCAGGTTCTCCTGTCAGTAAGGCTTTGCTGTCAATGTAGAAGTTTCCAGAGATACCTGTCAAGCTCCTCTGTTGGGCAGATTGCCTCTCTTGATCCCAGGATCATTTGTGCCCTGAAGAAAAGTGTCTTTTATGACACTTATTCTGTTGTTATCTGACATTATAGAAGTTTTTTTTATAAGTGTTTGTCCAAAAATTTAAATGTATAAATACTCTGTAAATGTTAATGTGTAGGCAAGCAGGTAAGCACAACTCATGCAAAAAATTTCTTAGCCTGTAGGTGTAGTGTCTAACCCCCTATATCTCAGTTGCTTCAATGAAATACTATAGCTATACTACTTGATTATTTTCAGACTGTTTAAGTTTTTAAGGTTTTTCTACAGATGCATCATTTTAAAATTTGCTTGAGGGAATAGTATTTAATGGAAACATACTTTGTTTTTCTAATTTTTTTTCAGTCACCAAATCAAGTCTTTACAGTATAGCAGCACTGGGGATGTCATTCTTGTTGTATCTGGTAATTCTCAAGCTAAAGTTCTTGACAGAGATGGCTTTCCAGTAATGGAGTGTGTCAAAGGAGACCAGTACATTGTGGACATGGCAAACACCAAGGTAAATTATGAAACATGGAACTTTTAAATCATGGCTTTTCCATACTTGTATAATCATCTTGTAATTTTATGTAGGACTATCACCCAAACAATAAATCTAGATATAACAACATTTTGTACCTTTCCAAGTTTTCCAAGTAATACAGAAAGAATGAAAGGTTTTAATTTACTCGGTACTTGCTCTCTTTCACCTTTCTCATTAACTGACTGCATGTCATATGCACTTTGTTGACATTTGAAGGATGAGCGAATGAGGGGAAAAACAGACAAAAAGACTAAAGAGGAAGGATAATTAAATGTAATGTGAATCCTTTCTCTGGGTCTCATGTTGTTTCCTGTGTCTATCCCCTTGATTGCAAGCTGTCCATGTGAGTCAGGATACACAAGTGTATGAAAGGCGCACCCAGAAATGGATATAAGCATCAGGCTGCAACTTTATGGGACTAATAATGGAGATGGGATGTTATACACCCTTCTTACATACCACTCATTTTGTTCTGTCCACTATATAACTAGTATAGATCCTTTTAGTTCTGCCTCTAGGACACGGCTCACTTCTGAATCCTGTTACCTAAAAGGGACCTTGGACTGTAAATACTTCATGTCTCTCCCTCTCCTTTGGGAGATGCCCATCCCTCTGCTGAGAGAGGAGGGACAGTTGTCTTGTTTGTATCTTGTTGGGTGCCAAGCACATCAATGAATAGTAAATAATAATGTGTATTTGTTAATGCTTAAAAGTGTACATGAAAAACGACTGTCGTTAGAGATGTACCTGGGACATCAAGACTTCAAAGAGAAACAGCTGAACTCAAATTAATATGCAAGCTAAATTCTGTGAAAGCAGGACTCAGTCGAGACTATGGGTTCTTTTCCCATTACAAAGGGTAATTTGACTTCAGGCTTCCCATGATATGTTGGAGAGATTTTAGCTGGGGACTGCAAGTGGTGACCAGTGGTGTTCTGTTGTTTTCTTTGTCAGGTCTGTCCTGTAGCAGGTGGGTCCTGAGTACCTATCTGGCTCTGTCAATTTGTTTTTTCACTTCCCCAGCTGGGTACTGTAGTTTTAGGAATGCCTGATAGAGATCTTGTAGATATTTGCCTCTGAGGGATTGGAGCAGATCCGGTTGTACCTTAAAATTTGGCTGTAGACGATGGATTGTGTAATGTGTCCCAGGTAGAAGCTGGAGGCATGTAGGTATGCGTTGTGGTCAGTTGGTTTTTGGTATAGGGTGATGTTAGTGCATCCATCCCTTATATGTACAGTAGTGTTCAAGAAGTGTATTTCTTGTGTGGACTGATCCAGGCTGAGGTTGATGGTGGGGTGGAAATTGTTGAAGTCCTGGTGGAATTCTTCCAGAGACTTTCTCTAGGATCCAGATGATGAAAATGTCATTAAGATTCTTGAAAGAAAGACAGTATATAAATATTGAATAATTTCACCCTCAATTAATTTTATATTTCAGGGGGCAGCAACTTTTGCTGGCCCCTGTGCTAGCCGCCCACTGCAACCTCAGCAGGTGCCGGGGTGGGGCCAGGCCTTGAGCTCCCAGCTGGGACACAGACTGGGACTGGGGTCGGCACCCATTGGGTGGGTGGCCTCCGGTTCCTGGATGGGGCTGGGGCTAGGGCCAGGGCCCGCTCCCGCTCCTGCCTGTGGGCAGTCCCCAGTTCCCAGCTGGGGCCGGCTTCTGCTGGTAGCAGCGCATCCAGGTGGGCCAACCCATCTTCTTATTGGCCTTGGTCAAGGCTGGCTCCCGCCGGTAGCACCGGCTCTGGGCATGCTAACCCACCCCACTCCCTTCCAGCAGCCTTGCCCAGCAGGGGCCGGGAGCCCCAAGCTGCAGCTTCTTTTTCCCTGCTGGCCACACTACCTAGCACTGAAGTGCAGCCAGCAGGGGCCTGGAGCTGCAGCAACAGCTCTTGTGGCCCGAGGCTGCACTGGGGATGGGGCCAGTGGGGAGCCTGAGCACCACATTTGGCACATGTGCTAGGGATTGCCCAATATATTTTGTTATCCTTTCCTAAGGATCTCATATAACATCATGCACTGTACTATTTTACTTCTCATTTTGAAATCCTTGGTTATATCAGTCACAGTTCAGGGTGATTACACCTGTATTTCCCTTCAGTTGTTCAGCAAGGGCACTCAATCTCAGACTTCCAACTCCGCTGCTGTCTATTTTTGTTGGAGATCCTCATCTCTCTCTCTCTTCTGACCAGGTTATGTCAAGGCTGAACAGTTCCCTGCCTTCACTGTGTTCTCCTAGCAAAGATGGTCTGGCAAACTAAACTTGCTTTTGTTCTGTCAGAGACTGACTGCAGGGTGATTGCTACAAATTAAAGTTGCCACACAGTTCTTGCTAAGCAAGCCTACTTTATTTTTAAAGTTAAAAAGCATTAAAGAGATGATGATAAAAGAACCTATGTAAGCTAATAAGCTTACCCGAGTTCATCTGAGCCCTAACATGAATTCTGGCAGGAGCAGTCCTTCAGCATCCCAAGGGAGTCCTTATGGTTACCATAATGGCTTCGGCTCAGAACAAGAACATTCATGACAAATTTAGTCCGCCCTTTTATGCAGATGTATAGGGTCTTTGATCTGGAATTTTCAGAAGCAGGCAGTTAGTATACAAGGGGTCTTTCTTTCTTGTTTCTGTCTTTAAAAGGTTGGCTTAAGAGAAGGAGAATTAGTATTCCCCTCACCTCAGTATATTTCCTAAGGAAATCTACTTCACACTTATTGTTCCAAAACTCTTTTGAATGTCTTTGTGCCTTCCAGAGATTACTTATCTCGTCTTTCTGTTAAAGAATTTCCATAAATCTCACAATGGTACAATTACAATGCAATTTGTAATACACAATCACAATTAAAATGCATTTGTAATACAAGGAACTCCAAAAATGGTTAATTCAATAAAGGTTCACTTTATTCTGTAAGGTTTTTCTGGGATGTCACAACATCTGCCACTCTTGAACTATAGTTCATAGGTTCCAAGGCCAGAAGTTGTTGTTGTCATTATCATCACCTAGTCTGACCTCTTACATTACACAGGCCAGAGAACTCCCTCAAGTAATTCCTTTTGAACTAAAACATAAATTAAAAGAAAAAACCACAACCTTAATTTAAAAATTGAAGCAATGGAGAATCCACCAAAAACCTTGGTAGATTGTTCCATTGGTTCATGACTCTCACTGTTAAAAATGTATGCTGTTTTTACTATCGGAATTTTTTTAGTTTCAACTTTTAGTCATTGAATCATGCTATACCTTTCTCTGCTAGTTGAAGAGCTCATTATCTAATACTTGTTGCCAATGTGGCTATATAAGCTGCTATCACTTTTAACCCAGTGGTTCCCAAACATTTAATTAAGGTCACGCATCAACTGAATTTTGACTCTATTTGCGACCTGCTGTTATATATATGCACCCTCTGTCCCAGCACCACAACCCTAATGGTGGCCTGTTATAAAAGGAAGGCCTCCAGAGCTGCATGGGTTAACTTGGCAAGTGAGCCCTTCCTGCAGTCATCCTGCAACAGGGTGTCCTGTGATGCTGGGCCTGGCTCCCTACTCAGGTTACAACCTGTTGCATGTTTCCAGCACCGCTTAGGTTTGGCCTGCCTGCCCCTCTGTCATGTATGTTTGCCTTGGCCAGGGTTCAGTGTTGGGTTAATCCAGCCCTGGAATGGTGATCCATGTATAACTTTGCTGTGACCTGTTGAAGGGCAAAACACTTCCTACTCTTTGTTAAGCTAAATCAATTGAGCTCCTCGTGTCGTTCACTATAGAGCAGGCGTGGCCAAACTACAGCTCAGGAGCCATGTGTGGCTCTTGAATGAAAAAATGTGGCTCGTGGAAGAACATCAGCAAATCAATTTAGTAGGTAAAAGTATATGGCTATATGCCTCAGTGCAGCTCGTCAAGGTTTAATAATTAGCTTGTATGGCTCCAGTTTCATAAGTTTGGCCACCCCTGTTACAGAGCATGTTTTTTAATTTTAGTCATTTTTATGACTCTTTTCTGAAACTTCTCCAGTTTATCAAAAGTGGTAATGAAAACTGGACACAATATCCCACCAGTGGTTGCACTTGTGCCAAATAGGGAAGTAGAATAACCTGAATAATGCCATTCAAGATTTCCCCATTTTATGCATTTGAGGATCACATTAACTGAGTTTCAGTTCAGCTGATATCCACTTTATACGCAGATCTTTTTCAAGATCCAAAGCAGTAGCCATATTAGTCTAAATCCAAAGCAGTAGCCATGTTAGTCTAGTTCAGCAAACAAACAAGGAGTTAAATACATTTTTAGTCTTTAAGGGCCACAGAAATCTTTTTCAGAATCACTGCTTCTGAGGATAGTTTTTTTTATCATGCACATTTGGCCTATGTTCTTTCCTCCTGGATGTTTATGTTCACTTTTAGCCATGTAAAAATGTGTATTGTTTGTTTGCATCAACCTTTCTAAGTGAGCCAGATGGTTCTGTTTCAGTGACCTGTCTCCTTCATTGTTTACCACTCTTCCATCTTTGTGTTGTCTGTAAACTTTATCAGTTGCTATTTTGTTTTCTTCCAAGTCATTGAGTCAAAAGATTTAAATAGTGTAGGGCCAAGCTCCCGTCCTCGCAGGACTGTCACTGGACTTCTCCCTGACTCCAAAGCATGTGCTGCCATATCCAGCCTTTTTGAAGAGTTTATTTCTTTAAACAGAAGTTATCAAACAAACACAAAATAGTCTTAACTCAGTCCTTGGCCACAGACTTTTGAGACACTCCTTCCAGGGGTTTCTGGTACAGTACTTTAGGTCCTGCCAGCTTCAGTCAGCTCCTCTCCCTTTCTGGAACAGCAGCCACAGGGCTGCTTCCCTGAGCTTTTGGACCTGTGCTTCAGGAGTCAGCTCCCAGAAGTTAGCTAGTGTGAAGTGTCCTCCTCAAGGCTTAGTTTTTGTCAGTCATTCCTCTTTCCAGCTTTTTGTGGGCCCAGATATAGCTTAGCCTCTTTAATTAGCAGGATTGGGCTCAGCTTCTCCAGTTCAGGGAACCTGGAGTTAGCTTATACACAGAGACCCCAGCTATCTTGTGACATACCGGATCCCCTCTTGAGGATGTCTCTGCCCTGACATTCTGCAGTATCAGTTATTATAATCTTTCAGGTCTCAAAACTTTTGTAACTTTTTTTTTTAAACTCAACCAGAATTATTCCTCTCAAGAGCTCAATTACTGCAGCATCTCCCCCAGATCCCTTCCACTCAAGAGTTTTCTGAGTCCCAAAGAGCATACCCACATTCCCTCAAGCATAAACTCTAGATCCTAGTCATCCTGAGTTTTATGTGTGGGCTCAGAGTCACATACCCAGGCCATCTGGGTGCGATCTGTACATTATCTTGCCTCTGTCTCCTGGACTTTGGGGCTTATTGCATGATTAGGTTTTTCTGTCTCTTCAGGTAGACTCTCTACTTCATTCTTAAGTTGAGGACTGCAGAGTAAACATTCTCTTACTACTTTGGTGATTTGGAGATCTGTGGCCATTTCTTCTTTCTGGAACTTGAGATCCTGCAGCTAGCTTTCCAGTGATTCTAGATGCTCTGGAAGCTTGTTGAAGGGGAGGTCATAAAACAGATCCTTGCTAACTCATTCCCTCCCCTGGGGTCCTGTTTTCCAGCCCTGGCCCCTTACTTGGGCCTCTGGTTGTTGGAGTGATCCTTTCTGAATCCCTGTGCTAATTCATTCAACAGAGAGTTCAACCTGTTTCACTACTGTAGCACCCAAGACTCTGTCTGGTTCCCTGCTGTACCCTGATTAGTGTTCCCCTTTTCCAATTTTTCCTGTGGAGTCAAACATTGTTTCTTCTGCCTCAGCAGTCCCCACCTGAACCCAGACCGGATCTTGCTTGCATCATCCAACTCTTGTCAGCACTAGGTAAGCTGATCCCACCTTCCTTGGGAAAAATAGTGTTCTTCTTCGAGTGCTGCTCCTGTCCATTCCTTAGTAGGTGTCTGCACGCCCCGTGCACGGCACGCCGGAAATTTTTCCCCTAGAGTACCCGTAGGGTCGGCCGTGGCGCCCCCTGGAGTGGCGCCGCCGCCACTGCCTATATAGCCACGAGCCGACCCGCCCCTCCTCAGTTCCTTCTTACCGCCCTGTCGGTCGCTGGAACGTTCCCTGGCTTCGTGCTGCATTGCACGTGGCCGCGTTATTCGGAGTACCCGAATCTTTTGTTGTTTATAGTTAGTTAGTGTTAGTTAGTTAGTTGTTAGTTGTTCGTGTTGGATATTTCGCCCGCCCCGGGCTCGGGGTCGGGCCATGCTGGGCTTTAAAACTTGCGGACGTTGCAAGAAGCCCATGCCCATGGACGATCCGCATGGTGATTGCCTTTTGTGCTTGGGCGAGGCTCATCTCACCGAGAGGTGTAAAATCTGTCGTGGCTTCAAGCCAAGGACCCAAAAGGACAGGGTACAACGCCTGAAGCTGCACCTCATGGAGGAGGCTCTTCGGCTGGTCCCCGGCGATTCGGGGTCCAGCACGGCACCGTCGGTGCGCAGTGCACCGGCCTCCTCGGCACCGTCTGCGGCACCGAAGCCGGGCCGCACTAAGACGGCAGCAGCGTCTCGGCGCCGTTCCTCCTCCCCGGTGCCGACTAAGAGGAAGCGGGAGGAGACGTCCCCGCACCGTGCCCCAGTGCGGCAGGGAGACGGCCAGAGCCACGCTGGCCAGCCGGTCTCTGTATCCCCAGCGTCGTCTCGTGACCCTTCAGAGGCACGTTTTAGCCCGGGTTCCACTTCTTCGCCGACCCGAGACATTTTGGAGGAGGCCTTGGCTCTGCCAACTACGCCGGAGGCTTTCGCCGCAGCGCAGGCGCTTGCGGCACCTTCGGCCCCGTCGGTACCGTCGTCGACCTCGGCACCGCGTCCGGCACCGTCCCGAGGGAAGCCGGCTCTTCTACTGAGTCGGCGCCGCAGTCCGGCACCGTCCCGGGAACACCGGCACCGCTCACCGGCACCAGCACCGCCCCGGGAGCACCAGCACCGCTCACCGGCACCGGCACCGGCAGCGGTCGTCGCAGCGGCGGGAGCTCCTCCTATCCGATCCCCCCAGCGGCACCGAGAGTCTCCACTTCGCCGTCCACGAGAGAGCCGGCACCAGTCCCCGGTACCGTCGGCGGCACCGCCATGGTCCCCGCACTCCTCCTCAAGTTCAGCGCCAGAGTCGGTGCCGGACCGCCCCCAACAGGTTGCAGGTCCTGTTCCTCAGTCGGCGCCGGCGGTTCCGCCCCCTCAGTGGCCTGGCTGGCATTAGGCCCTTCTGGACTCCCTGGGCCGTCCACGCATCTCGAGTGGGCGCTGTGCCCTCCGCTCGCTCGCAGGTTCGACTCCCTCCATCAGCTGCGCTGGGCGCTCCTCCCCCTGTCGGTACCAGGGAGTTGTCGGAGGTTGAGTCCTTGCGGGACGAGGCGGACAGGGAGAGTTTCACTACGGGGGCCCGTAGTGTAACTTCTGGGACACAGTCCAAGGACCCTGAGTTCGAGGAATCCTCCTCTTCGCCCCCCGATGAAGCGGTGGCGGGAGCCAAGCCCCTAGCGATCCTGGACGATTCTAGGGTCCACCAGGAGCTCCTTCGTCGGGTGGCAACCGGCCTGAACCTACCGGCCGAGGACATTGTTGAGGACGCGGACCCTATGGTCGACATTTTGCTCCCAGAGACCCCAGGCCGCGTGGCTTTGCCTTTTATTAAAACTGTGCATAGCACCACCAAGGCGCTTTGGCATACCCCGGCCTCGATTCCCCCTACGGCCAAACGCGCTGAGCGCAAATACTTTGTTCCCTCTAAGGGCTACGAACATTTTTATTCTCATCCTGCCCCTAATTCCTTGGTGGTTGCGGCGGCGAATGAGCGAGAGCGACAAGGTCGACCAGGGTCCACCCCTAAGTCCAAGGACTCAAAAAAACTGGACCTGTTCGGCCGCAAGGTCTACTCTACTGGGGGGTTGGAGCTGAGGATAGCAAACCAACAAGCTATCCTCAGCCGTTATGTCTTTAACGCCTGGTCCGCCATGGAGCGTTTAGTGAGAACTTGGAGCAGGACTCCAGGGCGGCCTTGTCCGCGTCCATTCAGGAGGGCAAGGTGGTATCTAAGGCCCTCCTGCAATCTGCTTTGGACGCAGCCGATGCTGCCGCTCGTTCCATGGCTACGGGGGTCACTATGAGGCGCTCTGCTTGGCTGCAAGCGTCTGGGTTGCCCCTGGAGGTCCAACACACCATCCAGGACCTGCCCTTTGAAGGGCCTGATCTGTTTCCTCCCCAGACTGACACTCGTCTCCAGACGTTAAAAGATTCACGGGCGCTGGTTAAGTCCTTGGGTCTTCACACTCCGGCGAGCCAGAGGAAGCCGTTTAAGCCAGCGCCTCCTCCTTCGTGTCCCTACTTCCGCCGCCAGGACGAGGACCGGCGAAGGGGTAGAGGGCCACGTCGGCCGGCTAGCCGTCACCCTAGTGGACAAGGTCCCTCGCGCCCATCGGGGGGTGCAAAGAAGTCCTTTTGAAAGTCAGCTCGGGGGAGACGTAGCAATCACCCAGGATCCAAACACCCTTATTTTTTACAACAGACTGTCCCATTATGCGCCCCGTTGGCGCCTGATTACGAAAGACCGCTGGGTTCTCAGGACGGTTCAGGAGGGCTACTCCCTCCAATTTTCTTCATTACCCCCCTCGGCCCCTCCTATGCCTCGTGGTGTCCTGCGGGACCAGGCCCACCGGCTTGCCCTACAAGAGGAGGTGCGGGTCCTGCTCCAAAAAGGAGCAGTCGAAGAAGTCCCACCGTCCTGCAGGGGCAAGGGGTTTTATTCCCGTTACTTCCTTGTCCCCAAGGCCAAAGGGGGCCTGAGGCCCATACTGGACTTGCGCCGACTCAACCGGTTCCTGCGCAAAATCCGGTTCAGGATGGTCTCCCTCGCCTCCATTGTTCCCTCTCTGGATCCGGGCGATTGGTACGCCGCCCTCGATTTACAAGACGCGTACTTCCACATCGCGATTCATCCGCGACACAGGAAGTTTCTGCGTTTCGTGGTGGGGCATGCCCACCTACAGTTCACCGTCCTCCCCTTCGGACTCTCCGCCGCTCCGAGAGTCTTCACAAAGTGCCTAGCGGTCGTGGTGGCTCACCTCCGAAAGCAAGGAGTCGCGCTCTTCCCATACCTCGACGACTGGTTGATCGTGGGGAGATCGCGGCAGGAGGTCTTCGCCCACCTAAGCGTGACCCGGTCCCTGTTCACTCGCCTGGGCCTGCTAATAAATATTCAAAAGTCGACTCTATCTCCTGCCCAACGGATAGAGTTCATAGGGGCGGTCCTCGATTCCACATCAGTGCGGGCGAGCCTCCCAGCCAGCCGCTTCCGGACGATAAAGCAGACGATAGACTTGCTGGTGCGGTTTCCTCGGGTATCGGCCCGCGAGTGCCTTCGCGTATTGGGTCTCATGGCCGCTTGCACGTTTGTGGTTCCCTTCGCCCGTCTGCGAATGCGGCCCTTCCAGTTGTGGCTTGCGACAGTGTTCCGCCCGGGGCGGGACAATCTGGGCGCCATGCTATCCGTGCCGCCGGTGGTGCTCGAGTCCCTGAGTTGGTGGACGCGTACCCCCAACTTGTGCTCCGGAGTCCCGTTCCGTTCCCCTCAGCCTTCCCTGCGCCTGACTATGGATGCATCCGATGTCGGCTGGGGCGCTCATCTTGGAGCTCTCCGAACTCAGGGCATGTGGGGAACAGCAGACTTGCCCCTGCACATCAATGTGAAGGAGCTGAGGGCGATCCGGCTTGCTTGCCGGGTATTTCGGGACCAACTCCGGGGTCGGTCGGTATCGGTTCATACCGACAATACCACTGCAATGTACTACATAAACAAGCAAGGTGGTACTCGCTCACCCCTCCTTTGTCGGGAGGCCATGCGGCTCTGGGAGTTTTGCATTCGCCACGAGATCCGACCGGTGGCGTCGTATATTCCCGGCCTCCGGAACTGCTTAGCGGACAACCTCAGCCGGAGGTTTCTCACGCACGAGTGGTCCCTTCACCCGGAAGTGACGGATTCGATCTTCCGGAGGTGGGGTTATCCCCTTCTGGATCTTTTCGCCACTCGGGTCAACACAAAGTGCCGGAGTTTCTGCTCCTTTCGGGGTCGCAGCCCCGGCTCCATAGGGGACGCCTTCGAGATCCACTGGGGCGGCCGGGGTCTCCTGTACGCCTTTCCCCCGACCCCGCTGGTGGCCAAGGTGCTGTACAAACTGAAGGCGGACAAGGCGCTGGTCGTCTTGGTCGCTCCCGCCTGGCCCAGGCAACATTGGTTTACGACCCTGGTGTGGTGGTCCCAGCGCCGGCCGATTCCGCTTCCGCTCAGACCGGACTTATTGTCCCAGGACGGCGGGAGCCTGCTTCATCCCAACCTGGAGGCCCTGCATCTCCACGCGTGGTGCCTCCGTGGCTGACGGGTGCTGAGCTGCTATGCTCCTCCCCGGTGCGGACAGTATTGTGTGGTAGCAGGAAGCCCACCACAAGGTCCACGTACGTTGCAAAGTGGCTCCGGTTTGCGCGCTGGGCTTCGGAGCAAGGAGAGGACCCGGAGCTGGTTTCGGTTCACCGCCTCCTGGACTACTTGTGGCATTTGAAGTCAGAGGGTCTGGCGTTGTCCTCCTTGAGGGTACACCTAGCGGCGATTGCGGCCTTTCGCCGCGCCCCCGGGGGTGCCTCCTTGTTCACGGTTCCCCTGGTCAAGCGTTTCCTGGTGGGTCTTTCTAAGCTGTACCCAACTATTAAGGCACCCACAGCCCAATGGGACCTGAATACAGTCCTTGTTAAACTCACTGGGGCCCCCTTCGAACCACTGGCGACCTGCTCCCTTCTGTATTTGTCATGGAAGGTTGCCTTCTTGGTGGCTGTCACATCAGCCAGGCGGGTGTCCGAACTGCGTGCTTTGGTGGCTGATCCGCCGTATACGCAGTTTTTTAAGGACAAAGTACAGCTTCGCCCGCACCCTTCCTTCAGGCCTAAGGTGGTGTCGCCCTTTCATCTAAATCAGGACATCTCCTTACCGGTTTTCTACCCGAAACCCCATGCGTCAGAGGAGGAGCGGCGTCTCCACTCCCTAGACGTGCGCCGGGCGCTCGCTTTCTACATAGAACGGACTAGGCCTTTCCGAAAGACCCCCCAGCTCTTCGTCACTGTGGCGGACAATAAAAAAGGCCAACCGGTGTCCTCTCAACGCATCGCCTCCTGGATTGTGGCCTGCATTAAAGAATGCTACAAACTGGGCGGCAGGCACCTACCGCGGGTAACGGCGCACTCCACTCGGGCGCAGGCGGCTTCCACTGCCTTCCTCGCCGGGGTCCCGATTGCCGACATCTGCCGGGCGGCAACGTGGTCCACCCCGCATACGTTCTCGCAGCACTATGCCGTCACCCAGCAAGCTCAGCAGGACGCTGCGGTGGGCAGAGCGGTGCTTCAGTCCATTTCCTTGTGATGTCTCCCACCTCCGAGGTATGGCTTGTTATTCACCTACTAAGGAATGGACAGGAGCAGCACTCGAAGAAGAAGAAGAGGTTACTTGCCTGTAACCGGTGTTCTTCGAGAGGTGTGCTCCTGGCCATTCCCAATCCCTCCCACCTCCCCTCAGACAGTAGGGTAGAAGGAACTGAGGAGGGGCGGGTCGGCTCGTGGCTATATAGGCAGTGGCGGCGGCGCCACTCCAGGGGGCGCCACGGCCGACCCTACGGGTACTCTAGGGGAAAAATTTCCGGCGTGCCGTGCACGGGGCGTGCAGACACCTACTAAGGAATGGCCAGGAGCACACCTCTCGAAGAACACCGGTTACAGGCAAGTAACCTCTTCTTCTCCCTCTGTCTTCCTTTGCCATCCTTACTCCAGCTGCTAACCCTCTTGATTCGTTTCCTGCTTGGCCCCTGTCCTCCCTGGTTCTGGGCTACTGTTCTAACGCTTCATGCATGAGAACTGAGAAACTCAGTCAGTCTTTTCCCAGAGCTCTGAGGCAAGACAGACCCTTAAGCACCTCAGCATGCAGTCAGACTCTGACCCTGGATGTCCAGCTGAACTTCTGTGTGTGTAGACACAGGTTTTTGCTGTGCATACAGGAAACAGGTATTGGAAGGTGTCAGTCCAGGCTATTTCTCTATTCCGAGTGCACTCACAGCTCAAGTCTGAGTCCTTTTAACTATAGCTTTTCCAACCTGAACTGCTACTACCTATGGCGGGACCCCCCTGACTTGGAAGTGTACCCCCCACTGCTTGGTCTCACTATAAGAACAGTTTAGGTAGTCTTACTCAGTAAATGGGCAATTCTTTTTAGTATACCTGGAGTGGTCACGCCTGAAGCAAACCATGGGGCCTTCTGGTCCCCTCCCACTGGCATTTCCAATAGAGTCTGGGGTTCCTCAGGTAACAGGTCCCTTGTCAGTGCTTTGTATCCCACAAGTTTTGGACACGTGAGGTTTTTCCCATGGAGAGCTTCCCTGAGTCATCCGTTCTTGAGCTCCTCTAAATTGCCTCAGATGCTAATCTCCATCGGGCTCAAAGAAGGCTTCAGCTCATTCCCAACAGTGGCCAGCTGAAACCACTTTACACAGCTCTATGCTCTTCTAGGTCCAAGATGGCTTGATCCAGAACTTTCTCCATTTAACTTGTCTCTGGACAGAGTTACTGTGTTGCAAGGTCTCATAATTACTAGGCTACTACCTGCAGTTTTGCCCTACGCATGAACGACTCTACTTAGAATCTTTGTCTATAGATCTTGAGAATGAACTAAGGATGGCAGCCTTACTAGTGGATAAGAGTTTGCCATGTATTACCAGGTAAGCCCATTGCACCCCACCCATCAGGAATGTGCTATGCAGATCGCCCAAGTCAACTTCTCCCAGTCTGCTGCCTCTGACACTTTCTCAAATGTCCAGAGAAAGGCCGAAGGCTCCTCTACAGTCAGAGGTTCACCAGGCCATAGCTAGTCATCCCCCAGTCTTATCACCAACTGCATTACCAGCAGTGCCTTGGCCCAACCATTTTTATATCCACTCCTGTTCAGAGCAGACTTCTTACCTCCATTGTGCAATGAGGTGGGTCTCGTGCTGTCTCTATAGTTTTTCCATCAACTGCGTCAGCAGGGCCAGGGTCTGTTGTGCTGCTCCTGTCATGAGGATAATCTCCACGATCTCTTTCTTATTCTAGGAGTGGGCTGATACGCAACTTCTGATACCATGTGTCACCAGGGCTGTCACCTTTTCCTGGCTCTTGAGCATGCACAGCCATGTCCATTCTTTGCAAAGAGATTCATTTCTTTAAGCAGAAGTTATCAAAGAAACAGAAAATAGCCTTAAACTCAGTTGTTGGCCTCAGGGATAAATCTCTAAGTCTTTGGCAGTTGAGCATCTGCCAGCCTCAGACAACTGAGTTCCCTTCCTTAGAGCAGCTGTCCCTGTTCTGCCTCTCTGAGTCCTTGTCCCCTTGTTCTTGGGACCTGCTCCATAGACTCACTCCAGTATGATGTTCTTTTCTAGGGCTCCGCCTGTTTCAGTTCTTCCTCTATGCCTACTAACAGCCTTTATAGGCCCAGATGTAATCCAGCCCTCTTAACTTAGGTGGATTAGGCTAGAGATGTAAAAAAAACCAGTTTAATTAAAAATCCCTTTTAATGTTTGCATCCTCCCCCACCTCACAGGAAGCCAAGCCAGCCAGTGGCTCATCCCACTGTGCTGGTCTTTATGGTTCCCTTCCAGCAAGAGCTGTCTAGCTGCTTTTGCTGATGGGGAGTCAGCACAGTTGCTGTTCCCCTCCACCGGTTTAAACGATCATCAGCTTTTTAAAACATTTAAACAGCTGATTACAATTTAAATGTTTAAGTGATTAACCTTTTACTTCTCTAGATTGGGCTCACTTTTTCCAGTTCATCAGAGCTTGACTTAGTCTATCCATAGAGACCAGCTACTCTGTGTTAGGACACTATTGAAAACACATTCACTGGATGATGATTTTGTTTTACGGTTGCATTTTGAGACCTATCAGCCAGTCATTAAATCCATTTAATGTATGCCAAGTTAATTTTACATTATTCTTGTTTGTAATCAAAATGCCTTAGTGTAAGTATTAATATACTTATCAACACTATTGATAACCATTAACACTACTACATTTATCAATTAAACTTGCAAGCTCAAAAAAGAAAATAGTCTGTTTGACCAGTCATTTTTCCCATAAACCCAAGTTAAATGACATTGTCATTCTTTATTGATGGGGTTCCATGTCAGCTGTTCTAATATCTTGCCCAGAATGGATGTCAGGCTGAGACCTATAAGGTCATGCCAGTTATTCTTTCTAAATGTTAACACATTACTTTTCTATTTTTGAGAACAGTATTCTAAGACTTCTTGAAAATCAATACTGAATGGTTCAGCGGGTTTCTCAGCCAGCTGTTTAGAACCCATTCATGCACATTATCTTATTATTTAAAAATTTTTAATTCCTCGTCAGTTACTATTGTAATGGGAAAGAAGTATTGTCATCATGTCCTTTGTCTGCATCAACTGTTTTTCCTCATATACAGAACAGAAATATTTATTGAATATTCCTGCCTTTTCCTACCTTATTATTGATAATTCTCCCCAGGGGCATCACTGCCCTGGGGAGGGACCCAGGGCAATGGCCCAGGCCCCAACCCCGGCCTGCAGACCCTGCATCCCCAGCTGGGGACGGGGCTGGAAGCGGCCGTGGGCGGCTGGGCCCCAGATCCCCAGCTGGGGATGGGGCTGCCACAGGCAGCTGGGCCCCAGATCTCCGGCCTGATTGGCACCGCAGCTGGGATTCGGGACACGTGCCCCGGGTGCCCAGCACGAGCGACGCCCCTGATTCTCCCATTTCCATCTAGGAATGGTCCAATACCATTATTAGATTCTTTTTGTTCTTGACAAACTTAAATATTTCTGTTGTTCTCAACTCTGCCAGCCATAGATTTCTCCTTGTTTATTGATTGCTTTGTATTTTTTAAAAAAACATACAGCTTGATGATTGTGTATTCCATTATTCCTTTGATGGACTATTATTAAAAGACCGTCCATTTTATTTGTGATATAATTGGAAATAAGGAATATTATAGTTAATAGTGCAGGCTGTTGGTTGGTGGAGATTCTGCAAAATGGGTAGAAAGTAGGTGCCACCTTGAAATATTTGTTTGCTATAGAATTTGGTTCTCATGCTTTTGTCTGTTTTTCTAGGGTCATACAGCAATGCTTAATACAGGCTGTTGGCATCCCAAAATAAAAGAAGAATTTTTGACTTGTTCCAATGATGGGTGAGTATTTGATGCATGTCAGCACCAGAATGTTTTTGGGGTTTATCAGCTTTTGCATTTCAGCACCTCAATGCACCCATCCTGGTGATAACTTGGTTACAGGTAATTGAGATGTGAATGCCAGTATAACACTTCTGTACAGTTTGGTTTCTGGAAGGGTTCATTGGCTTGCTCCATGCTTTTGTTTTTGGAATATTGAGTGCCTTTCATGATGACTGTTAAGGCTCTTCATCCTCTTCCCCAGTTCTCAGTTTGCTGACAGATGCAGAAGTCCAGAGTCCAGCTGCAGGCAATACAACAAGTTTATCGGGCTATTCAAGCGCACATCAATTTCAGTTCTTCACACTAGTAATGTCACCTGCTTCCTGTTTGATCTCAGTTTGCATAATGTATCTTACCTTGTAATATTTTTAAATGATTGGTTAATTCTTTAATCAGTCATAACATATTATAACATAATTCTCTGACCAGTTAAATACCACACCGTCTTAATTGATTACAAGTAGTTATGAGACAGACAAATTCCATCTGAGTCTTACAATACGAAGTGTAGATTTTGCAACTGGAAGTGCTGAGCAATGTTCCCTCTAAGATGATGATGCAGCTGAGCAAGTTCCTTGACCTATATTGGGGCCCCTTCCCCGCTGCCCACTGGCCCCCCAATCATATCCATAATTTGCTCAGCTGCAGTATCAGCTTAGAGGGAACATTGCTGTCATTGCCATGTTATGTCATGGAAAATGGTAATGATAATGAATGCAGCATTAAAACAGCACAAAGTCATGTGTTTTTAAAATTATTTTAAAATAAAAACCAAAATGTTTTATTTTACTGAAAACAGATTTTTTCAGTAAATGAAAGTTTTTTATGATCCTTTCATTAATTTCATGAGACCAAAAAAAAAAAAAAATTAAAAAATTAAATTTGCAAATATAAAGTTGAAGAGCACCAAAAAAGTTTAAAAATAAAAAAGTTGACTCACCGCTTCTTCATTTTCCATAGCAGCTCATTTTACAATTAAAAAAAATTGTTCTATATTGTTTCTAACCAATTCAGACGTGCCCGTTAGTAATTTTATTGACCATATACTTTATTTTCCTTCATTGTGTTAGGGTTTACTATATTTTTTCTTCCAATGTAGCCCTTTTGCAGGGAGCAGTAGTCCAAAAAAATCAAAATGCCAGCACAGGGTTCAAACCCATGACCTTCAGATTAAGGGTCTGTTGCTCTACCAACTAATCCACAGAGGCTGTTCTCATGGAAGCCTCTAGGAATCTGGGAAACTGCACGTTTAGCTCCCCTCTGCTTCCTGTGTATAGGAGACTCAGCCTCAGGCTAATGGGTTCAAGCCCTGTGTTGGGGTTTGTTTTTGTTTTTGTTTTTTAAAACATTTTACTAATAAAAAGTAACAAGCTGGAAAAAATCACCTATTTTAGAATGTCCGGAGGACATGAAGGTAAAAAGGAGGACGTCTGGTAAGCCTAGTCCTGAGGAAGCTGCTTGCTGCCCCCAAGCACTTTCCCTGGCAGGCGGCGGCAGGGGGGCCATCCTGGAGTCCCACAGCTGGACATCTTTCTCCATGTGCCCTCTGGCCAGCTTCCCCAAGTCCCCCGGGCTCCCCTTCCCAAGGATCCTACGGGCCACTGCCCTGGCTGCCAGAGCCTCTCCCATGCGGAGCATGCACCTTACTGCCGCCGTTCTTCCAGGCACCAGGAATCTGTGCCGGGAAGTTTAAAATCTCCCATCCTGACCATGTTCAGGGCAGGAGATCTTAAACTCCCCAGAACAGCTCCCTGCTGGCCAGAAGAGCATGTGTTTGGGCCAGCAAGGAGCCACAGCTGCGGGCCCTGCGCGGCCAGCAGTGAGGTGTGCACAGGAGAGTCAGGGCTGTTGCGCACATGTGTGCAGCTTAGTGGGAACATTGGAAATGTTTAAAAGCCAGGCAGAATGTAGTCAGTCGAGGATCATTTCTTGATTTGGAAGCATTAGACTGGATGACCTTCTTAACAGCCTGTTATTTGTTTAATGCAGTTTGTTTAGAATGTGTGGATGTGACCACACGCTTCTCAGCTCATGAATGCCTCTGCTGCTTCAGTTTTTACTTAGCCAAAGTATAAGACTTCAGACTGTTACAGGGAGAGAAGGCCTATAGACAGATAGCCTGTGATTTTGATTTTGTTTTTATATTCCTGTAGCTAGCTAAGTGATGTACTTTAAAAAACAGGCCTTTATATGCAGGTCTAAATATCTGTTTTCAAACAATAACATGCCGGGAAAATATATGGATAAATGTACTGAAATATTTAAAATTAGAAAAATTTTAGTGATGTTCACAGGGTGGCTGGATGTCTCAGTGGAGTTATAGGTGAGATGGCACAGTCTTTCACTTCAAAGCATAGGTTTGAATATGGTATTGATTAGTGTTGTTATTTGACAAGTGTCTAGACTATTGGAAATGAATTCATGATTACAATCTTGACCCTGGTGGACAGGCAACCTAGCCACAATAATTACTGGTGTTTGACACCAATTTACACACTTCTCAAAACATTAAGCAGTGAGGCCAAGTAGTTAACGGGCATGGCGACTGAAATATATTATCATTTGTCTCCCCAGTGTTCAGGACTGAGGAAAATGAAGTAAGTTTGCACTGCTGCTTCCTTGGTTTGTTTATAATTCCTTCTGTGATTAAACAGAAGATTCTTGTTACCTATGCTTTAAATATGGGGCTAGTGCTCCTTGTTGTATAGTTCGTAATTTGATAGAGAAGAAAGAAGGCATCTGTATCAAAAAACAACATTTTAAAGTGCTGCAAAGACCAGGGTTTGTTTAACATAAAAACCCAAAACACTGAAATTGCATTTTTCAATTCTTTGACAAAAAAAGTAAAACAAAAAATTTAACTCCTATATTCAGCTTTTAAAATATTTTGTTTCTTTATAAACAAAAAGGGGAGACTGTTTTACTGCTTTATCGCTTTAAAACTGAGTATTTTTATTTAACTGAACAGTTTGAGGGAGTGAAATATAAATTAAGAAATTATACACTCCCGGGACTGTAATTTTGTCTGCATAAACATGTGCCAAACAATTATACCAAATATGGATTCAATGGGTCTCATATGCTTAAATTGCTGTGAATTGAAATGATCTGGTCAAGTGAGTACAATGCAGATAAACAATGCTATAAATGGATGTCTAATTCTCAGAGACACCAAAGCTGACATTATAAGAAAAGTACTTGAAACCATCCAGTATGCTTCCCATTTTCTTTTAGGCTAGCAGCAGGTTTCTTCAGTGCATGGATCAACCTCTTTAAAAGCAACAATTAGGACTTAATGTTAAGTCTGCAAAAAGGCTTTTATAAACTAAAGAATGTTTTTGTTAGGTGACGGTGTCTTTTTATGTAAACAAGGGCAACAAGGTATCCAAAATTTAAGAAAAATAATTCTAAAAAATTATCTGTGGTGTAAAAAAAAAAGTTGTCTGACAGTTTAGGCATTTGAGGAGATCTTCTGTTTCTGCAATATTCTCATTGCTTGAAAGAGCTGAATATTGAGATGAGACAGTGGACTAATTTAATGAGACTAATTCTTGTAGGTTTTATTTATTAATTTTGCAGTTGAAGGTTTCTTCAGTAAATAGGATTTCTACATAAGCATATATTTCACTATGGTATAATGGCATGTGTTATTCTAATATATATTGGGTGAATTTCTGGCTTGATTGAAGTCAGTGTACATTTTGCTTTTGACTTCAGCAGGGCCAGGATTTCATCTGTTGTGTGCCGGTGGGGTAGCTTCCTCATGATTACAGTTAGTGTCAGAATTGATAAGAGGAAGAGTATGGTGCTGAAGAGGTCACCGTAGTCTTTTCCAGAACTTCAAAAAAAAAAAATTATTGTAAGGTTTTTCTTTTATGATGGTTTCGTAAGGGGGGGGGGGAGGGATGCAGAATAACTTGTTGAAGAGATTGTGGGACAGACATTTAGAGCTAAGGAGAGTATTAGGAAGACTCAGGAAGAAGCAGTTAAAAACTGTAGCATCGTTTTGTGTCTGTAAGAAGTTTTTTTTCTCCTTGAATTTTAAAGGAAATCATTATGAAAAAAAGGGTATTGTAATTATTTCAGAAAGTGACAATACCTTTATTTTCTTTGTTATATTTGTACTCCAGTGTACAAAGTATCAATTTCAAAACTAATTCAGCTTTTATTTCTATCCTCTGTATATCAGGGGTACCAGTATACATTACTGGGTTTAGCTAGCTTTGTAGATTGAGTGAACAGCCTGTGCTTAATGAAACACTTGCAAAAACTTGAATGTGTAGATAAATGGATATTCAAAAATATTGAATAAAAACTGGCTTTAGGATGCATTAAAGAACAATTACCAAGAAAGGTATGGGGGAGCTCAAATTTTGACTGGAAACTTGCCTTAAAATACCTGCTGCTTTTGTTTTTGCTTCATAAGCAGTAGAACATTTCTGCATTATATTCTACTGGAAATTATGGAAGGAGGGGGAATGTTTACTTCTGAATAGCTGCACGAAGGTTATGTCTATGTTAGGAAAAGTTAGTTTGAATTTATTAATTTCAACTAATAAGTCTGAGGATTAGTTTGAACTAACCTTGAATTTGTTAGTTTGAATTAACAAAGTGGACTGATTCGAACTAATGTTAGTTCGAATTACTCCACTTTGTTAATTGGAACTAATTGTCCTTAGATAGAACTAATAAGCTTGAACTAAAGGTTAGTGCTAGTCTTCACTGTCCTTAGTTCGAATTAACAATTGAATTAAGGGCTTAGTTCAAACAGTGGGTTACTTACCAGTAACTGTCCTCCTTCGAGATGGGCTGCTTGGATCCATTCAGTAATAGGTGTCTCTGTGCCAGAGCGCCGGATTGGTCGGAAAAACTTCTGTCCTCGCCTGTCAGGAGAGGGTAGGCGGCCACCCCCCCCCCCCCACACCACTCAGTGGCTATATATATGGCTGCCTCCCAACCTCTCCCCAGTTCCTAGGAGTCGCCAACTCCACATGCGGGGATGGAGGGGAGGGACCTGAATGGATCCAAGCAGCCCATCTCGAAGAAGGATGGTTACTGGTAAGTAACCCATCGTTCTTCTTCGAGCGCTGCTCGGATGCATTCAGTAATAGGTGACTACTAGCCGCACTGATGAACGGTGAGTGGAGTTGGCTCTTCCGCCTTCAGCACAGCAACACTCCAGAAGGGTATAGGCCCAACGAGCAAGGTCCTTATAGGGACTAAGAGACTAGTTAGGGCTCTTGCCCTGGCAATGGAATCCTCAGTGTAGGGCCAGCCCCGAGCAAGGGGTAGGTCCAATCCACCCAAGCCAAATAGCGTACATGGGTCGGAGGGACTAAGTCACCTTACACCAGGTATTTTGCAGCAGCGCAACACGACTAACATGGAGAAAGTCATGTTCCGTTGCTGTACCTGAGGGTCTAGCTTGAGGCATGAAGGTCAGAGGGTAAATCTTTTGTCTACAGGACGCTTCAGCATAAACCTTATGAAGAATCTGGGAGCCTTAGGGATAGTGGGTTGGTCATGACGCTCACTGCCCACGCAGAGAACAATAAGAGGGGCTAAGATATCATCCCTCCAACCAGCCACGCAAAGAGCATAGACACATGCCCAAAGGGGTGCGTGTAAATGGTATACCATTCAACCCGCATGGGAGAAAGGACTAGCAGAATTAAGCAAGAAGATTCTAGAGGCAGAAACTTTGAGCTGATTAAGTGGAAGGTAATGGAAGAGGTGGTGCAATTGGCACCACATAGCACCACAGCCTTGCAGATCCTGGGTCGGTTGGTCGGGGGGAATGCGACACCAGACCTTCAGCGGTGTTACAGAGCCCTGACCTGGGAGACTTCTTACATTTCGGAAGAAATACTCCAGACCCACGAGGCACTTGCAAGCCAGCAAGGTTGGCTTTAGGAAGTACTGTTGGCCTTCGTTTTCTTATGAAGACTCAGGGAGGCAGACCTTCCAGTTGTCCCATCCATTTCCTCCTAGGATTCCACTACTGGAAGCACTGTTTCCTCTAAGGCGTGTGGCAGCGCAGCTGCGCACTCGAAAAAATTCTGCTGTGCAGGATTTTCCTGCCCCCGCTCACAGGGCAGTTCAGGGTGGCAGTGTGGCCAAGGTTGGGGCCAGGCAGTGCTGGGCTGGGCCTGCCCCGCAGCCAGGGAACAGCCAGGAGCTGGAGGCAGCAGGCCCCAGGTCTGGCAGCAAGGCCAGGAATCAGTGGGGGGCGGCTGGGCTGGGCTGAGGCTCGCGCCCGGACACCACGCTCCAGCGCGTCTCCCCTTGGCTGGAGGAAGGGAGGGTCTGCGGGCTTGGAGTCAGCCCTGCCACTCTTCCCCCCTCCCCTCCTCCGGGGCCTGTGGAGGCTCCACCCCTTCAGCTGGGGCCTGGCCGTTCACGTGGCCAGCCCCAGCCTCCAGCCCGGGCTCTTCCTTGCTGGCCAGCACCAGGGCCTCCTGCCCCCCGCCCAGCTCTTTGGCCAGTGAAGGGGGCCGGGGGGGGGTTTTGGGGTGGTCAGGCAGCTGACGGGGAAAGCAGGGGGCAGGGAGGGTGTGCCGGGGGGGGGGGAGAAGGGTTTGGGATGATGGGCTGCGGAGGCCTGGGGGGCTGAAGAGGGCAGGGGCTTAGGAGGGCTGGAATGGGGGCAGGGAGCTTAGGGAGTCAGAACTGGGGCAATTCTTCAGCTTTCTAAACAAGAGCTATGGCAAAGAGTAAGTGCCATTCATACCCTGAAGTTTGAAAATCCTCACATGGGAAACAGGGAGTGAGTGCATGGTGCCAAAAGGTCCCTTCTATAACTAGATAAAGCTGTGGAGGTGAAAAATCTAAAAATCAGTTGTATATTTCCTGAAAGCTAGTGTGGATGTTACTTAAGTGGAGTGATTGAGCAGTGAGAATATTTGAGCATGCTAACGCTGTGCCTTCAAAGAACCTGGAACGTGTTTTCTCCAGAATCCTGTAAATTACAACAGTTACAAACAAGGAATCCTGTGGTACTTAAAGACTAACAAATATATTGATTGCATGAGCTTTCATGAGAGAAAATCCCATTTCATCAGAAACTTTGAAGAACAATTCATAGAAATCTTAGAGATGTAAGGAGATATCAGATAAGTACTTGTTTTAAATATAGTAACAGCCAAAAGACTGGGAATCAAAGGCAGCCATGAGATTATTCTCTTCATTATGCACCCTAATCTGTCCATCAGAAGAAACCATAATGCATTGAAGTGATGTGGTATTTTGGTAGAGATTTTCTCTTTAGTTGAAATGTAGCCACAAAATCATGGGGCAGGTAAAGATACAAGGGACTAAAAATAGGCTTTTAAGAAATACTGTAGCCTTATCTTAAAGCAGCTTAGAAGCCCATTGTTTTGATTTCAGCTCTGCTTAGCACCCTTCTTGTAGCAGCATTTTCCTGAAAAGAGATGTCTGGAATCTTTTTGATTTTTAAAATTTCAATAGAATTTTACCCCTCTGGGACCATCAAGACATCTTAAATGGTGCCAGTTTCCAAAGGGGTAGCCATTTTAGTCTATTCCAGGAAAACAAAACAAAACAAGAAGTCTCCCACGAAAGCTCATATGAAAAATAAATCTGTTAGTCTTCAAGTGCCACATGACTCCTTGTGTATATTAAATGCTATCAGTGATAATTGGCTGGCTTCCCTGTGAACTGTAACTCTGCATGTAGAATACAGGAGATGAGGGTATTAGGCAGAATTGTGATACCTAGGATCCGGATCGAATATAATGTTGGTCTTGGGTTGTTTGAAAGCCATGGATTACTTTCTTTCGATTGTATAGCAATTTGGGTAAATGTAAATAAATTGGGTGATTTTATTAATAAAAAACAACTTTAAATAATTTATTAATTTTTCATTGGTCTAGATTTTTCAATAATTTTTGTTGCACAAGTTTGCACACAAATTTTATTCAGAAAAAGTTTTGCACACGGGTTGATAATTTTGCACACAAGCCGCCGAACCTTAGAGGGAACATTGACTGGAAGACTATGTGGAGAAAAATGGAGGGAGTGATTAAAGCAGAAATTGCAATGCCTCCAACTAGACACCTAGTTTTGACAACCTGGAGGCCTCTGGAATTAGAAGATATATTGATTTATATGACCCTGCGTGTCCAGGGCACCGGCAGGTGTGATATGGGGCCCTAGCTACGATGCACCTACGTGCAAGTCAGGGATACGAGCTCATAAAGAGAGAAAAACTGAACCCCCCGAGTGATAAGGCTTAGCCGAGAGGGCAGTGGTCTTCTGTGAAGACCATCTGGTGGAGGTATGATGCTCACAAGGCATAGTCGGTGATTCTGCAGGTGTTCCTTGGATATTTGGGAATCTGGCAAGGGCAACCTATGTTGTTATCTGGTCTTATCTGGGGTAGAATTCCATTATGGGAAAACGACAGTTTCTCAATTTTCTGTACAAAGCTGACATCTAGATTGGTAGATTATGCTTCGAGAAGTAAGCAGATGGAGAAGCCTTAACAATCTCCTGTGGTGGGAATGTGATGCAAGTTCTACCAACGGCTTCTGGACCTGAAAAAGGTCCTGCGGGGGAAGACGAATCTTGACCATCATGTGCCCAGGCGACAGTGCCCTGGGCGACCAATGATCTCTGGTCATCCCCGGGGGAGAGATCAAATTAGGATATAACGCAAATGGGTGATGGCTATGCGTGGAGTCCCACGGTGCGCAGCAAGCCATCGCCGCTGGACAGGCTAAGGGATAATTGGGAGGCATGAGGCGGGTTTCCCCCCACTCTGACGGAAAGGGTGGGGTTGGGGGAGGGTAGTATTGCCTCTTCTGTGAATCCCACTGACCTAGTTGAATCTAGGTCGTGTATCTGGAGTTGCCGCTTCAGGAGTGGGAAGCGGGAGGGGACCCTGCTTCACAGTGGGGAACACTCCGTTCAGGGAACCCAAGCCCCTAGCGACAGTGATAACAGATGCTTCGGACTCGGGTTAGGGAGGGGTGGAGAGGTACCACCACCTTCCTGGGAGAGTGAAGCCTCATAGGGACTCCCGATCAAAGATATTCCGGAAAGATACAAATCTGTCCCGGAGAGACAGGACGAGTTCTAGGCCCTTACAGGTTGGTTTCTCCGTAGGGAGGGAAGGGGGAAAAACGAGGAACAAGGAAGAGATTCATGAATGACACTGCCTTAGTAACCCCCTCCAGGGCCTAGAGCAGTGGGCGGTAAACAATACCGAACGTCATGCTCCCATCTAAGAGGCGGGATAATTAAATAGAATTTATAGTTCTGGGGAGGTTGCGAAGGACCTACTGGGACTGACTTAGGCGCGCGCACATACTGGTTTTGTAGGGGTGGAAAGGTGTCCGGAGGGTCCCTCCCAAGCTCAAGGTGCAGCAGCAGGCAGGGCCATCCCTAGGGGGGAGCGGGGCCCAGGGTAAATCAGTTTGTGCAGGGCCCCCCCATTTTAAACTTTGCGCAAGTTTCCTTCTAAGCTGATGAGGCAGCTGAGCAAGTTCCCTACTGGTTCTCCAGTCCCCAATGGGTTTCTTCCCTGCTGCCTGCTGGCTCCCCAAGTGCACCCATAACTTGTTCAGCTGCATTATCAGCTTAGAGGGAACACTAGTAGCAGTGTCATAATTTTTCTTTAATAAAATCATAAATTTCTAGTTCTCAGGCTAAAAAGTTGCAGAGGGAGGCAGAAAAGCATGACCTGACTTTATCCTAAAGGCTCAAAACCCAGAAGTCAGAGAAAATAGCTCCCTCCCATTTATTATTTCTTTAAACATCTCTTTATTTTTAAGTGAGTTTTAATGATGTATTTAAGCCAGACTTGTGACTGTTTTTTGATGTTTGGAGTAGGCAATACTGAATGTGCCATGGTGATGTTTCATCAACCTCACAGCCAAATGGACAGGAGCATCTGGAGGTACCCTTCTTTGTGGTTCTGGTTGTCTGTTCAAGATGGGCACACAATTTTACAAGTTTAATAATTTTTCTTAGATCAAGTTTTTGTTAAATTGAAAATTCAGAGAGAGAGAGATGCTATTTTTGGATGATACCAAGAAATAAATCCAGGTCCTCTTACACCTTAAAGCACTAGATTCCAATTGTCTAATGTGTGGTGTTTCCTTTATGCCTCCTGACTTTCTCCTTTTCTGTCTTATTTTAATATATGTATTCATACATTCCTCATTGCTTTGCTGGTGGTCTAAGTAATGATACTCAGGTACTGTTTGAGGATGAGAGGAAGAAACAAGGGACCTTTGGCCTCCTGTCAAATACCCTGATATAAAACAAACAAGGAGTTTTGTGGCACTTTTAAAAGCTAACAAATAAATTTGTTAGTCTTTAAAAGTGCCACAGGATTCCTTGTTTGTATTGCTAAACTAGACCCACATGGCCACCTCTTTGGAAATTTTCAACATGCTGTGTATCTGTAATAGCTGCTTTCCTCTTTGCCATGCTTTGGAACTGGTGGTCTGACTGCAATCAATGATAATGGGGCATATTTACAATGCAGAAGGAAGGACAAAAAACTTCTTTAATGTGTTGATTGATGGCCATTAACCCTAGAAACCCAGTATTTCCGTATGAGCGCTAGCCTGAGGTCTTCTCTCTCAGGTATAATCGATTATTATAGAGAAGTTTGCTCAAAAAGACATCCCTGAAGACTGAACTCTTGTTCAACGTAGAAGGAAAATATTCTTGAACACTTTCTGGAGATGCTGATGTAAATTCAAAGAGAAGGTCATATTTTGTAATGGTCAGGGATGTGACATTCTCCTGCCTTTGTCCCCGTTTGCTTGACTGAGGCTGGCTCCATAAGTTTTATCTCAGCATTTGCCCTTTCTCTTCCCCTCAGGGAGCAGTTGTGGGAAGGTGGCTACCTAAGTCGAGAGTTACTGTAAACAAATGCTGTCTGTCTGAATTCCCTTCCCCCTTACTTGACCAGCCGGAGGTGCTCCCTGGCCACAGGGTAGTCCCACAGCTTGAAGAAGCTCCCTGCTTCCTTACTTCAGCTGGCTGTGTGGGATCCCCCAAAAGCGCAGAGCCCCCCAAAGGCACGGGGCCTAGGGTGGTCACCCCTTCTGCCCCCCCTTAAGGACAGCCCTGGCAGCAGGTCCTACCTGTTGTGGGGCAGGTGACGGACTGGCCAGAGGGTTTTCCAGGTGTCCATTGGGCACATGCGTCTCTGCAAACCCGGAGGTATCTGTAGCTTTGACTAGAGCTACTAGGTTGTTTGTCCTTGGCTCTTGAAGGTCTCCCTAATGCCTTAGGAGCGGGAGGGATCGCTGGCCGAAGCAATACCCGGGGGAGGGGTGGATGGGGGGGGGCTTTTCTTCCACTTCTTGTATTTTTTACCCGTTTCCTTCCTCCGATGATAGCCCTAAGGGCAGCAAGAATTAAGGACTGTCTGTGGGAGTGAAGCCACAGACTTGGTCGAGTCCTTAGAGATCGAGGCAGGCTTGGGTCACCGGGTTAGTGCCCTCCTAGAATCAGAGGAGCAAGGTTAAGGCCTGGCTCCCCACCGTCCATACTGAAGTGGGGGGACAGCGGGGCAGTAGGGTGTGACGGTCCTAAATAATTCGCCTTTCTCTAGTAGAGGAAGGAAAGGAAAGAAATGTTGCCTACCTTCTTGAGAGGTGGGCTGGGGCCATGTGAGTATCCAGTCTGTTGAGAGCCCACAGTGAGGCAGTCACAGATTATCTAGAATAGACTCCCCTTCCCTGTGGAGAAAGGGAGGAAGGAAGGGTCTTCTGAGTGGGCCCCAAGTTGCTAATTGAAAGGGTGGTGGTGGAGGACTAAGTCCCTTGCCACGAGTGTCCATGGAAAATGCGGGCAGGTTGGGTCTTGAGCCCGTAGGCCTTATCTGGCCGGGGGGTGGGGGAGGGGCCCCGATGGGAGACGGCTGTTGTATTTTACCTCTCCCCTTGGGTCACACACGGTACCCACTACCTCCAGGGTCTTGGGTGGGAACAAGGCATCGCCGCCGAAGGACAGGTCGAGTGCCACCTGTTGTGAAGCAGGGGTCACGCTGGCTTCCCTGAGCCAGGCCGCTCAATTGATGGTTACGGCTGAGGCCATGGTGCGGGCTGCTGTATCTACCGCATCCTGGGCTGACAGAAGGAGGTTCTGAGAGATTATTCTTCCCTCCTCTAGGAATGCATCATATTCTTCCTTGGCCTCTGGTGGGAGTAAATGTCTGAACTGTGAGAAGGAATCCCACAAATCCAGCATGTATCTGTTGGTTAGGGCCTGGTTGTCTGCAACCTGTAGTTGGAAGGCCGAGAAGGAGTAGACCTTACGCCCTAGAAGTTCTAACTCCCTTGTCTCCCTTGATGCTGGGGGGTTCACCTGGGCCTAACGCCATTTGCATCATATCCCGGGGTGGGATTGGGTGGTCGATAAGGGATGGGAACACTGATCCCAGGACTGTATACTTGAGGCCAGCTGTGTCTGACACCGGGGAAGTGGAACCTGGGTTTTGCCATTGGGAAGAGGCAAGGTCCCAGAC
This sequence comes from Podocnemis expansa, assembly GCA_007922195.1. Taxonomy (NCBI): domain Eukaryota; kingdom Metazoa; phylum Chordata; order Testudines; family Podocnemididae; genus Podocnemis; species Podocnemis expansa. The sequence goes on from ML682015.1 coordinate 1,793,882, forward strand.
ACTGGGGTGGAGGGGAACTGGTTCCGCTGAAGAAAACACTGGCCCAAATAGGGTATCCAAGGGGGGGGCTCAGAGGATTATACCTCCATTCCCAAATGGGCTGCGGTGCGGAGCAATAGGTTGAAGTATGCTGATAGGTCACCTGTATAGGAGCCCGGTACCGGGGGGAGAATGGTACCAGGTGCCCTCAGTGGGCAGATGGTGACAACGTCTCATGTGGGGACCGTTCATGAGGGCAGAAGCTGAATGGGGACGGTGCCGAAACACAGCGCCGAGGCCTCTTGGAATGCCTTGATGGACCTTCCTCAGGACTTGAGCACGGGGAAGCGCCTGGTGATCCCGGAGGTGGTACCAGAGACAGCAAAGTTATATGTTGCCGCGGGGTAGGTTCTACCATCCCTGGGCCTGAAGGAGTAATGGGCGGGCAGGGCTTGGGTCCCTGAGGTTGGAGGGGGGCATGAAGTGAGGTGTCGTTCGTGATGCACCCAGGCCTTTGATATGAAGGCCAGCTTGCCCCTCCTAACTGGTACCGGGGAAGGAGGTGTGGGCAACAAAAAGAGTGCCCGTGCGGCCTCCACTGCCTCTGGTGTTGTCAGGATCAGGGGCGAGCCCCCCCCCCCAGAAGAGACAGGACAGCTTGCGTGAAGTGGCACCGGGGAAGAGGGTGAAGTTCGATCCTTCAGTGCCAAGGTGGGCCTGGCACTGTCGGTACGGGGTTGAAGCGAGCCTGCGGTACCGGAGGTGACTGAGAGCGGCGCCTGGGTGGCCCCCGTACCATTGGTATGGAGCTGCGGCGAGCTTACAGTTCTAGCAGTGATCTAGAGTGGTGCCGGGGTGAGCCCCGGTGCCAGTGGATTCTGTTGGCTCTGAGGTACTGAAGTCGGTACCGAGCTCAGCCTCCTGTGGCCTCTGTCTTGACGGTGCTGGATAGGTCCCAGTGCCGAACTGGCTTGCGGCGCTGAGTGGGCTCCTGAAGCCTCGGGAGAGGAGTGCCGAGCCTGTTCAGAGGCTGGGGCACGGCTCCTTTGCTCCCTATCCTTGATTGTCCTCAGTTTGAAGGACAGGCATATGGAGCAGGCGGTGACCAGATGGTCTTCGCCTAGGCACCGGAGGCCCTTCCCATGGGGGTCGTCCTAGGGGAAGGCCTTGCCACACTCAGTGCAGGGTTTAAACCTTGGCATGGCGGGAGGTGAATCTTGATGTTCCGTCCTGAAAGTTGGAGTCCTCTTTGATGGAGCTATGTCCACGAAGAGGTGCTCCCAGTCGGGCATGAAGATCATACAAACGCGGACAGGCTGCTTGCTTTCTCAAGGAGCGGACGTTCCAGATCCGACGCATAAGGCGGAAGAAACGAAAACTGGAGAGGGGTCGGGAGGCGTCCATATATATAGCCACTGGGTGGCGTGGGGGGGTGGCTGCCTACCCTTTTCTGACAGGCTAGGACAAAAGTTTTTCCGACCAATCTGGTGCTCCAGCATGGAGACGCCTATTATTGGATGCATCCGAGCAGTGCTCGAAGAAGAACTAAGCGTTCATTAGCGCTAATTAAGGAGTTTCTTAGTTGGAACTAATGAAAGCCTAGTGTAGGCTTGTAATAAATTAGTTTGAAATAAGCCTCCTTAATTCAGACTTTCAAGAGTAGTCATATCCAAGCTGGGGGAATTCTTAGCTCAGTCATTTATAACAGGATTTGGGAGGTGATAGATTCATATCACATGAGTAAATCTGTTTGCCTAATGTCCCGAGTAAGTCCAAATGGAGTTGCTCAATTTCTGCTTACTCTTACATTCTTGGTTGTTTGGTGCGTTTGTATATCTTTCACTTAGTTGTACAGAAGATGCCTAGTTTTATAAAGTAACCATCATGACTTCTTCGTTTCTTTCTGGCATGGGTATTGGGAGAGTGGCAGTGCTCAATAGCAATGTGAAATGATCTCTTTACCCAGAGACCAAGCATCAAATCTACAATACTTCTGGTTTCCATCAGCCATGGGAATGGAAGTCAAAACTTTTGTTTTCCCTGGCAGTACATTTTCTGTGTGGGTAACAGAAATAAATCTCTCAACCCCCTACATTTTTGTTCCGTTAGACATTTAATGAATCTGCAATGTATATAAAGAATGCCTTGTTACTAGTATAAGAAATGAACAGTGAAAGGAAGATTTAATTCTGCAGAATCACTGGCACGCATACTATAAATGTAATAAAAGATTATAAATAGAGAAAAACAATATAATTAACTTCCTCTTTGAGCTCTGTTAACACAAAGTGAACTGAATTGAATGTATACTAATACATTTAACTCCTTTTGATATTCACACACAAGTGAATTGGCATAGGGTCCTGGACTGAGCTGCTCTGTCACAATGACATTTATTTCTCTTTTGTGAAAATATAATTGCAATTTTTAGTTCACTAAACTAGGAACAGAACCTGAAGTAACTTGTAATTGTGATTCAACTGATGAGGTTTTTGTGTATGTATAATTAACACTAAATTGGTTGTGTTGAGTTTTAGGATAGATATACTATATACAGGTAGGAATCTGCAAATATTTAAGTGAAGCTAATCGTTATCTTTTGGGTTATGAGCACTTTTGAAAATGAAGCATTTTTGTGGAAGACCTGGGAAACTTCATAACAGTGAAGTTTACTCTGCACACTCTTTCACAGAGTTCTAGTTTGCTTATCCTCTTTCTCTTCTCTCTCACAAGTGTGTTCTGGAAATTATAATTACTGGACACAAAGCTACAGAAATCACCTAGGAACAAACTTACAAATACAAATTGGGATAGCTGTTTGTACCTAGCTGGACACAATACACTGTTCCCTTTTAGAGTAACCATTGTAAAACTTTAGATCTGGTGTGGCCAAACTGCAGCTCGGGAGCCACACGTGGCTCTTGAATGAAAAAGTGTGGCTCACGGAAGAACATCAGCAAATCAATTTAGTAGGTAAAAGTATATGGCTATATGCCCCAATGCGGCTCTTGAAGGTTTAATAATCAACTTGTGTGGCTCTTGAGTTCCACAAGTTTGGACACCCCTGCTTTAGACAGTCATTTCCAAACTGTGACTTGAGTCTGGTAATAGTCTTCCAGTCTTTTAGGCAGTCTTCTATGTCTCACACTTTTCCTAATACCTGGAGGGACGAAAATAAGAGTAGGCAGTGGTTCAGTTTCCATTGTTTTAGTTTGTTCCTCATCATTATTGGGCTCATCTATGTTTTGTAGTCCATGAGAGAAGGCCACATTCTTTTCTTCAGTTGCCAGCTTATGAGCTATGGACAATCTTGAAATGCTCCATTTCTTTCCATCTATTAATGGAGCAGAATCTTGTTAGATTTCTGTTGTCTACAAGGGACATTGAATAGCTTAAACATCTTCTTTTTTAACTGTAAGGTAGGTTAATTTGAACAAAATTTCCAGTTTGAAGCTAGTGAGGTTATTACGATCTATATACTGTCTTTATTTCTCCTGTTTTCTCAGCTTGTTAACAAATAGTTTCATTTGAAGCTTAGGCTGAAAAAGAAAAACATATGAGCTCTTGACAGGTGATAGGATATGTGTCAACCTCAGGTCCTCTTAACAGTTCAAAAGTTGGTGAAGTGGAGCATGGAGTGCTTTTGTAAGCTGTGTTTCACATACAGCTTTATTTCCGTAATCTTTTTGCAAACTAATAAGCTGCAAACTTTCTTTCACCAGTCTGTTTCGTTCTAGACTACACCACGAAGTCTAGGATGGTGCAAAGAAATAGTTTTGTGCTTGATATAGTTGCTGTTGAGGTAGTGTTATGTTTTAGCAGAGGTCAGTTGCATACCATTATTAGTTACTAGTTCCTTGGGAAATCCTTCTTAGGCAAAGAGTAACAGTAAGAACTTAATCACTATTTCACCTGTAATCTTTCTGGTGAGTGTAACTGTCAGTGCTTTGAATGATAGTTTACTACTATTATATTAAACTTCTGCATAAAAGGATGATCCTCAAAGAGTCCCTTTATGTTAAAAGTCAGTTTCTTCCCTGGATATTTGAAAAAATCAAATGGTGTGAGGGAAGTTGAAGATGCTCTGTGTCTTATCAATACTAGTACAAGCCAGGCATCTCTTGGATTATTTTCTCAACTTGCTTGTCCATCCCTGACCGCTAGAAGTTTTATTTGCTGTCATTTTTTGATTAGTCTCATCCCCAAATACATGTTTTGGGTTAAAAAAATCATCCTCATGGAAGTGTAGGCACAAAATGGTTGGTTCTTCTTTGAGTGATTGCTCATATAATTCCAATTTAGGTGTGTGTGTGCCGCGTACACAAATCACTGGAAACCTTTACCCCTGGACTACCTGCAGGGTCGGCAGTGGCCACTAGGCAGCCTCGCCCCTCCCTCCCTCTCTCTCTATTTACATAGATATCCATCAATTCTTCTCTCGTCCATGCATGGTTTGTTCCAGTAGCCCACTTATCGTCAGATTGTCCTGGTTCCCCAACATCTGGCGCGGACCTTGTTAATCTGGGCGACGTCCGAGCCGGCATGACTCTCCTAGTTCGTGTCACTCTCATATTCGAGGTAGGCAAGTGAGGCGTTAGGGGGTCTTTTTGCCCAAGGACCCCTACTGGGAAGGTAGACAGGTACCTTCTGGGAGTTGAACCCCGGTCTCCCATATCAAAGGGCATTGCTCTTAACCACTACGGCGCTCTTAACCACTACGCTATCCAGTCGTCACATACCACCCATAGGGTGAGAGAGCTCTGATGTTGTTCCTGGGATCTGTTGGAGCCACTCTCCCAGATTAGGAGTCACAGCCCCGAGTGCCTCTACCACCACCGGGACCACTTTGGCCTTCACTTTCCACATCCGCTCTAGTTCCCCTTTCAGGCCCTGGTACTTCTCCAGCTTCTCATACTCCTTCTTCCTGATGTTACTGTCACTAGGCACTGCTACATCTATCACCACCGCTGTCTTCTGGTCCTTGTCTATTAGCACGATGTCTGGTTGATTGGCCAGTACCTGCCTGTCCGTCTGGATCTGGAAGTCCCACAGAGTCTTAGCCCTGTTATTCTCCACGACCTTCTGTGGGATCTCCCATCTGGTCTTGGGAGGGTCTAGCCCATACACTGTGCAGATGTTCCTGTACACAATGCCAGCTACTTGGTTATGCCGTTCAGTGTATGCTGTTCCTGCCTGCATCTTACATCCTGCCACTATGAGTTGGACTGTCTCTGAGGCCTCTCTGCACAGTCTGCACCTTGCGTCCTGTCTAGTGTGGTAGACCCCTGCTTCAATGGATCTGGTGCTCAGTGCCTGTTCTTGTGCTGCTGTGATCAGTGCCTCAGTGCTGTCTTTTAGTCCAGCCTTTTCCAGCCACTGGTAGGATTTCCCAATGTCAGCCACCTCAGCTATCTGTCGATGGTACATTCCATGCAGGGTCTTGTCTTGCCATGGCACTTCTTCTGCTTGATCTTCTTCCCATGTCTGCTGCTGCCTCAGGCATTCTCTCAGCAGCTCATCTTTGGGTGCCATCCTACTGATGTACTCCTGGATGCTCTGGGTTTCATCCAGGACAGTGACTTTGACACTCACCAAACCCCGCCCGCCTTCTTTCCGGCTGGTGTACAGTCTCTGGCTGTTGGACTTGGGGTGGAAACCTCCGTACATTGTGAGGAGCTTCCGGGTCTTCACATCGGCAGCCTCCATGTCCTCCTTTGGCCATCTCACTATACCGGCAGGGTATCTGATGACTGGCAGGGCATACCTGTTGATGGCGTGGATCTTGTACTTCCCTTTGAGCTGGCTCTTCAGGACCTGTCTTATCCTTTGGTGGTACTTGGATGTTGCTGTCTTCCTTGCCTCCTCATCGTGGGTCCCATGTGACTGTGGGATGCCAAGGTACTTGTAGCTGGTCTGTATGTCTGCTATGCGGCCTGCTGGTAGTTCCACCCCATCAGTCTTGACTACCTTTCCTCTCTTTACTACCATCCGGCCACACTTCTCCAGTCCGAATGACATCCCAATATCCTCACTGTAGATCCGTGTCAGGTGGATTAGCGAGTCGATGTCTCGTTTATTCTTAGCATACAGCTTGATGTCATCCATGTAGAGGAGGTGGCTGATGATAGTTCCACTCTTGAACTTGTATCCATATCCAGTCCTTGTGATTATCTGGCTGAGGGGGTTCAAGCCAATGCAGAACAGCAGCAGGGACAGCACATCACCTTGGTATATGCCGCACTTGATGGCCACGTGTGCAAGCTGTCTTGAGTTGACTTCCAGTGTTGTCTTCCACAGTCCCATTGAGTTCTTGAGGAAGGTCCTTAGTGTCCTGTTGACTTTGTGTAGCGCCAGACATTCACAGATCCATGTGTGCGGCATTGAGTCGTAGGCTTTCTTGTAGTCAATCCAGGCTGTGCTCAGATTGGTCTGTCTAGACCTTGAGTCTTGGGTGACTGCTCTATCTATGAGCAGCTGGTGTTTTGAGCCTCTAGTGTTGTTCCCAATGCCCTTCTGAGCTGTGCTCATGTACTGGCCCACGTGGTCCTGTCGCTTGGCGGCTATGATGCCTGATAGGACTTTCCATGTTGTGGGGAGGCAGGTTATTGGCTGGTAGTTGGATGGTGCTGTTCCCTTGTGGGGGTCTTTCATGATCAGCACTGTCCTTCCTTGTGTTAGCCAGTCTGGGTGGGAGCCTGCTGCTAGCAGCTGCTTCATCTGTGCTGCTAAGCGCTCATGCACTGCTGTTAGTTTCTTTAGCCAGTAGGTGTGGATCATGTCCGGGCCAGGTGCTGTCCAGATCTTCATGTTCTTGACCCGCTGTTGGATGTCGGCTATTGTGATGGTGACTGGTTCCTGTTCTGGGAGATTTGCTGTGGTCTGTTCTCAGGTCCTGCAGCCACTTTACACTGGTGTTATGAGTCTTCTCTTTCTCCCAGATGTTCTTCCAGTACTGTTCAGTTTCTGCTGTTGGTGGCTCTGCTGTTATTGTGTTGTTGCACTGCAGTTGGGAGTACACCTTGGATGGTTCTTTGGAGAACAGGGCATTTATCTTTTTGGCCTCTGCTTCTCTAGTGTATCTCCTTAGCCTGGTGGCCGGTGCTGTGAGCCTTTGTTTAGCAGTCTCTAGGGCTTCAGATGGAGTCAGGCCCTTGTATTTTCTCAGTAGCCGAGTCTTATCCTTAATCTCTACACCCTTCTGTAGTTCCACCAGCCGGCTAACTTCTCTCCGGGTTGCCTTGATCTTATCCTCCAACCTCATTTTCCAGAGAGGGTATGTATTGCTGTTCTTCTTGATCATGTAGCCAAGCATCTCCAGGATTACAGAGGCTGTCGCATATACCAGTTCATTGGTTTCAGTGATGGTGGTAGTAGGAATTGTCATTAGGGCTCTATTGGCATCTTCTAGCATACTATCTGATGGTACTTCTCCCACAAGCCTTGGTAATCAGTCTCGAGGGTTGACTGTAGCTAGTTTATCCATGATCTTATGCCTCATATCAGCTGCTGTGTTCTGTAATGGAGGGGGTGGCAGTGAAGTTCCAGCTTCAGGTGTTGGCTGCACATCGAGTTGTTCTTCTGGGGCTGCTTCTTGAGTCTGGGAGGTAATGTGGAGTTGGTCTATCTCCAGTTGTGAGAGCAGCTTCCTCTTTCCTATGTTGAAGCGTTGGGTAACTAGCCGGTTCTCAGTTAGTGTGGATGTAGGTCTTTTGTCCATCCATAGTTCCCTCATATGTTTCCTATATCCCCTCTCCTTAGGTCTGCTGTTGTAGTAGCATTCCATCAATTCCAGGTTCTCTTGTCTCGTCCATGCATGGTTTGTTCCAGTAGCCCACTTATCCTCAGATTGTCCTGGTTCCCCAACATCCGGTGCAGACCTTGTTAATCTGGGCGATGTCCGAGCCAGCATGACTCTCCTAGTTCGTGTCACTCTCATATTCGAGGTAGGCAAGTGAGGCGTTAGGGGGTCTTTTGCCCAAGGACCCCTACTGGGAAGGTAGATAGGCACCCACTAGGATTTGAACCCCAGTCTCCCATATCAAAGGGCGTCGGTATTAACCACTACGGCGCTCTTAACCACTACGCTATCCAGTCACCTCTATATATATATATAGATCCCTGCCAACCGTAACCACTCCAGTTCCTTCTTAACCGCTCTGTTGGTCGCTGGAACAATGCTAGTTGGGTGTTCTTGAAGGTAGTTACTTATTAGTTATTCATAGTTGAAGTTAGCAGTTAGTTGTTAAGCCTTTGTCTCGGGGCTTTTCATGCCCCAGACCAGGTGGCTGGTGGATGCCTGGCTTCAAATCCTGCTCTACTTATAAGAAGTTTATACCAAGGGATGACCCACATGCTTCTCGCCTACAGTGCTTGGGTGAATCACACTTGTGTGTGAAATGCAAGATTAGTGAAAGCTTAAAGCCCTTGCACTCAGAAGGACAGGGAGTAGATGATCAGGCTCATCATGATGGAGAAGGCACTCCATCTGGCAGAGATTGGTGAACCTGGCACGAGTAGGGTGGGCTCTGTGCAGAGGACCCTGTCAGCAGACTCCTCTAAAAGCTCACAGCACTGATGTTTCTCCGTACCACCAGAGACGCGCCAGCACTGTTCTCAATCCTTGGCGCCAAAGAAGTGGAAGACAGAAGGAGCCTGTTCCCTGTTGACCAAGCAAGCTAAGCACAAGCTGAACATGTGACCCGAGGTGGCCCACACAACCCTGGCACCACTCCTTGCAGCACCGTTGACTGTGGCCCCACCGGAGGGGCCACTAAGTTCGGTGTTGGTGCCCTCTCTCTGACACACGGAATTTTGGAAGAAGAACATCAGTTGGCCTTCACCCCTGAAACTTCTGAGGAAGCCAGAGATCTGATGGTGCAGACAGCGCACCGTAGCAGGGAGACCGCCTCGGCACTGGAATGCACCCCAGCTCCGTGATCATGAGGAAAGCCGACTCTGCTCAAGCCTCCATCACCCCATTGGCAGCCCTCAGTACCGTCATGGCAGAAGGCAAGATCTTGTTCGCCTTTACGCCGTGCCCCATCCAGTCCCAGGTCTCCCCAGCACTGCTCCCTGGTACCGCCGATGGTAGTGGGGGCCCTTCGGTACCGTTTCCCCCCCAAAGTCAAGGGCCATTGGCACCATCTCCGGTACAGCCACCTCAGGGAAGCACATGGTGCTGGTCCCCCCACCGCTCCCAGTACTGCTCCACCTTGGTTGCTGTGCAGCCATTCTTTTCTTCAGGCTCAATCAAGGTTTCGATCGTCTTTCACCACAGCAGAGGCAGCTGGCAGGAAAGGAGCAGAGGGCTGTCGACACCAGTCGTCTCAGTGCAAATGCCACCCCCCCCTCCAGTGCCCCTTTTGAACTCCCTGGGCATATCACCGGTCCCGGGGGTCTTTTATGGGGTGGTTTCTGCCCACGGGCCCAGACAACTCCTGTCACAGATGGGTAATGCCCCTTCAGACCTGGTGGGTGATTCTGACAGGGACTTGATGAGTCTGGAGGGCTATAGAGCAAGGGACGCTCAGCCCTTCTCCACCCTCAGCAGGTAGATCCTCAGGCCCCAAAGAGCACGCTGGAGGAGTCATTGTCCTCCCCACCAGATGAGGCAGTGGCGGGTGCTATCCTGGCAGCCACCCCAGAGGTCTCTAGGGCTCATCAAGAGTTCTTGTGAAGGGTGGTGTGGAACATGGGCCTGCAAGTGAGGGAGCTGGTGAAGGAAACAGATCCAATGGTTGACATCCTGACCATCAAGAGTCCCTCCAGAGTGGCAATCCTGCTTATTAAAACCATAAGGGATACCACTCGGGCCCTGTGGCAAACCCCAGCCTCCATCCCACCCACCACCAAGAGAATGGAGCGGAAATATTTTTGTGCTGGCTAAAGGCCATGAGCATTTTTACTCCCATCTGTTGCTGGGCTTAGTGGTGGTTGCTGTGGCTAACGAGAGGAAGCGCAGGGGTACCAGATCCCACTCCCAAATCAAAGGACACAGAAAATTTGGACTTGTTTGGAAGAAGAGTTTATTTGATGGGGGGCTGGCAACTGAGGATCATGAACCAACAGGCTATCCTCAGTTGCTGTGTTTTTAACTCATGGGCCTCCATGGACAAGTTTGTGGTGGTGGTCCTGCAGGACTCCAAATCAGAACTCTCGGCCATGGTAGAAGAGAGCAAGAGCCCTGTTGTAGTCAACATTGGATGCCGCTGATGCAGCCACCAGGACCATGGCTTCCGTGGTCACAATGAGGTGCAGTTCTTGGCTTCAGGCATCTGGTCTTCCATAGGAGGTCCAAATGAAAATTCAAGACCTTCCCTTTGAAGGTCAGGACCTCCTGTTCTCCCAGATAAACTCAAAGCTTCAGACTTCAATGGACTTGGGGGCAATGCTGAAGTCACTGGGGCGGCATACCCCAGCATTGCAAGGGCACCCCTTCCTCCCGCAGCCCCCATCGCAACCTTACCAGGCTAGATCAAACTCTTCTCAAAGCGGGAGCTGGAACAAACGCTCAAGCCAGGGGTCAGCTGGGCATTCAAAGGGCCATTCTTGCAACCAGCACAGCTTGAAGAAGAGCTTTTGAGGGTATGCCTGAGGTTGATGTATTGGACTCAGTCATGGATCCTCCCCTTCAGATCTTGGGACCCAGACAGTCTCAATTCCACCAAGTATGGGCTGGCATCACTTCAGACTGATGGGTCCTTCGGACGGTGAAATGGGGATATTCGCTTCAATTCTTCTTTATCCCTCCAACCCACTCCCCCAATCCTTCCCTATCCCTTTTCAGGGACTCCTTTCACAAATAGCTACTAGAGGCAGAGATTCAAGCCCTCCTCGATGTGGGAGCAGTGCAAGAGGTTCCAGAGCACAGGAAAGGGAAAAGGCTTTTACTCTTGCTATTTTCTAATCCCCAAGGCAAAAGGTGACCTACGCCTGATTTTGGATTTCTGCAGACTAAACAGTTTCCTGTGCAAGATAAAATTCTGTATGGTCTCCCTAGCCTCCATTATTCTGTCCTTGGATCCAGGAGACTGGTACACCACGCTTGATTTGAAGGACGCTTATTTTCGTATTGCCATTATCCCTCACCACAGGTGCTTCCTGTATTTTCTGGTTGGAGGATGCCATTTCCAGTTCGTGATCCTTCCCTTTTAGCCTAGCAGCAGCTCTGCAAGTTTTTACAAAATGCCTGTTAGTAGTGGCTGCTTTTCTTCAAAGGCAGGGAATTTGAGTATTTCCTTATCTTAATGATTGGCTGATGAGAAGCTGCTAGTATTGGGAGGTGCGGGTGCTTGTGCAGACAATACGATCCACCTTTGCCAGATTGGGCCTTCTAATAAATGACCAAAAATCCAGGCTAACCCCCACTCAGTGCATAGAGTTCATAGGAGTGGATCTGGTCTCGAGAGAGGCATGGATGTTCTTATTGCAGGCCCGTTTTCAGGCTATAAGGAACCTAATCCGGGACATGGAATCACATCCTCTGACCTCGGCCCAAAATTGCTTAAGGTTACTGGGCCGCATGCCCATGTGCACCTTTGCAGTGGAGCATGCCTGACTCCACCTCAGACCTTTGTAGTCCTGGCTAGCCTTGGTATATCTCCCAAGGAGGGACTCCCTGGATGGTCTGTTTTCTATTCTGCCCAGGGTTCTGCGTTCTCTTCGGTGGTGGGAGGTACACGACAACGTCTGTGCGGGAAGGCCATTCCAAGAGCTGGCCTCGTCTGTAACGCTAGTCACGGGCTGGCCTTGGCTTTGGGGTGGGGTGCCGACCTCGGGGACATCAGGCAGCAAGCTCACTGGTCCAGAGAGGAAATCCTGTTGCACATAAATGTGAAGGAGCTGAGAGTGGTTCGCTTGGCATGTGCAGTGTTCAAGGACAAGCTGGTGGGTAGAACTGTTCTGGTTCAGACAGACACCACCATCACAATGTGCTATATAAACAGACTGGGTGGTGCTCGCTTCTCTCTCTCCTGTCAAGAAGCCCTAACCCCATGGGACTTCTGCATTAGTCATTCTATCTGCCTGACTGCGACATACTTTCCTGGATGCCAAAACATTCTTGCTGAAGATCTCAGCAGGCATTTTTTGATGCACGAATAGTCCCTCAGGACAGACGTTGCAGCTAGCATTTTCCAGAAGTGGGGGCATCCCCAGATAGACGTCTTTGCCTCCAATTCCAACAAGAAATGCACTGTGTTTTGCTCCTTCTGGAACAGCAGTCCCGGTTTGCTGTTGGACACCTTTCTAATCAAGTGGTCCTACTGCCTCCACTATGCTTTCTCTACAACATCCCTGCTTCACAAGGTGCTGCTCAAAGCAAAGTGGGACAGGGTGAGAATGATTCTGATTGCGCTGGAGTGGCCCCAACAGCATTGGTTTCTAATGTTTCTGGACCTCTCAATTGAGGTCCTGTTCTGGTTTCCTCTGTTCCCAGAGCTGTTGACTCAGGGCCAGGAAGGTCTCAGGCACCCAAACCTCAGGACCCTCCACCTCAAAGCACAGCTGCTCTGTGGCTTATGCAGGAAGAGCACCAATGTTTTGCCCCAGTGCAAGAGATTCTACTAAACAGTCATAAGTCCTCAACCAGACACTCCTACCAAGTGAAATGGGAAATATTCTTTCGATGGACAGCAGAGAAACAAGTCCACACACGCTTAACTCCAGTACCCCTAGTCTTGGACTATATTCTAGGGCTGAAGCAGCAGGGTCTATTGACCTCCTTGTTCAAGGTTCATCTGGTGGCCATTTCTGCCTTCCATGAGGGCTCACCTGAAGGCTCCTTGTTCTCGAGTTCAATGGTCAAACGTTTTCTGAAAGGCTTGGTAAATACGTTCCCAGCTGGCCATCCCCCAAAGGCCGAGTGGGATCTTAACTTTGTCCTGGCAAGGCTCAACGGCCCCACGTTTGAGCCTATGGCTACGTGCCCAATCCTCCTGCTGTCCTGGAAAATGACCTTCCTCGTGGCGATTATGTTGGCCAGGGGAGTGTCTGAGCTGTGTGCAGTTACATCAGAGCCACCATATATGCTCTTCTTTAAGGATAAGGTGCAGCTTCGACCACTTTCTCGCAAAAGTAGTGTCGCGGTCCCGCGTCTCACAGGACATGTGCCTCCCGGTTTTCTACCAAAGACCACAGGCATCTGATTGAGAGCACCGCGTTCATAGCCTGGATATTAAACGGGCCTTAGCGTTCTATATTGACCACACAAAACCATTTTGTAAGTCCCCACAACTGTTTGTTGCAGTGGCGGACCATCCTGTGTCTTCTCAGTGGCTGTCAACCTGGATTACGTTCTGCATAAAGCAGTGTTACTTGTTGGCGGGGGCCACTCCCCTTATCTTGGCAGTGCACTCAACGTGTGTCCAGGCCTCCTTGGCCGCGTTCCTGGCAAGGGTTCCAATCTTGGACATGTGCAAGGCAGCAACGTGGTCATCTGTTCACCACTTCACTACCCACTATGCACTAGTCCAGCAAGCAAGAAAAGATGCAGCAGTCGGCAAAGCAGTGCTGTAGTTGGTCAAGCTGTAAGAATTCCATCCCACCCCCACGGTAAGGCTTGGGAATCACCTAAATTGTAATTACATGAGCAGTCACTTGAAGAAGTTGCTACCTGTAGCTGTTGTTCTGCGAGATGTGTTGCTCATGTACATTCCAATATCCACCCTCCTCCTCTCAGCTGGAATTCTGGCAAGAAGGAACTGGAGTGGTTGGTGTTGGCAGGTACATATGGAGAGGGAGGGGCGAGGTGCCCTGGTGGGCACTGCCAACCCTGCAGGTTGTCTAGGGGAAAAGTTTCCAGCAATCGGTGCACACAGCGCGTGCACACACAAATTAGAATGTACATGAGAAATATATTTCAAAGTACACCAGTTATGGGTAAGTAACTTCTCAAAATCTATTTATTTACAAAGGACAACTCATGTGATGTGACCTTAGGCTTGCAAGTGTTCTGGTGTCATCATCTTGTAAGCCTAAGGCCATCTGCTAACTACATATATGTGTTTAGGTCCTGAAGTACCTTGTCTTCTCTCATGTCAGTTGCCTGCTCTGTGAATGTGATCACTCCTTGAGTTGTAACAGAGATGTGTGCAGTGGCAATCTTTCTTTCTCTATTGAGCCCTCGTGTTAAGTTATGGAAAGGTGACGTGGTCTGCAGTAGTGTTTTTCCTGCCTGGATGATTGATTTGTCTGGAAGTCAAAATCCATTAGTTTAGTGCCCTATTTGGCAATTCTTGAAGGAAGTTTGTGATCAGATCTTAAGGTAAATCTCCTATCCAACTGGTAGGTTTTGTAATGTCTTACTGCCCGGAACCTTGACAGAACTTCTGCCTCATTGACAATATAGGATTTTTCTGAGTCGGTCAGGGCCTTGGAAGCAAATGCAATAATGACTTCTGGTACATTTTCTACTTGAGTCAAGACAGCAGCAAAATCATGTTTATAAGCATCTCGTGACAGTAGTTTGCTTCTTAGAATCACATCACTTAGACTGGACTGCTGGAAATTGCATTTGTTGTCTCATTAAAGTTCTTGCACACTTTCTCATTCAAACTTCAAATCCTATTTTAAGAGATGATGCAAAGGACCTACTTTCTTAGAAAATTGCTGTACAAACTTTAAAAGGTATTTGCATAATCCCAAGAATGATTGAAGTTTGTCCTTGTTAGACTCTGGTGCATCACAAGTGACTTTCATTAGGTCTGGATTTCAAGAGCTCTTATGTCCTATACATGTCAATGAGTTGGTACAGGAAGGTTGTTGCTTCCTGCTGCTGCTGAGTCCCTGTCATCTTAGTTAATCTAGAACCTATTTTAGGATGGTATTCTATTTGGATTAATCTTTGCCCTACATTAAAATGTCATTATGGTGGTATCTCTCTCCAACCATAGCATGTATCGTTCTCTGGAATATGGATGCTGCAGAAGCTAATCCAAGGGACACCTGTTTGAGTTTGAACAAACCTTCTGGAGTGACGAAAGCTGTATATTTGTAGATTTGTTCCCTTAAGGGGATCTCTGGTGGTAAACTGAAGATAAATCAAAGGTTTGAAATGCTCTTGCCTTCTTTGAGTGCTTGCTCATGTTGATTCCATTCTAAGTGTGTGCATGCTCCTGTGTGTAGTTACCAGAATTTTTTTTCCCCCTTAGCTGTACCTGTCGGGCCGGCTCTCGTGCACCCTTAAGCTCAGCACAACTGCCACAGTGCCACTGGTCCTATGCCCTCTTAATTCCTTCTTTCCATCAGTGACTGTTGCTGGAACTTTGCTTCACTTGCAGTCACAAGTATTCCAGTTCCCCAGTTCTACTGTAGTTATTGATTAGGTTAATTTAAGTAGTTCTGTGTAGGTAAGTACTGTTGGTAGGTAGCTAGTGTTAAGTGTTAGTCCTATTAGGCTCTTCGACTTGGGAGCAGGGCATGTCCTGTTCTCCAGGCTTCAAGCATTGCACACTTTGCAACAAGCCTTTCCCACTCAGTGACCCCCATGAGAGCTGACTGAAGTGCTTGGGGGAATCACACTTTTCTTTCCAGTTTAAAATGTGCAAGCGCTTCAGACTTGTGGACACAGAAAGAAAGGGAGATCCCCTTGAAAGCCCTTCTCATGAAGGCAGCTTTGAGACTGTCTTTGCAGCCACCACATTCCACCCTGGTTCTGAGCACATCGTCAATGCTGAGCACCCTGTTGGTACCAGAAGCATCGTGGCACTGGCCTTCTCCTGCACGAAAGAGGCAAAAGAAGCAGTGCCTGGTCAAAGACCATTCCCCTGTAGCAAAGAAGAGCAGAGATGCAGAGTTGAGCAAGAGCACTGCATTGTTCCAACCAGCTGTGCTGGGGTATTCAGAGTAGAACTCACCCTTTAGGGTTTGAGCTCTCCAAGGGAGCCACCCCAAATTCAATGGAGTGGAAGGGATCTTTTCAGCTTATGGTGCTGGGGATGGTTCAGGCAGCAAGGAATCTGATAGTTCTCTCCCTGCTACCCATTCCTAAGCCTGCTCTGGTGTTTGGCAGAGACAAGGCACCAGTCTCAAAGGGAAGTCTGTGATGGGACCCCCTCATTGGCTTCATCAGTCACCTGAATCCCATCTTCTCAGGACAGGTCACTGAGGAGAGAGCCCCCACCATCTAGATGCAGGTACCTAAGGTGGTCATCCTGTTACCAGTACCAAGTTGACTGCCAATGACTGAGGCACACACAGGCCAGTCTCTGATGAGAACACAGTGGACCCCAGTTGCTGGCATGATGGAGCTTGTAGTACCAAACTTAGTCTCTGATGAAGTGGTGCCATTCTACCTCCCTGGGACCAAGGGTCTCCCCCTCATTGAGTGGGTGTTGAAGCCAGTTGCCATAGGCAAGAAACTCACCTAGATACAGCCATAGTGCCACTGTTTTCTGGAACTAGGGCGCTCTTGGGACTCCTTGCAGTGCTGCATTGCACAGTCTAGTAGTACCAGAGTGTGCCCAGGACGCAGGGTCAGATGCAAGTTCAGATCCACTGGAGGGGACCTCAAAATCAGAGGCACAACAGGAACAAATTCAGCTTCCCCTTTTCCCAGTTCAGTCATCGTCCTTATCTCTGGATGACGTGACTGCTGCAGGCCCATCCATCTTGGTGGACAGCTTTGGAGTCCATCAGGAGCTCCTTATGAGGTGACCTCTAATCTGGGGTTAGAGGCGAAGGAGCTCAAAGAAACTTCGGATAACCCCCTTGATATCCTACCAATCACAAAGGGGTTCTCAAACTGGTTAATGGCCTGTGGCAAATGCTGTCATTGCTGCCACCAACCCTCGAAAGGGCAGAGAAGAAAAATTGCATCCCCTCAAAGAGATACAAGTATCTCTTCATGTACTGATCATCATGCTCCTTAGTAGTGGCAACCACAAATGAGCAGGACAGACAAGGCAGGATTGGTTTATGATGCTACCGAAGCTGTTGATTGTGGCCCCCTACATCCTCGCTATAGTTACCCCACAGTCACAATCTTATCTCCCAAGACCAGGGATGATTACTGTATCTGGACCTATGATCTCTGCATTTCATGATGTGGAGGCTCCGTGGTTAAACCCAGAGGAACAAGCCCATTGGTCTCACGTGGAGCAGGAAATCTTCTAGTGGATGATCGCACCTAGCCAAATTGACAGGGTTCACCTACTGGCTGGTGTCCCAGGGTTGTCTTGGCCCACCAGGCCTTGAATGATTTTAGACTACCAATTACACTTTAAGCTGAAGGGACTAGCTATTGCCTCCCTGAGGGTGCATCAGGTGGCTGTTTCCACCTTTCACACCCCTCCCCCCACCCATCCATAGGAAGTTGATTTTTTTTCCCCATGAAGTGGCAGTCAAGTTCCTGAAGGGCATAGAGAGGTTCTGTGCTCAGGTTAGGAATCCACTTCTTCTCTGGGACCAAACTTTTGTGCTCACTAGGCTCATGGGGGCCCCATTCAAGCCTTTAGCAGCTAGTTACTTCAGCCTTGTTGTTGCTAACCTGGAAGTTGGTCTTCCTGGTAGCAATCACCTTGTCTAGAAGGGTATCCAAGATTAGGACACTTACCTCAGAACTGCCATGTATGTTTTTTGTAAGGATAAGGTCTAGTTGCACCCTCATTCAGCCTTCTTTCCCAAGGTAGTATCCCAATTTCATTTTAGTCAGAATATTTTCCTACCTATTTTCTTCAAAACCCCAAATCTCAGAAGAGAAAAATCATTGGCGTATGCTCAATTTATGGTGGGCCCCAAGCATTTTACAGAGAACAAATAAAGCTGTTCCATGAGTCTCCCTAACTGTTCATGGCAATGGCTGACAGGATGAAAGTCTCACCTGCTTCAGCACGGTGAATCTTGTTGTGGATGACCTCCTGTATTCGGTTGTGCTGTGAGCAGATGAAGGTCCCTCTCCTGGGGGCGATCATGAACCATTCTACCAGGGGTGCAGTCTTTATCAGAGGCATATCTGGCATAGGTGCCCATTCAGGACACATGCAAAACTGCTACCTGGTCTTCAGTGCAAAGTTTAGCGTCCCATTACTCCATCATTCATCAAGTGAGAGATACCAGCTTCGGCATCACAGTGCTGCAAACGGGTCACTGATGGACTCCGCCTGCACCGCCATGGTATTGCTTTGGAGGCTGCTAGAAAGGAATCAACATGAGTAAGCACTCGAAAAAGAAAAGATAGTTACTTGTCTTGTAACTGATGTTCTTTGAGATGTGTGCTTACGTCCATTCAATGACTTGTCCATTGTCAGAGTTGATGGCAAGAAGGGGCATAGGGTTGGCTGTGCCTGATATACCATAGCACATGTGTGGAGCTTCCCAGATCAACAGAGCTGGCTGTATGGGTACTGCTAAGGCGAAAAATATCTGCTAATGTGGTTGAAAGCAGGCACACACCTAGAATAGAATGGACATGAGCAACACATTTCAAAGAACAATAGTTACAAGGTAAGTAACTCTTCTTTATTCAAGGTGAGTAGCATTTCATTGATGTTGATTAGAGGATAATCAACAACAATGTTGGAGTTTAAATTTCTCAAGTCCACATGTGGATAGCACTGTTAGGCCTCCTGGTGAGAATAATAGATTTTGAATCAATCATTCAGTCATAGTATTTGCACGGTATCAGAATCCCTCGATTCTTGAGAACTGCCTTCATTTCCCCTTTACCTCAAGTTGGTCTTTTAATCAGCACAGCCTTCTTCCTCAGTTATGGGACTGTGGCTTTTTTGGCATCTAATAATATATTCTTAGATAATTCTCAATGGTCATTCACATTTTTCTGATTAAATTCTTCTTCCTAGCTAATTCAGCTCATAATTGTTTTCAGTTTTGTGAAATTCTCTGTTAAAGCACCAAGTATATATTTTATTGGTTTGAATTTTATTCTTTGGACACATTTTAAATGAGCTTACCTGTACCTAAGCTACCATTAACTTTTAGCAATCTGTTCCTCTTTATCTGCTAGGAAAACACCTAGTATAGAATTGGCTGGAAACACTTTTTGAGTTTAGGAAATGGTCATCTATAATTTTTAGAAGTTATGAGATGCTTTTAGAACTGGCAGCATGTGACCTCCAGCACATGCCACTCAAATTGAAATACATCATGATTACACAGACTTTTTCTTTCCTACGCATAGGTGTAGAAGGAGGTACTTTTTCTTCTTCGAGCAGTGCTCCCGACTGCTCCACTTCAGGTGTTCACATTCCGTGGCACCCCAGCTCGGAGATTTTTTCTAGCAGTGGCTCACGCAGCGGGCAGTTGACAGCAACGTTCTTTTTCCTGCTGTTAGTGACGTCAGCTGCTTGCTCTGTCCGTTGCTGGTTCTCCTCAGTCCCTTTCTACTGCCCTGGACTCCAGATGGAGTTGGCGGTGGCTCTTCAGGAAAAGACCCTAGGAAGATTTAAAAACCCAGGAAGATTGAAATATCAAAAGAATTAAAAAGAAAAAGAAAACCAAAACAAGAAAACAAGAAGGAGCTGAAATCGACTAGCCTCCGATCCGCGCTATGCCGAACTCTGCTGGCTTCAAGCGCTGCCAGAAATGTCATGAGGCAATGCCTGCCTCAGATGGGCATAGTGCCTGTTTGAAGTGCTTGAGAAAAGCACACATTTCACACAAATGCCCTCACTGTAAAAGCCTGACAGCAAGAGCCAGAAAGGAGGGAGAGTGGAAGCTTAAACTCCTCCTGTTAGAAGGCTCTCTGAGGCCAGCGTCTGACCCCGGTGCCTCCCCTCACGCTGTGGAGGGAGCGCACAAATGGAGCTCCGTTGCCTCTTCCCCAGTCCCCGAGAAAAAAATGAAGGGGACAGAGGATTTACGTAGGAAAAAACAGTGCAGCTCGAAGCAGATGTTCTGTAACCCTGCTGAGCTTGAAATTTACAAGAGCGGATCCGCGCCGATGGCGGCACCGCTTCAGCTCCAGGTGCTGATGACGGCTGTCACGGTGCCGAGCTCTGCACCACCGCTTGCGGTGCCTGTCATTTCTTCAGCACTGAGTGTGTCTGTGGCACCATTCCCGGCACCGTCATCTTTGCCTGCAACGGCACCGGATAGGGACTGTTTTCAAACAGTGCCTCCCCTTGATGGCCAGATGCCGGTGCAATCACTGGCTCTGCAAGTATCGCCTCCAACTTTGACAGCAGCGGCAGCTGACTCTGTCCTGCACCAAGCTCACACTAAGAGCAAGAGAAAAGCAAGGCACATAGAGCTGACAGAGGATTTGTCTATCCATTCCTCGCCCATGTTGCCTTTATTTCGAACTGATTCATCACTTAGAAGTTCATCATCTTCACCTTCTGGATCGTCAGGCTCAGTTAGTCCCTCTCCAAGCCACTCGCCTGTGCAACAGGCACCCCCAACTATGACCAACACTTCCTATTTTGCTGTTCCCTGGCCATACCTTCCATGGGTAATGTTCCCGCAGCAGGGTGCAAACTACTTACCATGGCAGCAATACAATTTACCAGTCCCATCGAGTGCTTCCTTTCCAGCGCCCCTGCAAACTCAGCATCATCCTATGGCAATGACAATGACGATGTCAACCATTCCAATGGCGACTTCAGACAATCCTCCAACAGAAACAAATTCTCAGGACAAAAAGGATGATGATAGACAATTTAGAGAACTGTTTAAAAGGGCAGCTGAAGCCATGGAGATTTCCCTACAGGACACTCATCCGTCACAACATAAGCTATACAAGATATTACAGACCACTGGGGCTCATAAACTAGCTCTCCCGATGGATGATGGAATGATGGACCCCGCACATAAAATCTGGCAAGCACTGTTGTCAACTCCTCCAGCAAATAAAAATGTAGATAAGAAATATTTCATCACACCCAAGGGGAATGGGTTCCTCTTTACCCACCCTCAACCAAACTCAGTAGTAGTGGAGGCGGCGAATCATAGAAACAGACAATCAAATCATAAATTCTCTTTTAATAGCAGAGAGGATAAAAAGCTAGATGCGCTGGGAAAGAAAGTGTATACCTCAGCAGCGTTACAGTTAAGAATAGCTAACTATACAGCTTTGCTAGCTAATTATAATCATGAGATATACGCTAAGCTTCAAAACTGTGCTACATGCATCGTGCAAGACAAACAAGAGCAATTCAATGTCCTTGTCACTGAGGGGCTATTAGCAGCTAGGATTGTCCTCCAGGCTTCTCTCGATGCTGCAGATGTTGCGGCCAGGACGCTGGGAACAGCAGTAGTGATGCGACGCTCTTCCTGGCTTCATGCAGCAGATCTTCCTAAGCAAATGCAGGCGACGATTGAAGATTTACCATTTGACAGGGACCACCTGTTTGAAAAATCAACAGATCAAGTTATGCATGGCATGAAAGATTTGAGAGCGACTCTAAGAACACTGGGGATCTATCCCTCACAATATAACTGCCCTTTTTATAAGAGTCAGCCTGCCAACTATAGACACATGCATAGATAATCCAATAGGAGAGGTGACTCCTACAGGAATAAGTTGAGGCAGTCATGTAGGGGCAGACAGGGAAACCAATCCTACCAAACATCACAACTTGGCAACATGAAACATCAAATTTGAGGGTCAGGTCAAGGGAATGACGAGTCTGCAGGATCTACATCTTATTCAGGCACCATCTTACAACCTAATATTCCGCAACAGATTACAACCATTCCTCCAATTCTGGAGACAGATAACATCAGACCGATGGGTCATAGAGAGAGTGCAACATGGGTATTCCATCCCATTTATCTCCAGGCCCAGATGCCAGCCCCCTTCCCCGTCCCTCTTCAGGGACCCCTCTCATGTACAACACCTCTGGGCGGAGATCCAGCACCTGTTACATATAGGCGCCATCGAACACGTTCCCATTGAACAGAGGGGAAGGGGATTTTACTCCCCATACTTTCTACGGAGAAGAAAACTGGGGGATGGAGACTGATACTCGACTTCAGGCGTCTCAACAAATATGTCCAAGTAAGGAAGTTCAAGATGGTGACCTTGAGCAACATTCTTCCTGCTCTTCAACAGTTCGACTGGTTAGTATCCCTCAACGTAAAGGACGCGTATTTTCACGTGTCCATTCGTCTGCCACACAGAAGGTTCCTGCAGTTCTTTATCGAGCAGTGTTCTTGACTGCTCCACCATAGGTTTTCATAAGGCACCACACCCCAGCCCGGAGATTTTTCATAAGCAGTGGCTCCCTCAGCGGGGAGAGATGGAGACGGCAGAGATAGGCCGGAGCGCTTCCCGCCTTGCTGACGTCATCTGTACTCTCTCCCCGCTGCCCTCCTCAGTTCCCTCATACCGCCTCCGACTCCAGATGGAGTCCGCGGTGGCTCCAGTGTTCATTCCTGTCAAAAAAAAAAAAAAAAAAAAAAAAATCAAATCAAACAATAAATAGGACATCATAATGACAGAACAAACATTAATCCATGCAGCTAAGCTCCAAACCCCGGCGGGGTTTAAACGCTGCGCTTCCTGTAATGAAGCGATGCCAGCGTCAGATGGACATTTAGCTTGTATTAGATGCCTGGGAGAAAGTCACATCTCCCAGATATGTCAACACTGTAAAAACCTAACAGCCAGGACACAGAAGGATAGGGAGCGCAAACTAAAGCTCCTACTGCTGGAAGGGGCTCTCCGCCCCACCTCAGACCCTGGTGCCTCTCCTCAGTCTCCTGAGGGAGTGCAAAAACGCCACTCAACGCTGTCCTCTTTGGTTCCCCCTAAGCGAGGGAGAACCTCCGATGCCACATCTGAGGAGCTGTTGAAGGGTCCTCCGCCAGGCATGGCAACCCTCACAGACTCCGAAACAGCGGGCTCAAAAACTGCCAAAATGAACCGTGCGCGCCCTGTCAAAGCTGCACGGGTTCCAGTGGTGCCGACAGCTTCTCTGGCGCAGAATCCAGCTCTGCAAGCAGTGGCACCACTTGCACATGGATCAAGCGCGCTGACCACCCTCACAGCACCGGGCATGGCACCGCTGAGCATGCCGCACCCGGTCCCTCATTTTCTGCTGCTGGCACCGGCTCCTTTCCCCGCACCGCTGCCGCTGCCGACATTACAGCCAGATGCTGCAGCCAATATTGACAGTCAGCTGCAGCCTGGCCAACGAGCGCATTCTAAGCACAGGAGTAAAACTAAACACATTGAGCCCAGGCAGGTTTTAAGTATTCACTCTGCCCCTGGGTCTCCCCTGTTTGGGTCGGACTCTTCCCAATCTAGTCCACCCTCAACTCCGGGCTCCTCATGTCACCTGCCTTCCTCTGCCTCTTCTAGCCCCAGGTCACTAGAGCCGGCAGATCCGAAAACCCAACAGCTTCCGGTTCAGAATCCTGCACCGGCTCTCTCATGGCCATATCCACCATACTATTTCTATCCCTCCTGACCAGGGATGCCTTTTACTAACTGGCCAAGTGGCAGTACTCCAACGCCCGCACCGTATCCTTATCTCCTAGCACAACCTACTCCAAGCCCGCAACATCATCACCAACCACAACCTGCGGGGTCCACAGCACCTACATCCTCGTCGGAGTACCCCGAGGATCCAGATGCCCTTACTTCTGATAACAAAACTGACGACTTAAGACAGTTCTGTGAGCTTTTCAAACGAGCCACAGAAGTTATGGACATTCCACTAGACTCCCATTCTGAGAGGCAACATAAGCTATATAAAATTCTGCAAACATCGGGATCTAGTAAACTGGCCGTACCAATGGACATTGGTATTATGGAGCCCGCAACTACTCTTTGGCAAACACCAGCATCTAATCCCCCTTCTAACAAGAGGGCAGACAAAAAGTACTTTATTTCCTCTGCAACCAACGAGTTTTTGTTCACGCACCCCCCACCAAACTCTTTAGTGGTGGAAGCTGCCAACCAGCATGCCAAACAATCCTATTCTAGATCCACTCCCATGAGCAGGGATGATAAGAAACTTGACATGCTCGGTAAGAAGGCCTATACCTCTGGGGCCCTACAACTCCGAATAGCCAATTATACCGCGCTACTTTCTAATTATGACTACCACCTATATGATAAACTTAAGGACTTCACTGATGACATCCCACATGACAAACGCGAACAGTTTCGTTCACTAATTTCAGAAGGCTACCTGGTCGCAAGGACAGCCCTGCAAACTTCCTTAGACACAGCAGACGTCGTCGCCAGATCACTCGGTACAGCAGTTGTCATGCGGCAGGCCTCCTGGCTTCACTCGGCTGAGTTACCCAGGCAGCTGCAACACACAATTGAAGATCTTCCTTTTGAAAAAAACAATTTATTTGCCAGAAAGACAGATGAGACAATGCACGGCTTAAAGGACTCCCGCTCCACACTGCGCACGTTGGGTATTTATACCCACTCCGTTCCAAACAAACACTTCCACAAAACCCAAACATACAACTCCAGGCCTCCACAATACCAACCTAACCGCTGGTCTGACACTTATAGATCGAAATCTCGTCAACCTCGCAAGAAACCAAACAACTAATCCATGCATACGTCACAAGCCCCAAAGTCGACTCAACATTTTTGACGTTCCCATTGAGACAGCTGCCAACCACACTGTTAACAGACCAACTTCAGTCACCACTTCGCCATCTTATCTTTATGCACAGATTACAACCCTTCGTCCAACAATGGCGCAGAATAACATCGGACAAATGGGTGTTAGAAATTGTTCAACGGGGCTATTGCATACTGTTCATTGCACGCCCCAAACCCTAATACCCCTACCCGTCCCTTTTCAGGGACCCCACCCACGTACAACTTCTTCAAGAAGAGGTCCGACACCTTCTCTACATCGGAGCAATCGAAGAAGTTCCCAACCATCAATGGGGAAAGGGCTGCTACTCCCCATATTTTCTCACAAAGAAAAAAACAGGAGGGTGGAGACCAATTCTGGACCTTCGGCGCCTCAACCGTTATATCCAAGTAAAAAAATTCAAAATGGTGACTCTAAACACTGTCCTTCCGGCTCTACATCAGGGGGACTGGTTGGCCTCTCTCGATCTCAGGGACGCGTACTTTCACGTCTCCATCATTCGGGCTCATCGATGGATTTTACGTTTTACCCTTCTCTCCAAGCATTACCAATACAATGTTCTTCCTTTTGGCCTTTGCATGGCACCCAGAGTCTTCTCCAAGCTCATGGCACCCATAGCCGCATTTCTCCGGAAATGTCATATCAACATCTTTCCATACCTCGACGATTTTCTCCTAGTGGGTCCCTCACTCTCTCATGTGCAGTGGGCAGTACGTTATACTCAGGACTTGTTCCTCACTCTAGGCCTAAACATAAACTACACAAAGTCAATGTTGAAACCCACACAAATTCTTCAGTTTATAGGGGCAAGCATACACTCCCCTCTAGGAAGGGCATTTCTTCCTCCCGACAGGTTTCACAAAATAACACAATTAGTTCATTTAATTCAAAACTCCAACTTCACTTCCGCTCACACTTGCATGGAGCTGCTAGGGCACATGTCAGCAACGATTTATCTGGTCAGGTGCGTACATCTCTGTATGCGTCCATTCCAGCTCTGGTTTCTGTCGCGGTGTCACACGTTCAACCGGTCCGTCAACAGACTCCTAACCATACCTCCATCTATCAAGTATACCCTGAACTGGTGGACGGATCCAAACAACCTTTTACAGGGCGTCCCCTTCCTGCCGTCACAACCATCCCTCACCGTTACTACCGATGCCTCCCTCATGGGATGGGGTGCCTTCCTTCAACAGCAGACGATTCAGGGCCGCTGATCATCCGTGGAAACTCATCTTCACATAAACATTCTCGACGTCAGAGCAGTCTTACACGCATGCCAATATTTTCTACCCACCATCGCAAACAAACATATCAGAATTCGCACGGACAACAGGACGTGCATGTGTTACATCAACCGTCAGGGCGGAACCAGGTCTACACCTCTTTGCCTGGAAGTGCTGAAACTTTGGGATTGGTGTATACAGCACAACATTCATCTCTCAGCGGAATACCTACCTGGCAAGGACAACACACTAGCGGATTCCTTGAGCTGATCGTTCCCATCTCACCATGAATGGGAAGTCCGCACCGACATCCTACACAACATCTTCCGTCATTGGGGATATCCCAACATGGATCTCTTTGCCTCCAAAAACAACAGGAAATGCGAGCACTATTGCTCCCACACAGGCATCAGTCACTGATCCAGCGGCAATGCCTTCCTTCTACATTGGGGGAAGAACTTACTCTGCGCCTTCCCCCCAATCCCAATGATCCCCAGAACCCTTCGGAAAATCCAGGAGGACAAGGCAAGAATACTACTCATAGCACCGATATGGCCTCGCCAAACCTGATTCACTCTTCTACAAACCATGTCCACAGTACCACCGATCTCCTTACCTCTCCTTCCAGACCTGTTGTCACAGAATGACGGAACACTCCTCCACAACCATCTGGACAGGCTCCACCTGACAGCTTGGAACGTAGATGGTTCACGGGCATAGAATTACACTGTTCACAGGATGTTCAACACATCCTACTAAATAGCAGAAAACCCACAACCAGAACCACTTACCTGCACAAATGGCGTCGGTTCTCTTCCTGGTGCGCGCAGCATTCTCTGGATCCCTTCACAGCTCCGGTGCTTCGAATTCTCGAATACCTCGTCAACCTAAAACAAAACAATTTGTCAGTAAATTCCATATGGGTTCACCTTGCAGCAATCTCTACCTTCCATGAGCCAGTTCATACAACTTCCATTTTCGCTCACCCAACGGTCAAACGTTTTATGCAGGGTTTGCAGAACCCTTTTCTGTATGTTCGTCCCCCAACTACCCCATGGGACCTCACTAGAGTCTTAAAGGCTCTGACAAGACCCCCCTTCGAGCTGCTTGCCTCCTCAACTCTCTTACACTTGTCGCTCAAAGTAGCATTTCTAGTGGCAATCACATCGGCCCGTCATGTGGGGGAAATTGCGGCACTTATGGCTCACCCACCCTACACCATCTTCTATAAGGATAAAGTTTCTTTATGACTCCACCCCAAATTTGTCCCTAAAATCTCTTCCGCCTTTCACCTTAACCAAACGATCCACCTTCCGGTCTTCTGCCCGAAACCCCACGCCACACCACAGGATCGTTTACTACATACTCTCGATGTCCGTCGAGCTTTAGCTTTTTACTTAGAACAAACCAAAACGTTCCGGAAAACGCCTCAGCTTTTTGTGTCAAGCGCTGAACGCTCGAAGGGTCAAGCCATTTCCAAACAACGAATTTCTCATTGGATCGCTACATGTACACAGATTGCATACACAACTTCACAGTTAGTTCCTTCACACAACATTCGATCCCACTCCTCCAGATCCATGTCATCTTCCATCGCTTTCCTTACCCGAGTACCTCTTCACAAGATATGCCAACCCGCTACCTGGGCGTCATCCGAAACTTTCGCGAAACACAATGCATTGGACCGTCTCTCGACAATGGATACGGCACTGGGACAGGCAGTCCTAAATGCCACACGGGACTTATAACTCGAAGTACCCACCTCCAAGCACAACAACTGCTACACATTCACCTACGGTGGAGCAGTCAAGAACACTGCTTGATGAAGAAATGGAGGTTACTCACCTTTCATGCAGTAGCCGAAGTTCTTCGAGATGCGTGTTCTTGACATGCTCCACGACCCACCCTCCTCCCCTCTACTTCAGAACAGACCATACCAGGTCTCTGCGGTAAGAGGGAACTGAGGAGGGCAGTGGGGAGAGAGTACAGATGACGTCAGCAAGGCGGGAAATGCTCCAGCCTATCTCTGCTGTCTCTGTCTCTCCCCACTGAGGGAACCACTGCTTATGAAAAATCTCCGGGCTGGGGTGCGGTGCCGCACGAGGACCTACGGTGGAGCATGTCAAGAACACGCATCTCGAAGAACTTTGGCTACTGCACGAAAGGTGAGTAACCTCCATTTTCAATTCCTACAGTATCACTTCCAATATGCAGTCCTTCCTTTCGGACTTTGTACAGCCCCCAGAGTGTTTTCCAAGCTCATGGCTCTAATAATAGCATTTTTACGCAGGAGGCACATAGAGATATTTCTGTATCTAGATGATTTCTTAATAAAGGCTTCCTCACAGCAGCAGACAACTCAGAACATAGAGACCACAGTCAAACTACTTCTGTTGCTAGGTCTGAACATAAATTATGAAAAGTCAACTCTCTCTCCAACACAGAGACTACATTTCATTGGAGCACGAATCGATTCAGTAGCACAGGCAGCATTTCTACTGACCGACAGAATACAGAGCCTGCAACAACTAGTGCTCAGTATTCAAAATTCAGCCGTTGTCTCAGCCCACACAATAATGAGAATGGTAGGGCATATGGCAGTGATCACCTATCTGGTGAACAATGCTCAGTTGCACATGCGCCCACTACAACTCTGGTTCCTCAATCACTTCAAGTGGACGAGACATCCTATTACAACTCTACTAGTTGTTCCTCGCCTTATCTGAGACTCGCTTTCTTGGTGGACGGACCAAGTAAACCTGACGCAAGGGGTTTCCTTCAGCCCACCCCAACCTCAAGTGATCGTCACAACAGATGCTTCTCTCCTAGGTTGGGGAGCACACTGTCAGGGACAAACTGCTCAAGGGAAATGGTCCATGTCAGAACAGTCCCTGCACATCAATCTTCTAGAGTTAAGGGCAGTTCAGAAGGCGTGTCTGCAGTTTCTCTCATTGATAGCAGGCAAGGTGGTGACAATCCGTACAGACAACACGTCCTGCATGTTTTACGTCAATCGTCAGGGTGGCACCAAGTCCCATTCACTATGTCTGGAGGCAATGTCTCTTTGGGATTGGTGCATCACTCACAGAATTTCTCTCCGTGCGGAATATCTCCCGGGAAAGGAGAACGTAGTAGTGGACTCGTTAAGCCGGTTATTTCTAGAACAACACAAATGGGAGATTTGGGAAGACATCATCCAGGCCATTTTTGTAAAGTGGGGTCGACCAACCATGGATCTATTCACCACGGTGGGCAACAAGAAGTGCAGTCGATACTGTTCTCGAGCAGGAATTGGCCCGAACTCCAGCGGAGATGCATTCCTCATCCATTGGGGAGGCTCACTTCTTTATGCCTTCCCGCCGATCCCGATGATTTCATGCACGCTCCACAAAATACGTGAAGACAGAGCAGAAGTGATTCTGCTAGCTCCGTCTTGGCCTCATCAACAGTGGTACTTGCTTCTCATGAACATGTCCAAAATGCCACCTATCGCATTACCTCTGGTAGGCGATCTCCTGTCTCAAGACAGCGGCAGACATCTACACACTCATCTAGACCGACTTCACCTAATGGCGTGGAACCTCGATGGTTTGAGCTCAAGGAGCTCCTGTGTTCTGAGGAGGTCCGCGACATCCTCCTAAATAGTATGAAACCATCTACAAGAACCTCTTACCTCCAGAAATGGACTTGATTCTCCTCCTGGTGTGTTGATCGAAGGTTATGACCAGCGCAGGCTTCCATCCCGGCGACTCCGGAGTACTTGCTGCATCTGCAAAAGGGAAATCTCATAATTAGCACGATTCGAGTACACTTAGCAGCTATCTCTACTTTTCACGACCATGTAGATGGCACTTCAATATTCACTAATCGGATCATTAAAAGGTTCCTGAAAGGACTACACAACCTGTTCCCACAGGTTCAACCACCCACAGCACCTTGGGATCTTACCTTAGTTCTGAAGGCACTGACTAGTCCACCATTCAAGCCTTTGGCCTCTGTCTCAATGCTACACCTCTCCATGAAAGTAGCATTTTTAGTTGCAATCACGTTGGCGAGGAGAGTCAGTGAATTAGCGGCTCTAATGGCTTATCCACCTTATACAATCTTCTACAAAGACAAAGTATCATTACGATTACACCCTAAATTTTTGCCCAAAACATCAACATCTTTTCATATTAATCAAGTAATAAACTTACCTGTCTTTTATCCAAAACTGCACTCCACACTACGTGAAAGTATTCTACATACCCTGGATGTCAGACGGGCTTTAGCCTTCTATCTGGAAAGAACAAAAGAGTTTAGAAAATCAGCAGGACTGTTTGTCTCCACTACAGAACAATCTCAAGCACAGCCAATTTCAAAACAGAGAATATCCAAGTGGATAGCTTCATGCATTCGCATGGCGTATTCGATACAACAGATGATCCCACCTGACACAATTCGACCACATTCCACTAGGGCTGTGGCATCGTCCATAGCATTTCTTAGCAAGGTCCCACTCCATGTAATTTGTCAGGTGGCTACCTGGACCTCTGATGACACAATTGCTAAACATTATGCATTGGAAAGTATTACAGCTTCGGGTACTGCTCTGGGGCAAGCAGTACTCCATACAATTCAGGGGGCAGACCCGAAGTGCCCGCCACCATAGGATGACGACTGCTTTGAAATTATCTGAAGTGGAGCAGTCGGGAGCACTGCTCAAAGAAGAAATGGAGGTTACTCACCTTCGTGCAGTAGCCGAAGTTCTTTGAGATGTGTGCTCCCGACATGCTCCACTACCCACCCTCCTCCCCTCTACTTCAGGGTTTCTTTCTCGTTACAGGATACTCTTGGGGTAGAAAGGGACTGAGGAGAATTGGCAGCGGGCAGAGCAAGCAGCTGACATCACTAACGGCAGGAAAAGGAACGTTGCTGTCAACTGCCCGCTGCGTGAGCCACTGCTAGAAAAAAATCTCCGAGCTGGGGTGCCACGGAACGTGAACGTGAACGCCTGAAGTGGAGCATGTCGGGAGCACGCATCTCGAAGAACTTCGGCTACTGTACGAAGGTGAGTAACCTTCATTTCTGTTCTCTTCTGTCATTTGGTGGAAGACACAAACTGTTACCCTACATTATCTGTTAGGATATGTATGCATAAGAATTTGGAAGAAAATGATCTTGAATAATCAGTAACTTGGAAACAGATAATGGTATTTTTGACATAAAGTGCAATTCCTTCACTCTTTTGCCCGTTCAGTCCTTTCTACATATTTTGTAACTGTTGATTTTAACATTTCAGTTGTGGAAATCATCATTCGAGGTTTCAGTAATAGCAAGTAGGGTGAATTTATATTCATAAATGAACAACTCCAGTTCTTCTTATTTGTTATCCCAGTTCCTATCATCAGTATAGAGGCAATTCAACAACTTCTTCTCTTCATGGTTCCTTGACTAATTTAGTTATCAATGCCTTGATTTTGTGTAGCTTTTCTCTTTTTATTTTCTCCTTTTTCAGTTTAGTTCCTGACTCTTCAGCACAGTCTTCTGTAACTGTGGTACTTCTCTTCTTCATATGGAGCACACATAGGGACATCAGCTCTAAGAAGGAGAGGTTATTTATCTCTAGTAATTGGAGTTCTTTGAGATGTTTTGTCCCTGTGGGTGCTACACTATATACTTTCCTTCTCTGCTTCAGAATCTTGCTAGGCGTTTTTGAAGACTAACAAATTTATTGATTGCATTTATTTAGTCTTCAAAAGTGCCACAGGACTCCTTGTTTGTTTTGCTGAACTAGACTAACATGGTTACTCCCTTTGGAACTTGCTTGGCTTTTAGGTTGAGTAGGAACTGAAGCAGTAGCAGGTCCACCTTTCCAAATCTGCCTTTTTACTGAAATGTGGGAGGCTGTAAGGGCATAGGTCCAGTCCCATGGGTACTGGGGATAAGAATCTCTCATCATGCATAGGGACAAAGCATCTTAAATTCCAGTTCCTCTACAGATAAGAAACCTTTATTTAGTTCCAAAGGGATAGCTGTGTTATGTCACTGTAGTTATTACACAGTTCAGATTGCAGTTATCTGGGTTACCAGCAGGGAGTCTCAGTGTCATATTTGACTGTTCAGGGACCCAGATGTTTCCACGGAAAACAAAACTGTTAAGACTCCATTCTTTCTGGCTCCTGTATTAGATAAACAAAGATGGTCAACTGACACATTACAAATTCCCTTGTCCTGGGCTTTATAGGATAAATATGAAGTATACCCTTATTAACCAGCTTTAGTTCATGGCTGGATTCACACAATTGTTAGCAATAAAGATAATTCACTGCAGTGCACCTGACTGCAACTATTTGTTTTTCTTGAAAACATTCCAATTTATGACTTTTGTGTAAAAATGTAAGCCTTATAAGACCAAGTTGCAGTTTCTTTTTGGTTTAGATGAATGTGGGACATAACATTTTAATTGAGACAAGAATGAGTAAATGTGATTTCAAATAAATGTTTCTTTATCCTTGAATTAAAGATAAATAGCATTCCATCATTGTACTTTGCAGATAGTTGGTTAGATAGCATTGTAATAGCATAGAGAAACTTCCATAAACAGATCTGACATTTTTATTAGAATTATGGTGGTTATCCTCATGTATATAGTAGAATAGCAGTAACAAATTAACATGGATCCTTTCTGAAGGAATTGTTTGTTTGGATGTACATAGTTAACCATAATAAAATCCTACACATAGTCTCTTGAATTGTAATAAATGGCTTTGTTTGCTTTTGAATGTCTTATAACATTTAAAGTGAAATTGCATGCAAGAGAGGTTAGTTACACGTATATGACCTCTAGCTGAATTGCTGATTACATGAAACACCATTTACCTCCTTCAAGTCCAACTGTCCTTTCTGTGGGAGTGTGTCTCTCCTTGGTAAATCACTTTTAATTTGGCTGTTGCTAATCCACACAATTTCTAGTATTTTAACATCAGTATGTGTCTGGCTAATTTTAATGTCAATGTGTATTTACAACTGAAACATTAGTGCGTTACTCTAATGTAGTCTCCTGTATTTCTAATGTAAAAGAAAGCCTTCAGAAAATGAGAAGATGTAAAAAGGAGCCCATGATTTCCCTGACCCTGAAAGGTGTCGAATACCCCTATTCTCCTTAAAGTTAATGTGAATTATAGATGTCACTCAGCTTGAGGCCAAGAATTAGTATGTTAGAAGAAGAATCAGTGGTGGTAATATTTTGTTGTTAGAAGAATATTTGGACTGTATTTGGTTAAAAAATAAAGTTTCAGGACATAAATAACTTCATTTCTTTAGATCATTCTAGAAATCAGTTTTGTTTTGGTTTGTGTTAAAATAGAAGAAGAGGAGGAAATGGATTGTTTTTGCTCTGGATATTTTCTTCTCACACATGTGATTGGGTATTTCGGTATGAATAAGCAAGAGAACTGGGTGATATTAAATTCTACAGCAGCAGGTGTTCTATGTCCCAACTTTCACTGCCCCCCTTCCTTTCTGAAATAGAATCACAGCCAACCTTGAAATTTAGCAGTCTTGAGCTTTGTGATTTGTTGATGCACCAGGACTGCAGTTACTGTACAGCTGGTTTACTGTTAAAAAAAAAAAAAGTGTGTGTGTGTGTGTGTGTGTGTGTGTGTGTGTGTGTGTGTGTGTG
>ML682015.1:1827286-1842433 GCA_007922195.1 Podocnemis expansa
GTGTGTGTGTGTGTGTGTGTGTGTGTGTGTGTGTGTGTGTGTGTGTGTCTATATATCTAAAAGTCCTTTCCAAACTATATTACCTTCCCCATACTCTTAAAACTCAAATTCATACTCGTATGCTTTAAAATATATCTTAGAAACTGTTAACCACCAACTTCAAAGGGCATCTTTGACAAAACATTTGGGGTGTAATTCTTCTTAGTTACACCAGTGAAAGTTTAGAATGACTCCATTTTCTCCATTGCTAACAAATATATTTATTGCATGAAATTTCTTTGGAGAAGTTGGATTTTCTCCCACTAAAGCTCATGCAATAAATATATTTGTTAGTCTTTAAGTACCACAGGACTCCTTGTTTGTTTGTTTGTTTTTTACTGAACTAGACTAACACAACTGCCCCTTTGGATTTTCTTCGTTGAAATCAGTGAAGTTACTTCATATTTACTGCAGTCTAACAGAATAAGCAGGGATCGGCAACTTTTGCTGGCCCCTGTGCCAGCCCTGCCCACTACACCCTCTGTGGGTGCCAGGGGTGGGGCCAGGCCTCCAATTTGGGGTCAGGATCGGCTCCTACCCCCACCAGCCGGGGCTGTTTCTCGACCCACGGCCTCCAGATCCCGTCCAGGGCCTCCTCTTGCCCCACAGCCTCCGGGGCTGCCTCTCGCCCTGAGGCCTCTGGGTCCTGGTCAGGGCTGCCTTTCTCCCCTGCTGGCAGGTGGCTTCTGGTCAGAGCTGGAAGCAGGTGGACTGACCAACCCTGCTCCCCTCCCTTCCTTCCCAGCAGGAAGTAGGGCCAGAAGGGGGCCAGGAGCTGTGCACTGCGGCTTTTTTGTCCCTGCTGGCCGCACTCCCAAGCAGGGAAGTGCGGCCAGCAGGGGCCTGGAGCCATGGCATGCAGCTTTTGCCATCCACGTAGCCGTTTTTGGCACGGGTGCCAGGGGTTGCCAACCCCTGGAGTAAAGTGTGGTCCTTAGACTTATTTTTCATTCTTCTTAAATATAAGATTCCGAATTGGAGCTAAATATTTTCCTGGATAATGTGCTAATATTGACATTTTCATTATGATTATTTATTTTTTTCTTAAGGCCTATATGTGTGTGCATGGCACTTCATCAGTAAATTGTATGTTGGGTCCCTACCTTAAGCATCTTGCAATCTAAATTAGACTTAATAGGTGCAAGATGACATTAAAGGAAGCATGGAAGGGAGAATGTAATTAAAATTAGTCTTAAAACTTGTTCTCTCTTGAAATCTTTTATTCACTTTAAAACAAAAAAGTAGCAATCATGTAACTAACTTGGCATCTTTACTGCCATAGTGGAACAATTACTAAGAGGTTCAATTAAATTTGCAAATATGATTTGTTGCTTAAATATACACATTATTTAATTTGCATGCTACATGAGCAGGGCGAGTAATGGAGCTTTTCATACCATGTAGCTTTTGTCTGTGTAATACTATTGGGGTTGAGATGGTTTTTCTGTCTTTCACAAGTCCATAAAATACCATTTTAAAGACTTATCCTCTCAGGTACTGATACTCAGACTGAGGTTTGTGAGCTTCAGGTGTCTTTAATGTGTTTCCTGCAGCTCTTTGCAGCACATGATATTAAAAAAACAACAAGGAGTCGTGTGACACTTTGAGACTAACAGATTTATTTTTCGCATGAGCTTTCATGGGAGAAAATCCCACATGGGATTTTCTCCCACGAA
Organism: Podocnemis expansa; assembly: GCA_007922195.1. Lineage (NCBI taxonomy): Eukaryota > Metazoa > Chordata > Testudines > Podocnemididae > Podocnemis > Podocnemis expansa. The sequence goes on from ML682015.1 coordinate 1,829,002, forward strand.
AGCGCATGCGAAAAATAAATCTGTTAGTCTCAAAGTGCCACACGACTCCTTGTTGTTTTTTTGTTGGACTAGACTAACATGGCTATCCCTTTGGAAATTGACATGATATTAAAACACTATGATTTAATTTTTCACCAATCTAAGTTATTAACCAATAAGGATGCTTTTATTATGTTGTTAACCAGTTGTGGTTGATATTATAATATTTGATCATTTTGTTGTGAAAATACACTCTGTCGTGTGTGTGTGTGTGTGTGTGTGTGTGTGTGTGTGTGTGTGTAAATATTCCCCTTGATGTATTGTTTAAATAGTGTGCTATAGTAAGAAAAACAATTAATTCACATTTCTGTGACTCTTTCGGGTAATGTTGATTGTTATTTTGACTCCTTGAACTGCTGAGATCTGCTCAAGTATTTGTACTATTAGACTATTCTAAATTTTTATCCTGGTTTAGTGAGTACTGGTACATAATTATTCAGCATTTTTGGGAAACTCTAAGGGTGGGATTTTCAAAAGTACCTAAGAATATATCTATTCAGCAACTATACAGCCAGTTGCCGGTGTCTACTTGCTGTGTGTCATACCTTAAGTCCTTTTAAAAATTCCATGTTAAGGGTCTTAAATTAAGAAAATAAGGGTTGTGCATTTTTCTTTCTGAAAGATTTTAATCTTAAATATGAACTTCTGGTAAATGTTTTGGATTTTTTTCTACTTATTCATTTTATTCACATCTTTAGGTGGTGTCTCAATATATTGATTTTAAATCAAGACATGGCATATGTCAAATTCTGAAGCATTCTTATGGTCGTCTTATTAAAATTCTGATTGCACATGGTGTGTATAGGAAAAATTAACTTATGTGATTATATCATCTTAACTTTCTAAGGTGATCTAGAGAAAATTAGTTATCATGGAGGAGGGTCGGGCAGCTTTGACAATCCTCAATTTCTAGATCTTTGAGTATTTTGATGTTGATAGCTAGTGTTTATTTAGCATATTCGATATGCTATTTTTAAATGTTATTTAAATGAACCTGTTTGTGTTCAGACTCATCAAAGGTACTTGTCCTTTTGAGTAAACAAGTAAGTGGCAAGTCTGAACTATTTAAATCAAACAATGTATGAGTTATGGTGACAGCCTCACTTTAAAAACAGGAAAGCCATTTCCTTGCCAGCAGAGAATTCAGCAAGTGCTTTAATTTTTTGTGAGTAGAGAGTGTGGTTTGGGTTGAAAATGGCAGATTAGAATAAAATGGCAGGCTTTCTGAGGTGTTTCAGCTTTGGCTCCCTAACACCAGTCAAAATGCCTGATAATAGTTCAGGATTTTCATTGTACATATAAAGGGACAACTTCTCCACTGGTGTAAATCAGGGGGAGTCTACTGCCTTCTATAGACCTACATCTGTCTACGGCAGGTGATAATCTGGATACTAATATTCAAATAAATAGCATCCTAGCTTTCAAGTAGTCAGAAAGCATGTGGTCTTAATGGTGTAGGCTAATTTCCTGCAGAAAAAGCAGTAAGTAGGCCAAGATTCAAAGTAGCCTTTCTTAGTCATCTTTTATTTGTTATGTGTAACTTCTCCCTTCTGGTACATCTGTTCCAGAGTGAAGGGGAATTCATATCTGATGGAGACTGACTAATGCTGCTGCTTTCCCTCACAAGCTTCATCAAGTGAGGGATTCGGTAAAATCAGTTCAGGGTTTCGTAGTCGTCCGCAAGGCAGAGGCTGCCCAGGAGAGAATCAGAATCAGTCTATCACCTGTGTTACTAGCACTAATGCCACAGGACAACTCCTGAGCTACATGGTTTATATTAATACTGCCCCACTCTAAGTGGCCTGAACTGTCATTCAGATCTCCAGTCTGTGCACTTTCACTGCTATTTCAGAGTTCCCCAGCCTGATTAAAACCTGTTTATATGTTTTAATATTAACAGGACTTGACTTAATTATCTCTCTGAATTGTGTTAAGTCCTAAAATGTCCTAACCACCCAACTGGGGATGCTGGGGTTATAGTCTCAGTGTTCCTAGAATTTTGTAAGGTAAGCACTGATACCAGTAAGATTTTGTCAATATAGGAGACAGCAGAATTGTTCCCAAGTAACCCCATTACAAGGATAGCTGTTGTATGACCTTGCTTTAATTTTTACTTTGTATGTAGGGAATTGTATGAATTTCTGTATAAAATAACAGATTTGGAGAAGTGTGAAAATTAAAACTCTTATTTACACATGCCACCCAGCAGAGCTCTTCGGATAACATTACTATCATGAAGAAAGTCTTTGGGTAAACGGTAGCCATCCAAACACCTTTTGCGTCATCACAATGTTACACAAATACTTTATGCTTAATGTGCACAATTAATACTGGCTCGGCTGTAGATTTCAGAACAGCTAGGAGTAGTAGGGTATCTGTGCCAAGAGCAGTACCAGACATTTGTATAAACACAACATATTATGATTGAGATTAGATATGGTATTTATCTTTACAAATTTGAAGCCTGGTTATTCATGTGCACTTGAGAATAATCTTCCATCTTTCTGCCTTCCCCCCAGACTATTATTTAAAAAATTTTGTTGTAAGATGTGAGGCCTTACTATTATTCATAGAGTCCTTTTAAAGTAGGAGCTCAGGTAGCTCAGAGAGCCGAAATCTGCATAGGTTTTTCAATAGGACCTAAGGGTAGACCCCACAAATGAGGTTGCCCTAGCTCTTCATTTGATTTTGAAATAAACAGATTGAGAGGGAAAAGGGCACAGGAGTTATTGAGATGAAGCAATTGAATTTGCCAGGGATTTTAATCCTAAAATCTAGAGGTGATGGTGAGATTGGGAATTCCTTCCCAGCAAATATTTGAAAAATAGACGTCAGGAAACGTATCAATATCAGATATAATTTGAGCCTTCTGCTTTAATTTTGTTCTCCAAAGGATCTTCATTTTCAGACAACACATTTAGTGCCTTTGAGTTTATTGACACAGAAATAGAAGATCCATGTGTGGCCTAGGTCAGCTGATTCAGGCTCAGAGGGCTTAAGTTGCAGGGCAATAAAATTGCAGTGTAGATGTTTGGGCTCAGCCTGGACGGAGTTCAGGCTCTGGGATCCTGTGTGGTGGGAGAGTCTCAGATCTTAGGCTATAGTCTTAGCTTGGATGTCTGCAGTGTAGTTTTATAGCCAGTGAGCCCTAGTCAGCTGGTCTGGGTCAGCTGTAACTGAGACAATGGTCTTTTATCACAAAATAGACATGCCAGTTGTGTCCTGTCTGTGCCACAAAAACCTGCACCTTGTGTTTTGTGAGTTACTACTCTAGCTAGCACCAAGTTATATCTGAGTGAACTGGAAATAGTGCCATTTCTTTGGAGGAGTAATGGGACTGGTAGGAGACTGCAGCTTTGCACATCTATGTTGTTAATTGAGTCCTCTTTTGAGATTGGCTGTAGTAGTGAAAGAGTTTAGTCAACGTCATATAGTTAGAGGCCTCACCCCCATTTCTCAAAGTTAACTCCCTGATGAATTTCAAACTATCATTTAATTTATAGAGGTATTTTCTCATGAGATATGCATCTTGTATTAATAACCAAAATTCTCCACTTACTGTAGTAAGAGTGGAAAGTATGGTAGACTTAAAGCAAACTCAAATATTTGTGTTTGACACTATGAAATTGAAGTATGTTAGAACAGTATTTTTATGCTGGCATGTTTGTTTACAAAGATGATAAATCTGTTCTGTTTGAGAAACTAAAAATGGCACCATCAACTTGAATGTCAGTTTTCTTTTTGAAATGTCTACTGTCTTTACTAGTAATGTTAACACTACTGTACATAATTGTGTGGTATACACTACATGCATACATACCTACTCTACTGTTCATAATTTAACGTTACTATAGCTAAAAGAAATTAGGGAAAAATCTCTCTCTTTTTCAGTTTGTTTACCTTGCACACTTGTGGGATAGTAGAAAATGCAAATAATTTTGCAAAGTATAATGAAGAATTTATCATCATTTGTTCCCTTCTTCTAGAGCTTTGTTTCTCCTGATATTTTTAAATCAATATCCCACTAACTTGTGTCACTTCCTTAAGTCTCTGCCACAAGGAAGATGTGAAGTTGCTTTAATGGTTGTTATTAAATTGGTGGTGATAAAGTGAGACTGTATTCATTAATTACGATTCCTTTCAAAGGTGCATGAAGTGTTCTGGTTGATTATTGGTCTGGAAGTATTTTTAATGGATTTGGGAGAAAATGTATTTTGGTTTGAAGTTGATATATTTTTATCACAGTTTTTTTTATTTTAAACTCAATCTCAGTTTACAAATACGTTGATTAATGAGATAAATGTCTTGCATAATTCTAATCTACCAAGCTCTCTCATATGGTCGCCCTCACTACAGTAAGGGTCTGATCCAAGGTTGGTTGTGGGGTGGTGGTTTTCTGTTAATTTCAGTGGGCTTTGGTTCAGGTGTTCACTCAGGACTCATCATGTGAACACATGGTGAAGTACTGGCACATAGTAACTGTTTTAAAAATGATTAACTGATTTAATATATCTCAAGACACAACTGTCTTTAGTTGAATTGATTAAGGCTGGTTGTTTGGTCTCTTGAACTTTTTTTTATATTGAAAACAAGTGTAGTCATGTAATTGGCTATACTTTAGACAACATTAACATAGTATGACAATATGAAAAGAAGAAATACTTGCCACTTCTTCTGGAAGGCAGTTTCCTTGCAGTGCAAAGTTCATGCTTCAAAATTAGCCATATTTATAACAGATGGTTTACAAGCTGAAAGCACTTTGTACATTACCCAAAACTAAATTTTTTTCAGCTTTTTATTTTTTCTTTTAACAACCTATTTCTTTTATTTTTCATTTTGTAACAGGTGGCTAAACTTATGGAACTTAAGAGCCACATAAGTCAATTATTAAACCTTCAGGAGCCTCACTGAGGCATATAGCATATACTTTTACCTACTAAATTGATTTGCTGATGTTCTTCCACGAGCCACGCTTTTTCATTCAAGAGCCACACGCTGCTCCCGAGTTTGGCCATGCCTTGTATAGAGCATTCCATCTATTGGGAGCCATGAAGGCGTAACTCAACCACTACTCAGATACTCTTCATATATGCTGTCCTTAATAGGTTTCATGTTAGCCAATGTTAAAAGGTACATTTAATTTTGCAGTGTATTGTTGGATAAATATGTATATATCTTATCAGGAAACAGGTCTACCATAACTACTGAACATTCCCTTTAATATAAGGTATATGATATTAATACTTTCCTTATAGTACGTAATATGTGAGATTGGAGGTGTAACGTGTATTGGCGCATATTAATCAGGAATCATCAGCTAATGGATGTGTTTCTTATGGTATCCCATGAGGATTGGTTCTTAACCCAAAACTCTTCAATATTTTTATCAATGATTTCAAAGATAAAATTATTGCTGCTAAAATTTGAATGTTAAAGAAAGATTGGTGGGGTCATAAATAACAAGTTCAAGTTACTGAAAAGAGTTGTCACGATTGCTTGGCAAGCTAGATGCTATCAAGGAACTCCATTACGCAAGATCATACATCTAGAAAAAAGAAGGTAGGTTGTAACAGAGGGTGGAGATTCATTTCTGAAAGTGATTTAGGGGCCATTGTAGAAGCACCTGAAAATGAGCTCCCAGTGCAATGCTGGGGTAAAAAAGCTAAATACTCAACAGATGTATAAACAGAAGAATAATGCATAGAAGTAGGGAGGTGATAGAAGTAATATGTGTGTAGATGGAATGTGTTGGGATGTAAAACCACACGTCCTCCAGGTGATGGTTAATGGACTGCTGTGAGCTCAAGCAGCCCTGACTTGCCATACCTGCAAGGTCTCTAGTCGAAAGGAAAGATGTAAAAGGGAGAAACCCAGCTTAGTTGGTGGCAGATCTGGGACAAGAACAGACCTTCAGGGCACAAATCCTGGATTGTTGTGGCTCAAAACAGGAGCTACTCAGGAGAAGCATCTGACGAAGCTCATGTGATAAATAAATTTGTGTGTCTTTTAAGTGCCATCAGATTTATTTATTAGTCTTTAAATTGCCACAGGACTCCTTGTTTGTTTTTCTGAACTAGACTAACATGGCTTCTGGTCTGGAACTTACACAAGGAGTGGAATGGATTATTAAGGAAGGAGTATAATACATTTTTATTACTGGGGGTTCCTAAATCGAAATTAGATATCTTTCTAAAGCTGTGCTGTGATTCAACCCTAAATTCTTGGCTAGATGCAGCAACCACTTATTGAAGTTTTTTTCCCCCTCCATTATGTAGGAGCTCAGACTGAATAATCATAGTGGTCCTTTCTGACTCTAAAATCAATTATTAGTTCTGTTGAAATCAGTGGGACTACTTTTGGGTATAAAGTTACATATGTGGGCCAGAGTTTACAGGATTGGCTCTTGAGTGTCTGTTAAGCTTGTTTGACTCTCTAAGGCTGTAATTGTTCAGACAGACCCCCTAAACCAACAATTCTCAACCACTGTTGCCGCAACATATGTTGCGGCACGGTGATTGAATGTGTCACCTGCAGGTGACCTGCTGCTGAAAGAACTTTTCCAGCAGCAGGGTTTTTCTTCCAGAGGTGGGTCATATCTGCAGGGACCTATCTATCAGGAGGGAAGGCAGTAGCAGGAAAAGCTCTGGGAGGCTCCTGGCAGCGGCAGCAGCTTGGTGCTCAATGCCGCCAAATTCCCATACCGTGCTGGAAAGTCTGAGGAGAGGGCAGTGAGAGGTGGCAGGGGATTTCTGCGGTGGTGGCTTGAGCTGCGGCTGAAACTTGGCTCTGCAGCTTTTTTTTCTATTGGAGGGAAGTTGTGTCATACACAGCTGGGTAGGGTCCCAGCTGTGTTGCAACTGCCCTAAACTCTCTCTCAGTCTCACAGGTGTTAAACTCTCTCTCACTGCACCAGAACTGGTGGGACTTTATGGATGGAAAGATGTGAGCAAGATGTACACCTAAACTCTATTTTTGAGTGTGTTCATTGCAGTCGTGTTGTGATTGGTTCTTTCAGGATCCGAGTCAGCCTCTGTGATATGGCCAGCTATTTCATCATGTTCCCCATCTCTGTCCTACACTCTCATATGCTCCTTTTGGTGTCTGCAAATAGTTTTTCAATGGATTGCTTTCCAGTAACTTTTCTGTTCTGGAGGTAAAATCTTTTGATTTTTATCCTAATTATAACTTTCAAATATTTGCTATTTAAATTTTTCACTGAGCATGTTTCCCTTGAAAGGGATTAGCTCAGTTTTGGCAACATTTGTGCACCTTGAAATCTTTCCAGATCTGTGATTTAGAAAATGTACTATGTATGATGAAGCGGGGAGTGGGGAGGGGGTCATGATCAATAATCTGCATTTTAGCTGCATTAGTGGTGATGGAAATTTACTGTCAAATAATCTCTCCTATTGAGATGCACATTGATTGATTTCAATAGGATTTAGAATCTGTTGACTAAACTATTCACTCTCCTGTGGCTGAACTTTCAGTGAGATAAGTTACAGATCTTCTTTTCTCATCATAAACCTACCAGATCATGTAAATTCCTACCTTCCAAATAAATTCTTTACTTGTATCCATATATATCTATCTTCTGTTAGGAATTATAGTGCATTCTTCTTTGAGTGCTTCCTCGCGTCCATTCTCAATTTAGGTGCACTGGAACCTCTCTGCATTTGATCTGTTCTATTGTTGTTTGCCGTTGTTAGTTAGTTTGAGCTCTTAGTTTAGTAGTAGCAAAAAAAAAAAACAAAAAAAAACCAACCAACCAAACAAAAAAAAAAAACCCAACGAGAAAGAGGGAGAGAGAGTTTTATATATGTTGCTGTTATAATCAGAGAAAACCATCCCAACTGGGGTCTTTTCTCTCGGGCATGCCTAAATTGCCAGGCTTTAAGCGATTTAAGAACTGCGCTAAAGTGTTTCCACTCAGTGATCCCCATGACAGCTGCTTGAAATGCCTGGGGAAAACACATAGGAAGGAGAAATGCAAGATCTGTAAAGCCTTCAAACCCCAAACACAGAAAGACAGGGAGAATTGCCTGAAGGTTTGCTTCACAGAGGCAGCTCTGAATCCACCGCTGGAAGCGGTGGGAACACCTTCAGTACCAAGTACGGTGTCAAAGAGGGACAAATACCTTCATATCAATGTGAAGGAGTTGCAGGCAAATCATTTAGCGTGCAACGTCGTCTTACTCCAACTACAGGACAAAGTGATGCGCGTCTTAATGGACAATATGGAGGCCATATATTATGTGAACAAGCAGGGAGGTGTCAGGTCTTCTGACCTCTGTCGAGAAGCATTGGGTCTGTGGAACCTGGCAATAAAGAACGATTTTTATCTTATGGCCTCTCATCTCCTGCTGGTCCAGAACACGGAGGCAGACTGACTCAGCAGGTGGTTCTTACCCCTCCACGATTGGTCGCTCCACCCAAAAGTGGTGGATGTGCTTTTCCAGAGGTGGGGTTATCCCCAAGTGGACTTGTTTGCCGGGTGGTGGAACAAGAAATGCCCCCAATTCTGCACCCTTAGGGGCATGGAGCCAGGTCCCCTGTCAGATGCATTTCTAAGGTCATGGTTGGGGGTACCTTTTGTATGCATTTCCACTGACCTTGCTGCTTCTCAGAGTTGCACTAAAGATAAAAAGGGACAGGGCAGGTGTGATCCTAGTTGTGCTGGCCTGGCCCCACCAGCCATGATTTTCAATTTTAATGGAAATGTTGATAGCTCCATGGGAGCTCCTGAGGTAGCCAGACCTCCTCTAGCAAGACCACGGGAGGCTTTTGCACTCAGACTTCAGGTCTCTGCATCTGACAGCCTGGAGACTCCGTGGCTGAAGTTGGAAAATAAAGTGTGTTCACTACAGGTTCAGGAGGTCCTGTTCGGGAGTGGAAAACCATCTACACGGTACTCCTATACAGCTAAATGGAAGTGGTTTGTTATCTGGTCCCAGGCCCGGGGACTATTACCCACTAGCTTGGTGGGTCAGGTGATCTTGGACTATCTACTCCACTTTGAACACTCAAGGCCTTTCTCTGTCCTCTCTCCGGGTACACTGGGCTGCCATTTCAGCAGACTGGCATTTTTGCACCCACTGGCACTGTACTTCCTCAAAGGTGTTGAGCGCTTGTTTCCGCAGATTAGGACCCCGTCACCACCTTGGGATTTAAGTTTCGTACGTGAAAGATTAATGGGGGACCCGTTTGAACCATTGGCTTCCTGTTCCCTCCTTTTGTTATCGTAGAAGTTTGCCCTTTTGGTAGGGGTGACTTCAGCCAGGTGGGTTTCCAGACTCTGGGCTTTGTCCTTAGACCCTCTATATACAAGAGTTTTTTAAGGACAAGGTCCAGCTGAGGCCACACCCAGCCTTCCTTCTGAAGGTTGTAACTTATTTTCACTGCAGCCAAGATATTTTTCTTCCAGCATTTTCTCCAAAGCCACAGAAGTCTACCAAAAAGAAAGGAAATGGCATATGTTAGATGTGCGCAGAGCTTTAGAATTTTACTTGGAGCGCACAAGACTGTTCTGAAGATCCACACAGCTCTTTGTGGTAGTGGCAGACAGATTGAAGGGCCAGCCAGTCTCCTCCCAGAGAATTTCTTCGTGGATTGTGGATTGTATCAGGTTCTGCTCTAACCTTGCAAAGGTTCCCCTCCTGGGCCCTGTAACAGTCTACTCCACTAGGGCACAGGCTTCTTCTACAGCTTTCCTGGCTCATATACCAGTGACGGACATTTGCTGTGCTGCGACGTGCTCCTCTCTTCATACCTTCATGGACCATTATGCAATAGTCCAGCAAGCAAAGGATGATGCGACATTCAGGAGGGCAGTGCTACAATCTGTTCAACATTAACTCTGCCCACCATCTGAAGTAAGGCTTGGGAATCATCTAAATTGAGAATGGACACAAGCAAGCACTCGAAGGAGAAAGACAGTCGCTTACCTGTAACTGTTGTTCTCCAAGATGTGTTGCTTGTGTCCATTATACATCCACCCATCTTCCCTGCTTTCGGAGTTTCAGAAAGAAGGGACTGAGCATGTGTAGACCCAGGATGCCTTATTATACAGCAGCATATGCACAGGACACCAGAAGGCTCATGAACTGGGTCTATGGCTAGTATTAAGGGTAAAAAGGTTCTGGTGACGGTGCTTGCAGGCGTTCATGCACCTAAATTGAGAATGGACATGAGCAATGCATCTCAGAGAATGACAGTTACGGGTAAGCAATCGTCTTTCAATTGATACTTGTCAAAATATAAAGATACAGCATAGGAACTCAAAGAATATTGTTTAAAGAATGTTTTTAAAAAAATTAATAAGACATTGTATCAGTGGAATCCATGGTTATAATTGCTCTGTCAGCATTTCTTTTTATAAAACCCAGCTAACAATTAAGGCATGAAAATTTGTTTTGGATTGAAACTAGGCATAGAAAGGCTGTTGGGGAGCAATATTTGAAAATAAAATAGTTTTTACATTCAAGTTACAGGAGTAGAGGAAAAAACAATTAAAAGTTGTAGTTTCAGATTGATTTTATGCCTTTACTATGAAACGAATTTTTCCCTCAAAAGTGACCGTCTGGAATGTAAATTTATGCCTTTAAGAATGTGTTAAAAAGGGTTTAAAAGTAAATATAGTGTTGATAAAAGCTGATATTCCTAGATGCTCAAGTTTTCTAATGATCCCAGAACACAACATCAACATTGCTGCTTTCCTACCCAGCACTGAACATGTGTTGCCAGTTCTTTGATCTTGGAGGGACTACCTCAAAGAGGAGAGTGTTCTTCCATTTCCATATCAATATGGTCCTTAACCACTATCCTGAGAATGTTACAAACGTGTCAAATAGTGTCTATGGTGTGTAACTGGAATAAGGCCACCAAACTTACTGTGTGTAAAGTTTTCCCTTGATGATTCTCTTAATAATTATAGAGCTGGCCATTATTTGAACTGATGACCTAGATTTTAAAAAGTTCCAAAGAGGCAGCCATGTTAGTTTAGTTCAGTAAAAGAAGGAGTCGTGTGGCACTTAAAGACTAACAAATTTATTTATTTTATGAGCTTTTGTGGGAGCTCTGCATCATATTACAAATCCCTTTTGCCAACACACTTTGAAAATAATAGCAGTATTGTCAACTCCAAGTTTTCTAAACTTTTGATTCAAATTCAAAATAACCATGAGTTCTTCTGCGAGCAGTGCTCCCGACTGGTCCACTTAAGGTGCTTGTGCACCGTGCTGCCCCTGGATCGGAAATCTTTGTGAATAGCAGTGGCTCTGGCAGCAGGCGGATGACAGTTGGGGTGGCAGTTTCCCACCATTGGTGACATCATCCACTCACTCCGCCCGCTGCAGTCCTTTCCTCAGTTCTTTTTCTACTGCCCTAGACTCTGGACGGAGTCTGTGGTGGCTCCCATTCAGACTTAGTTTTTTCGCTTGCTCGTCGTCCCCCCCCAACCAGAAAACTTCAGACCTTAAAAACCAAGAGAACACAATAGATTAATAGAGACTTTATTTAGCGCTATGCCTAACTCAGTCGGCTTTAAGCGCTGCGCTTCATGTAATGAGGCAGTGCCCTCCTCTGACGGGCATGAGGCATGTATAAAATGCTTGGGAGAAGCTCACCTCTCCCATAAATGCCAATATTGCAATTTAAAAAGCAGGACCAGAAAGGAGCGTGAGTGAAAGCTCAAGTTACTGCTCCTAGAGGGCTCTCTCCGCCTGGCTTGTGACCCCGGTGCCTCTCACGCTGATGAGGGAGCGCACAAGCGGTGGTCCAGCACTGACTCACCAGTCCCTACCAAGAGATCAGAGGGCACCGAATTAAAAAACAAACAGCAGCAGCAGGCTCCCAAAGACATGGCTGACACCTCTGCAGCCACAGTCACAAAAAAGGTGCCAAAAAGACGCTCCTGCCTCAGCGTTGGCAACACCGCAGATCCAAGCGGCGCCGTTCGTGGTACCGCCGGCAGTGGCACCAGCAATGGCGGTACCTTTTCTGGCTACCTGGGCAGGAACAGCAGCCCTTCCCGCACCACTCACTGCACCAGTCACCTCATCTACACAGGTGCTGATCCCGTTGCAGCTTCTCCGTTCACCGGCACCTTCTGGCCGCATGTCTGCAGCACTGACTGCAACTCCACAGGCAGCTGCAGTACCGGTCGTGGCCACGGTGCCACAGCATAGCACAGGCTTAGACCCACCATTTCAGCCAGCCAAACAGAAAAGAAAATCAAAGCATCTGGGGACAAGAGAGGATCTTGCTGTGCACTCCTCTCCCAGGTCACCCCTATTTCAAACAGACTCGTCTGACAGTGGTACTCCTTCTTCATCCCCATCTAGGAGCACTGTCCTGTCAGTCACATCAAGTCCAGCTAGTGATCTGGTACTGCAGCAAGTGCCACAGATGCCAGTCTGTAACCCTAACGTCACTTGGCAATACCCTCCTTGGATGTTTTACCCACAACAAGAGATGAACTGTTTTGCATGGCACCCCTTTAATATGCCAACCCTGTCTAATATGGTAGCTACAGGGATGCCAACGCTACAGGCTACGCCACAGGGATTTTACTCCCCATACTTCCTGACCCAAAAGAAAACCAGTGGTTGGCAACCTATCCTCGACTTAAGGTGGCTCAACAGATACATACAGGTAAAGAAATTCAAGATGGTGACCTTAAACAACATACTCCCTTCCCTACAACACAATAACTAGCTGGCCTCCCTCAATTTGAGAGATGCTTACTTCCATGTCTCTGTTCGTCCATCTCACAGAATATTCCTGTGATTTCAGTTTCTGCATCATCACTATCAGTATACGGTCCTGCCTTTCGGTCTGTGTACAGCACCAAGAGTTTTCTCCAAAATGATGGCCCCTGTAGTAGCCTTTCTACACAGGTGACACATAGACATATTTCCCTACCTAGACAACTTCTTAATCACAGCTCCTGCACTGCAAACTGAGATGCAGGCACTTCAAACAACAATCAACCTTTTTCTGGAACTCAGACTAAACATAAACTACGAAAAGTCAGCACTCGTCCCGAAGCAGGAGATCCACTTTATTGGAGTGAGAATTCACTCACCTATGGCAAGAGCATTCCTTCCTCTCGACAGGTTCCACAGACTCCAACAATTGATATGCAGCACACAGGAATCTACAATCATCTTGGCTCATATGGTGATGCAGATATTGGGGCACATGTCAGCAACAACCTACCTAGTGAACAATGCGAGACTCCACATACGTCCCTTTCAATTATGGTTCCTGTCACGCTTCAAGCACCGTATTTGACCTACCAAAACGCTTTTGGTTATCCCAAAAACTATCAGGGACTCTCTATCAAAAAAAATCAAAATGGGAAAGTAGGGCAATCAGCTGGGTATCTTAGGTG
>ML682015.1:1842833-1859231 GCA_007922195.1 Podocnemis expansa
ATCTCCATCTCTGGAGGTGTTCAAGGCCCAGTTGGACAAAACCCTGACTGGGATGATCTAATGGGAGTTGTCCTGCTTTTTTTGGCAGGGGGTTGGACTAGATAACCTCGTGGGGTCCCTTCCAACCCTATGATTCTATGATTCTATCCTGGTGGATGGACCATGCTAATCTTCTGCAGGGGGTCCCCTTTCGGGCACCTCAACCACAGGTCACGATAACCATGATTGCCTCACTGACTGGTTGAGGAGCTCATTGCCAGGACCAAAGCATGCAAGCCACATGGTCTCAGGCAGAGAGGTTCTTGCATATAAACCTCCTAGAACTAAGAGCAGTCTTCAAAGCATGCCAGTACTTCCTTCCGATAATTGCAGGCAAGGTGGTAACAAGTCACACCATCAACAGGGCCTCTATGTTTCATATAAATTGCCAGGGGGGGACACGGTCTCCACCCCTATGTTTAGAAGCAATACATCTGTGGGATTGGTGTCTCCATCACGGAATCCACCTCATAGCAGAATATCTCCCGGGAAAAGACAATGTCATAGCGGACTCCTTAAACCGCGTTTTTCCCAACCACCACGAATGGGAAATACGGAATGATATACTTCAAACTATCTTCGTCAAATGGGGCATTCCCATGATGGGTTTATTTGCCTCAATACACAACAAGAAATGCACGCAATATTGCTCTCGAGCAGGAAAGGGCAGAGACTCCAGCGGTAACGCCTTTCTAATACATTGGGAAGCAGTCTCAAGTACGCCTTTCCCCCGATTCCACTGATCCCACGAACTCTCTACAAAATCCGACAAGACAGGGCAAGGGTAATCATGATAGCCCCAGCATGGCCCTGGCAGATATGGTACACACTACTCTTGCGAATATCCACAACTTTTCCAATCACCTTACCTCTTGTCAAGGACCTACTATCACAGAACCACGGAACATGCACACATACTTATTTGGACAGACTCCACCTAACCGCATGGAACCTAGATGGTTCGATGACTTAGAGCTCCAGTGTTCCGATACAGTACAGAATGTTTTGTTAAATCGTTGAAAACCGTCCACAAGAATTACTTACCTTCAGAAATGGAGCCGTTTCTCATGGTGGTGCACCCAGCGGCCCATATCTCCTTCGGAGGCTCCAGTCCCAGTGATCCTGGATTATCTTCTTCACCTGAAAGAAACAAATATCGCAGTTACCACAATTAGAGTACATTTGGTGGCCATCTCAACTTTTCATGATCAAGTAGACGGGACTTCAGTATTTGCTCATAAGATCTTCAAACGATTCATGCTTGGTCTTCAAAACCTATATCTGCAAGTTCTACCACTGACAGAACCATGGGATGTAACACGAATACTTAGAGCTCTGATGAAACCACCTTTTGAAGCATTAGCCACGACGCCATTGTTACACTTGTCAATGAAAGGAGCCTTTCTCGTGGCGATCACATCAGCTAGATGAGTTGGGGAGATGGCGGCGCTCATGGCATATCCATCATACACTGTTTTTTATAGGGACAAGGTTTCTCTACGACTACACCCCAAATTTGTTCCTAAGACAGCGTCCTCCTTCCATATTAACCAAGTCATCCATTTACCAGTCTTCCACCCAAAACCGCATACCACAGCGGAACAAAGGACACTCCACACCTTGGATGTGAGAAGAACGCTTGCATACTATCTGGATCGAACCAAGCCATTCAGAAAGACAGCATGTCTGTTCGTGTCCACCAGTGAACGGTCACATGGTCAACCCATTTCTAAACAAAGGGTGTCCCACTGGATCTCATCATGCATGCGTACGGCATATTCCATAACCCAGTCAGACCCACCGGATACAATCCGGTCCCACTCTACCAGGTCCATGGCGTCATCAGTAGCATTCCTTACCAGGGTCCCGCTACATGTAATCTGTCAGACAGCCACATGGGCTTCCACCAATACTTTTGACAGACACTGTGCCTTAGATCGATTGTCAGCTATGGACACTGCCTTGGGAAGAGCAGTTCTTAATACAGTGGATAGTATACAATCCGAAGTACCCACCACCTTGCATTAATGACTGTTACATAATCACCTTAAATGGAGCAGTCGGGAGCACTGCTTGCAGAAGAAATGGAGGTTACTCACCTTCATGCAATAGCCGAAGTTCTTCGAGATACGTGCTCCCGACATGTTCCACTACCCTCCCTCCTCCCCTCTATTTCGGAGCTCTTTTTATCTTCCTACAGGCCAGTTCTGGGGTAGAAAAGAACCGAGGAGAGGACTGCAGCAGGCGGAGTGAGTGGATGACATCACCAGTGGTGGGAAACTGCTGCCCCAACTGTCGTCCGCCCACTGCCAGAGCCACTGCTATTCACAAAGATTTCCGATCCGGGGGCAGTGTGGTGCGCAAGCACCTTAAGTGGAGCATGTTGGGAGCACGCATCTCGAAGAACTTCAGCTACTGCACGAAGGTGAGTAACCTCCATATTTTAATTAAACAATTAACTTTTTTTGTGGGTCTTTGCTACCTAGTTTCAGCACCCTTAAGGTTGATTTAATCTTTTCAAGCATTTCTATGTGATGGTCTTAAGTTAAAACTGAGATTCTAGTGAAGGCTACTGATTCTAACAGCTTGGGCTTTTAAGAAAAATACCTAATATTGAGGTTAGTGATAAAATCACTAGAGTTGGCAACAATAACAAACTAATCATACAGATTTTTAGTGTCTCTGGATGGTGTTATGGATGGTGATTATAAATATCTGTTTCAGTGAAGGATAGCTGACGGAGGCATTTTGACATCAAAGGAGCACAATCAGCCTGTGACCAGCTAAGATTGCTCTGTGCAACTGTCTGTGAAATGTGCACAACTAGTGGAGGTGTGACATAGTTAGGCCCAGGAAGGAAATTAGAGAAGGATGTCATCACTTTAAAATGGACAGGAGGAGGAAATAAAGAATTTTACAGCTCCAAAGGAACCAAACATTGGATGAAGATAGGAGAAAAGGTGAACTTGTGGTTAAGATACAGGACTTGAGTCAGGAGATATACTTTCTGTTCCTGGCTCTGCCTGAGATGATATGTATTGCCTTACACGAGTTACTTAGTCTGTCTTGCTCTTTTCCCGAATTATACAAAGAGGATATTAATTTCCTCTGTGTGTAGGGATACGTTCATTTAATATTCTGACAAGCTCAGATACAGTAGTGATTGTAGATCTTTTAAGTATCTAAATCAGAATGCTTTCATGGTTATCTCAAAGCTGTCAATGGGAGTTGCATGGGGTGAAAATCAAGAAAGAATATGGCCTAATATATTTTTAGAAAATTCACAAAAATCAGGGCCTGCAAAACATTTTTAAGCCTTGTCTTTTAGCTCTTGCTAGGTTTCTAGCTCTAGGATGTTTCTTAATAAATAGGTTGCTAAAATGCTTTGGTGATTCATGCTTGATGTTCAGTTACAAAGTTCTGCTGGCACAACTGTGTTGATTAGGCTGTGATTGGTTTTTTTTTTACTGAAAATAAGGAAGAAGCCCTGTGGCACTTAAAGACTAACACGTTTATTTATTGCATGAGCTTTTGTGGGAGAACATTCCTCTTCATCAGACACTTCGAAGAAGCATTTTTTCTTGAAATATGTCTGCTATTAAAACCCCTTTTAGCCTATCCGAGGATAAGAGACTTTTATTCTGGTTTAGCTAATTTTGGTTTCTGAATCAGAATTTACTCACTTACGATGGTATAACTGCATCTATGCTAGGGGAGTTTTTTTTACCAATTTGCTGGAGTAGTTATATTTAAAGCAGCAAAAATTTCAACAGTAAACAAGGCCTCTCTGTTCAAGTATTGATCGTGTTGTTAGTAATGCTTGTTATTGTGCCTGACATTTCCCATTATATGATCCCATTTTCCTTTTGTTTATATCTTTGCTGCATTTTAACCATTTGAACCATGCATCTGGCTCATACTGAATATTTTTTGGAAAGTTTCAGCCAAAACAGTTCAGCCAGTTATAAGAAACAGGTTTGGAAAAACATGTTTTGTCCATTTGAAATTCTGGTAACCTTTTCTTTGAAAAGTACTGGTGCAAAAAATAAATCTGTTAGTCTTAAAGTGCCACACAACTCCTTGTTGTTTTTTTTACCGGACTAGACTAACTCGGCTATTCCTTTTGAAACCCATCATTTGGAGCTAGGTCTTGAAGTCTGGCACATTCGTGACCTTTGTCCAAGGGATGTGTCTTCTATAGTCCCCATGGAAATCTGCTTACATTTTTGTCCAAGATATAAACCTTTGAAAAATGTCTGTTTGCATATGTTAAGAAGAGACTTGCTAGAGTTCAGTAGCTAAAATATCTGAAGTTTCCATCTTCACTGAGTATGCTTCAGCTTGGGACATTTGTAGCTCTGGGCACTTTCGGGCCATGGGGGAATGGAGAAGGAAACAGATTTGATAAAGAGCCAGAGCTTGGAGCAAGAGCTATGAGTGTCTTAACAAAGGAAGTGGGAGCCAGGGTTGTTGTGATGATAAATTGTTTGTGTACCAATCAAATACTACAGTCATGAATGCTATAAAAAAAGCCCTTAAGAAAATTTAATAATTCTATGTTCTGAGCAGTATTTGAATAATGCACAGTAAATAAGACCTGGAGCCACACATTGAGCAACAAAGGAAAAAAAAGATGTTGAACTGCTCATTGGCTACTTCTACACTGATGTCAGCAAATTGCAACTTTCAGATCAGTGTTTCCAGATTGACTTAGCGGTCAGTTAAGACCCAGAGACCAACTAAGTAAAATCATCCCCTCAACTGGCATAGCACTGCGTCAACATTTCCTATCAGCATAGCACAGTGAAGATGCTGTGCTAAATGGGACTTAGGAGGTTGACAGGAGTTATACAAACTACTCTATGTAGCGTACATAAGTCCCACTGACTACCACTGAATTTTGCCACCAATGTAGATCTGGCAATTTAAGTGAGCTCCATCTGTTCTGCGGACTGATTGAGGAAAAAAAATATGCCCGAGTAAATAAAGACAGTATTATAATGCATACAAAGAAGGAAACCGAATTAAGAATGCATAAACAACCTTATTTCTAGCATTTGTAATGTCTGAGTTCTTGATTTTTGCAGCCTC
The DNA here is from genome assembly GCA_007922195.1 of Podocnemis expansa. Lineage (NCBI taxonomy): Eukaryota > Metazoa > Chordata > Testudines > Podocnemididae > Podocnemis > Podocnemis expansa. Next base: position 1,847,964 of record ML682015.1, read on the forward strand.
AGTGTTTCTTTTATCACAGTGGTTTTTGTGTGTGTGTGTATAGCTATCTGTATGATCTTATGATGTACTCATCACAGTCATATTTGAGAACCTTCAAATAGTTCATTAAGCAATATGACTGACATCTCTGTCTGATGTTGTAGTGTATATGTAGTTTACTATGGCTGTGTGCTACAAGCAGCTCTTAAAAATATTTCTCAGAATAATACCTTGTGTGTGAGAATGCAAGAACTAAGCATGCTTGCAGTCTGGACTCGCTTAGTTATATAGCTACGGAATCTCTAAGCTGACTTGCAGCATTGTAATGTATAATGATGTAGTGGAAAACTAGCTCTTTAAAACAAGTGCCTCATGTAATACAGTTTTTTTCATTCAGAAATTCACCTTGTGTAGCATCCTATAATATATGTAATGCACCGTTGTGATATGTGTGACCCCTGTGTTGTGCATGAAATTGTTAAATCCGCTCCAGTTATGTAAGGATGGCTTTTCTAACAACTTGTCTTTTTGTAAATATATATGGTACAGAGCTGGTTAAGAAAGTATAGAAAGTGAGCAGGCCTGGCACAGAGGACTGCGAATAATAAATCTCTCTCAGTTCTGGCCATTGCCAAATGCTCTATGTTTATAAAAGGGTTAGTTAAAGCTATTTTTGTCTTTATAAACTATATGTGTTTATATTAATATTTTCTAAGGTTTTTCTTGATGGAAATATTAGCTGCTGGTCTAAAAAGTTCAGTTTTTTGAAACCGCTTATATTTAAGGACTTTTTCAACTGTTTTATACTTTTATTTCAGAATGCATTTCTTCAGACAGCATAAGAAAACTGAGTTAAATTAGAATTTATTTAAAACACTGAAATTTAAAAAAATCTGTGCGACTCACTCTGTGAACTAGTCATGCTAAGGACAGTTTGACGGACAATACCAAAATATGAGACGCTCCAAAGCATGTTGCTTCTAATAATTTTTCCTGTTTCCTGCTTCTGTTAGTCACACAAGGAGTCTTATTAGGCATGATATCATTAAAGTGAGTAGGGTCTGGTTCTATACCTGTTTCGTAGGTTTTAAATAAAATCTAAAAAGTTAAATTTTTCTAAACCATGATTAAAGTGAAGTAGCTTTAAGGTTTAATAAAATATTTCTGACATTCTGGCATTTATAAATGTTAACTTTTCCATAGATATTCAGTTTTTAGCTAAGCATCATGGCTTAGTATTTTAATCCCTCATATTCACATTTTTAGGGTGCCTGACCTTGGTGCCGTATATAGCTACATCAGTTTGCTTTACTGTAATTTCAAACATGCCATCTAATGTCCATGAGGTCCTAGTTTATAGCTTATATAGTTGGGGATGCTCCTTTTGTTTATGTGCATAAGATACAGAAACTCTTATTGGAAAAACCTGTGGAATCCACTGAGGCATAGTGAATCACAAATTAAGAGTTTGTAGCTCTTTTACTTCTAGGATATTAATCCTAAAAAGTTTGAGTTTTTGATTTTGAACAGCAATACACGCTAGCTAAAACTAAATTACATGCACTAAAAATAGCATAAATATTTTCACTATGGATAACAGAGTTATTAAAGGGGATGTAAGATAGGCAGGACTATACTGTAAGTCCATTTATGGCATACTACAAGGTAGATAAGTGATTTTTTTTTTTTTTTAAATTTACTTGTTTGAACACTAGTAATGTTTGTGGTCCAGTACAGAACACAGAGAGACACCATTCCTACTTTCAGAATGCTTCAGTCTCAGAGACATATATAGTCAAAAAGAACAAATCACGTTGTCCCTTTACTGATTTCCATTATTGTTGAGGCTATAATTAAATATGTTGTAATCTAGCTTTTCCAATAATAAGCTATCAATTTTTGTAAGTTTTATTGGAATGTTAGGAATTAAAACAGATAAGCAATATTTCCAGTGTACATGAAATACAATAAAATATATTTTTATTTCTCTGATCCCCCACCTTTCTGTGCCTTTTTTTAAAACATTTCTTCCCTTCTTTTTTGTTCTGAGTTTTGTCACTTAGCAAAACCACATCATGAAAATTTTAATCATATATGCAAAACCCCAAATTTAATTTAGTTTTGGCTGTTCAGTTGACTACCTCCAAGGTCCTCCCCTTTCTTCAGCCCCTCTCCCCCTCTTCTTTGTAATTTGAAGGAAAAAGCTGGGATTCAAGCCAATGGGATCTTCATTCTTTCCCGGGTGAGCAGATACAGGAAGTGTACTGCTTTCTGAAGCAAAAGAAGGAGAGAGAACTAGGGTTCCAAGGCTTTTTTATTTGAGTAGCTGCTGAACTCTTGAGCAGGTGGCCTTTATCTCTGTCTAAGGAAGCCCTAAACGAGTTTGTCCACCATTCAGTCAAGCAATGCAAGAGCCCTTCAATTTCAGGACTTGCATCCAGTTGAGCTAGGAAAGTTCAGGATCTGAAATGAGACTGAGTATCCAAGTGTGCAGCTGATAGGAATTTGCCATTTGAATGGGTGCAATTGTGTGTGTTGAAGTCACTCACAAAATGTGCAGTCAGCTGACAAGCCTGGAAAATGACACAGACTTCTACCATTTTTCCAGATTTCACTGTGAATTTGGCTCGCTTCTTGGTGCTGTAAAAAGCTGACACTGGCTTTTATAAAAACAACATAGTTGTATGCTTTTTAAGAATGCTTTTTGTTTTGGTTTCATACTCTAAAATTACTTGTAAAGGAAATCATAAAATTTGGTTGTCCTAGACTTGTTATCATGGTTTTTGTTTGTTTAATTCATACTGATTAATAGAAGGAGGAATATGAAAAGAGAGAGGACCCTAAGATTCTAAATGAACTGAAAAGTTCTCTTTTCAGATTGGAGATGGTCGTGATCACAGCAGATGGTGCAGCAAATGAGATGAATTAATGGTCAGATTGAAATTTCAGGATTTAAGGCAAGAAGAATCCTAGTTCATTAGATTAGTAAAATGTTGCATTGTTGAGGGCCGTGAAAGGTGCCACTTCACTGCTCTCTTCCCTTAAAATAAGGCCTGTAAGTATAGTGAAAAGGAGGAAAATCTTATACTGAAAAGACCTGTCTCTTACCTTTTTAGTTTTGTTTTTAAACTGCCTAGTTTTTGTAAACACACTTTCTAGGAAAATGACAGAGCCACTTCGTCCCCTCTATCAGGTGCCAAATAAATTACATGTGTACAAAAAGTGACCTGAGGTGTCTCATGGGCAAGTGAGAAAGGAGCCTATGCAGATCATCTGTTCTCACTCCAGACCCATTCCTGATAAACAACATAGTGGAACCAAGTGAGGGTCATCCACTTCATTATAAACCTGTGACAGAGTACAGAATTTTATGCCTGAGTTAGTGCTAACTTTGTCCACTGTTAGCTGCTCTGTACCTTCTTCCCCCACCCAGGAGACATCTTTAGGGCACAGAGTCATTGCAGGTGGGAGCTATGCTGCTGTTTGGAAGGACTGCAATGAGTAGAGTATAAAATTCCCATTTGTATGGCTGCCCAGAGGTCCATGATAGTACCTCAAGGATCTTCAGACATCTGTGTGATTGAATGTTATACTTCTTGTCTCCTTTACAAAATGACAAAGACTTCTCTGCTGACACCAACATGATGTCCACTCTATGCAGATATTTCAGGTACTATAGGCTGTTATCCTCTCCTGCTAAGAAATCCTGTGGCTGAAAGGCCCCCTTTCTTCTTTCAAGTATCTCCCAAAACATCACTCACTTCATGGCCATAACAAAGTGAGATAGGCTTTAGGTTTAAATTATGGTGAGAGAGGTTTAGGTTAGATATTAGGAAGAAATCCTAACTGTCAGGGTGATTAACCAGTGGAATAAGTTGCCCAGACAGGTTGTGGAACCTCCATCATTGGAAGTTTTTAAGACCAGGTTAGACAGACACCTGTCATGGATGGTTTAAGGTGGTGCTTGGTCCTGCCATGGATGTAGGGGACTGCACTCGATGACTAGAGCCCTGCAGATCCATGGGTATCCACTGCAGGTCCATGAGTATCCGCACGCATGGATGCGGGTGCAGATAACAGACCCATTGCTCTGGACTGACTCATGGATGCGTATTCAATTTTTATCTGCCAAGGGTGTGATTCACTGCTGCAGCTGCTGCTATGACCTATGTCAGCAACACACAGGGGAACAAGGAAGTGTTCCAGCCAATCCTAGTTCAGCTCGGATTGTGGTTGGCCACCCAATGAGAGTCTCAGTCACAGCATGCTGGTGCTTGGAGAGTCACCGCTCACTGTCCGTCAGCCAGCATGCTGGCCTTTGATTGGCTCATTCCCCATGACTTCCCTGCCTGCTTATTCCTTTTCTTGTTTTTAGTTGACATTGCACGCTGTCAATCAGAGGTTTCATTGGTGGCCAAGAAAATCTGTTGGTTAGCACAACATGCAAACCACAAACAAGAAAAGGAAAAAGTGGGTGGGACCCATGTTGGGAATGAGTAAATCAAAGGCTAAAATGCTGACTGTGAGCCAAAGCTCAGCTGTGGATGCAGTTATGGATATACGTAAAAGATGGTATGTGGATCACGAACCAGACAGATACTGTCACTGAATGGATGAGAGTCAGATGCGGATCCACATTTTTGTGTCTGCACAGAATTCTCTCGATGACCTCTCATAGTTCTTTCCACTTTCTATGTTTCTATGATTCTATGAAATGAATTAGGAGGGGAAATTCAGACAAACAGAACCAACACTGATTGCCACTTCTAAATTTCACAAGTTAGCTTGTCATATTTATGTCTACTTTTCAAGTAGATTGTAAGCTCTCTGAGGCATAAGCTTGTGTTAATTTTTTACATTATAAAATATGCAGCATATTGCCTTTGTTAAGCAAACATCTAAAACAGGCATTTTATTTTGTAAGCCTACTACTGCACCTTATCTCTCAATTCCTTTTGTTTTCATTTCAGTTATTATGCCAAAAATATCTTTTTCCTATAACAACAGTTCTTAGCTAATGATGATGGTATTATGATAGTAACAGAAAATGGTCCAAAGCTTTTTGGTCATAGGCAATCTAGGTAGGAATTTAGAATTTCTTCTGTAAATTAATCTCTACTGGACTGAAGACAAGGACTTGATAAAACAATATCATTAATCATAGTTTTTGATTTTGTTGAATGTGAAACCATTCTATCTTCAGTGTAATTTACCTTTTCAAAATGTAGTTTGAAATATTTATGAAAAAACAGATGGGTCATGCAGCACATTTCATTTTCAGCCAGCAATTTGTTGTCCAAATGTTTTGTCTGCCTGACCTTTAAGGAAAAAATCACCATTGATATGAAACTTGTACATATATGCTTAAAAAAAAAATCTGAGATGGTGATGAAGTTAAATAACTCTAGATCTTGAGTGCTTTTTTCAAATTTACAGTGACTTCAATATCACAAATTCTTGGTCAGTCTGATATTCACATTTCATAGAAACTTTTAAATGGGGCTGTGGAATAGAAAAGGCCATTATTTGATATGTCTGCTACCTGAGGGATGTATTCAGAGTCACTTGTTGACTTTTAGTGACAAAAATAATTTCTTCTGCTTTTTATTCCTGGTAGCAGTGCAGAGTCAATGTAGCTATAGGACAAGGAAACTGGATTCTTTTTTAGAATGAAATCAGAATTAACAACTGTGTTCCATTTGAAGACTGTTAGAGGGGAAGTCAAACAGAAAATGTAACATGTCTTTCAGATTTCAGGCTGTGGCAGGGGTGTCGCTAGCGCTGGTCACACGTGGCTCGTGCCCTGAATCCCAGTGTCAGTGCCCCGAGTCCTGGCCCTCGGCCCCTGCCTCTTCCGGTCTCCGGTGGGAGATCCGGGCCCCGCCGCCCACGGTGGCTGCGGCCGCTTCAGGCCCCAACCTAGGCCCGGCCACCCGCCGTGGCGACTAACTCTCCCTTCCCTGTCCCAGGCCAGGGATCTGGGGCCAGGCTGGCAGCAGCAGGCACCTGAGGCCAGGTCAGCCCGAGCACAGAATCGGGGCCAGGGGCATGGCCCGCGGCCAGGGGTTGGGGTTAGGACCCGTGCACTGGGTCCTTCCCTGGGGCAGCAATGCCCCTGGGCTGTGGTACTGAAGGCAGTCAGAAAAGCCATGCTTTTACTTATAAACTGGGTACACCTCATATAGAGTCAACATGGAGTGCCATAATAACACTTCCAAAGTGTCACTTTTCAGGACATACCTTTTAAGGCAATGGTAATTGTTTCACATCTTGTTAAGATATATTGTTATGTTACATAAAAACAGAAAATAAAAACCCTATGTACTGTACCTTTTTCAAATCCTATAAAATTGCTAATCTTCATTATTAATCAATTGTTTTATTTGTTATAATGAAGCTGAACATGTGAGTCAGTCTGTATTGTATTTTATACAGTAGACTAGACGTGGCCAAACTGTGGCTTGCGAGCTGCATGCAGCTCTTCAAAGGTAAAAGTGTGGCTCCCAGAGAATTCAAAAACAAAGCCCCCTCAATGTTCCTGGCTCCACCCAGACATATTCACCCTCGTGCTGGTGGGGCGGGGGGGGCAGTTTAAGTCTCCAGTCCCCTGAGCATTCTTCAGATGAATTCTCAGGGTGGAGCAGCACACTGTGGCACCTTGCTGGCTGGCCAGGTAAGATGGAGGAGGTTGGAGGTGGGAGGGTTCCTCTTCCCTGCTGTGGCCAGAGCCAGGCAGGGGTTTGGTTTTTTCCCCTGCTGTAGCCAGAGCTGGGCAGGGTGTTGGGGGATCGCTTCCCTGCCATGGCCGGAGGCTGCAGGGGCAGTTGCTTCCCTGTGCTGTGGCAGAACCCATCAGGGGGCGTTGCTTCCCTGCCGCGGCCAGAGCCGGCAGTGGGAGGGTTTGGTTTTTTTTTTTTACCCATCAGGGCAGGGTAGGGACCTCTGTTGCTGGCTCTGGCCATAGCAGGGAAACGATTCCATTGCTTTCTCTGGCTGTGGTGGGGGATCGCTTCCTCCTGCCGCGGCCAGATGCAGCAGGGGTGATCTCTTCCCCCTGCCGCGGCCAGAGGCAGAAGAGGGGATTGCTTCCCTGCCGGCTGGGGCCAGAGGCAGCGGGGGGTCCCCTGTCTACATGGTACCAGCGGTAGTTACCCCCATTGCTGGCTTTGGCCATGGGGGTTAAGGGTCACACCCCCAGCCCTGCCATTATATAGATGGGCCCTGGATTGGGGCGGGAGTGCATCTTTGGGGGCTGCTTGCCCCGGGCGCCAGAACTCCTAGTTACGGGCCCCCCGCCCCAGCTCTTGAATATTTCATAATCAACTTGTGCGGCTCTTGAGTTCCATAAGTTTGGCCACCCCTGCTCTAGACAGTTCAGCTCCACCTAGTCTTTGGGAGGCTTTTACATAATGCTGGTAGAAATCAATGCTACAAGACCATAATTTTGTCTAATTTTGTTAATGCAATTTCAGGGAGGAGGACCCTTTCTACTTAAATTCAGAAGCTTTGCATTTTGTACACAGTAAGACAGATCATTTAGTTTTAAAATCACAATACTATACATTTTTGCTTCTGTTTTCTTAGAGTGGTTGGTCATTGTTAACATAGCTGCAGAAAATTGGCTGGGATGGTGATATCTGAGACAGCAGCAAATGAGGCTGAGAAGACAAATTACTGAGATGTCTGTAGTGTCAACTGAGAAAGTTCCTCCAGAGAGCTTTCAATTATGGCAGAAGTTTTAATGGAGGGAGCTCTTTAAAGCTGGCCCCAATCAAAGTTATTTATCTGGATGGAGATAACTCTAAAACCAAATGAGCCACAACTATTTACAGCCTTGACTAATCAGAATATTTAAGAATTATCTTGTTTTCCCAGATTTACTCTTCCTGCTATTGCTGTATCATGCAAGACTGCTTTTGAGTCATTTCGGTTAGTATTGGTGACAGTAACCTGAGCTGTGGAGATGTTCTTTCCCAGTCATCTTTCCCTTTGATCTTATCTGAATGTATTCTATATAGAGATTGATTATATTACATTCTTATCTTTATCAAGGATGAGAGTGAGATTAAATCTAAACATGCTGCCCATTTACCTGATGAAGTAGATGGCATAAAATGTCCTTTACTCTTTCAAGGTTTTATAAGGCATTCATTGGTTGGCTATAATAGATACAATATTTCTCAATAATAATAATAATAATACAATACACTTGCAGTCTTTAGATGTTGCTAAGATGATAAATAAAATAGTTTACTTTTCATGTATACAGATGGAGAATTTCAGAAATGTTTGTGAGTCCTTGTAAAATATTAATGTTTGGCTTCTGACACAGCATTACACAACATAGATTTTGTATATTTTTTTTCATTATTGGGTTCTATGTAACACAAAGGTTATTCTGCAATTGTACAGATTACTCCCATGTACTGCTACAGACTGGGGAGTGACAGGCTAGGCAGCAGTTCTGCAGAAAAGAACCTGGGGATTACAGTGGACAAGAAGCTGGTCATGAGTCAACAGTGTGCCTTTGTTAGATATTGGGCTGCATTAGTAGAAGCATTACCAGCGGATCAAGGGAATTGATTATTCCCCTCTATTTGGTACCGGTGAGACCACGTTTGGAGTATTTTGTCCAGTTTTGGGCCCCTGCTACAGGAAGGATGTGGACAAATTGGAGAGAATCTGGTAGAGGGGAATTGAAATGATTAGGGGACTGGAGCACATGACTTATGAGGAGAGATTGAGGGAAATGGTGTTATTTAGTTTGAGGAAGAGTGAGGGGGAGTTTGATAACTACATGAAGAAGGTTCCAGGGATGATGGAACAGGTCTGGTATCATAGTGGCAGATGACAAAATAAGGAGCAATGGTCCCAAATTGCATTGGGGAAGGTCTAGGTTGGATATTAGGAAAAACTGTTTTATTACTATGGTGGCGAAACATTGGAAGTGGTGGAATCTCCATCCTTAGAGGTTTTTAAGGTATAGTGTGAGAGAACCCTGGCTGTGATGATTTAATTGGGGTTTGTTGTGGTTTGAGCAGGGGGTTAGACTCAGGGTTTAACGTATAATTTGGGGGGCCCTGGAACCCTCCTAAATTGGCAGGGACCAGTTGTGCTGCTGGTGCAGGCCCCAGTTACGCTGGTGGAGGCCCACTTCACCGACCCCAGCTACTCAAGGGTTAAAGTATAATTTGGGGTGCTCCAGAACCCTCCTAAATTTTCAGACCCCCCTCATGCAGGTCTGGGCCCCGTCCTGCAGGTCTGAGCCCACCCTCATGCAGGTCCAGGCCCACAAACACCTGCCCCCAACCCGAGGTAGGCATTTGTGACCACTTCTGAGTACCACATGCATTGGTCATTGCTCTGCTACACACAAATGCAGGTACACATGTCCAGCTACACCCACACCCACCTGCCCACTCCCAGCTACTCATCCACTCCCACCCATCCCAGCTGTGCACATATGCAGGTGCACACCCCCTGCTATGTGCACACACCCTAACCCCCCCCCCACCCAGGTGCATACCTCCAGCTACACACAAACACACACCCTTCCCCACACAACTCCCAGCAGCATTCCCTGTCCCCCAGCAGCTCTGTGCCACCCCATCTCAGAGGCCAGCACCCTCCTTCCCCCAAAGCCCTTTCCCCAGCCCCACCACAGGGCTCCCCCGGGCCCAGCAGACGCCTTTCCTTTACTGTTTGCATGCTGGCTGGCTGGGAGCTGCTTCCTGGCCACAAGCTACTCCCACCCTGCAGGGGGTAGATTTACAAACTGCCAGCCTGCCACAGCTATCTGCTGGCTGGGCTTAAGGTAGAGCACACCAGAACTCTATGTTCTGGCTGCTGTGTCTATTTTTTAGGGGGCCCTGGAACACTACGTTCCAGTGCATTCCTGTATTTTTAGGGGGCTCAGAACACTGCCCACCTAAAAATAGGGGGTCCCAGAATTGCCTTCCAATGTGTTCTACCTTACTTTAATCCCTGGTTGGACTAGATGGTCTCCTAAGGTCCCTTGTCTCTCACACAAGCTCATGCAATAAATAAATCTGTTAGTCTCGAAGTGCCACAGGACTCTGTTTTTTTTCTTTGGCAGAGAGACAGCTTGTTAATTGTGATAGGATGTTCTTACAAGGCTATGTAATCCAATGCCTGTCTCCAGGCTGGTCAACACTAGAGAGTTTTGTTGACCAAAATTAACTTTTGTTGACAAAAAGAGTGGAAGATGCTCCTCCCATCAGGGTAACTCCCTTGCTATACTAACATAATAGAACTACCTCAGTGAAAGGCATAGGGCAGTGGTTCCCAACCTTTTTCAGGCTGGGGACCCCTTCTTAACAAAAATAAACTTTGCAGCCCCCGTGGCTGATTATGTAATCTGGCCCGTGTGGGCAGACTCTGATGTGCACCACTCTGGCGGCGCCACTGGGACAGCTGGCAAGCGGCACTGCTGCCACTGTGGCTGTGCCAGGGGAGAGCCGAGCCATGGCAGCTATGGGTCCCTGCCTTTCCCCTGCAAGGGAGCCACCGCAGCCCCATTCCCCCTTCCAGGATCCAGCCACTGGAGGGGAAAGGCAGCCCTAGCAGGGAGCATTGTGGCTGTAGCTGGATTCCAGCCCTGGTAGGAGAGGCTCCGTGGCCCCCCTGCAACATGTCTGCAGACCCTCAGAGGTCCCCGGACCACAGGTTGGGAACCACTGGCATAGGGTTTATGTCGGCTTAGTTTGGGCTATGCAGTGTCCATGTAGACACTGCATCCCTAACACTGGCTGCTGGACTGCCATTCTTGTCAATTTTCTCACTTTGGGTATGTCCACACACACTCCTTATTTCGAAACAACAGAGGTTGTTTCGAAATAAGGAGTGCCATGGCCACACGACGCACGGCCATTTCGAAAGAAGCAAACCGCTTCTTTCGAAATGGCCGTGGTCTTTGCGAAATAACTTAAACCTTGTTACCTGTCGAAACAGAGTTGTTTCGAAACAGAGGTTTCGAAACAGCCCTGTTCGGACATGTTGTTTCGGAACAAAGTGTTCCGAGACAACATGTGCCCCTCCTCCCAGGGTGCTAAGCACCCTGGGAGGAAGGGCTGACCCCTCAGCACCCTGGCCAGGGTGCTGAGGGGTGTACACGGGCTGTGGGGAAGGGCGCGGGGCTGCGCCGCACGCCGCCGGTGCCTGAAGGGGACTGCAGGCACCGCGCCTCACCTGGCAGGTGCATGCAGCCCCCTGCAAGCACCCGCCAGGAGCAGGCAGCGGGGCACTTCACCCCAGGGGCTTTAAAGCCCC
>ML682015.1:1859631-1888529 GCA_007922195.1 Podocnemis expansa
GCGCGTCAGGCCGGGGATTCCCGAGGGCGTTTTGGGGGGGTGGGGGGAATGCCCCGACACGCCCCCTGCCGGCGCGTCAGGCCGGGGATTCCGGCCCGCGCTTACTCCGGCCCCGGCAGCGGCGGGCTGCAGCCGCGCGCCGGGGCCGCGCCTCCAGGTTGGGGGGCAGCAGGGGCTTTAAAGCCCCTGGGGTGAAGTGCCCCACTGCCCTCTCCTGGCGGGTGCTTGCAGGGGGCTGCAGGTACCCGCCAGGTGAGGCGCGGTGCCTGCAGTCCCTTGCAGGTACTGGCGGAGTGAGGCGCAGCCCTGCGCCTGACTCCGCCGGTGCCTGCAGCCCTCTGCAGGCACCCATGGGATGCAGTGCCCCTCTGCACTGCACCCTGTGGGTGCCTGCAGTCCCCTCCCCAGGCGAAATAGCAGGTCCACACTGTGGACCTGCTATTTCACTCCCTTATTTCGCGGACATGGTTTTTGTCCAGCGAAATAAGTTGTTTCGAAATAACATATTATTTCGAAACAGCTTGTTTCGAAACGTGTTGTTTCGAAACAAGCACTCCCCGTGTAGACATAGCCTTTATGTTAAAGGCTGGAGTTAAAGTTTATATAAGGTCAATGAATTTTTACTGTTTTAATATCTGGTTAGAGTACAACAAATGAATACATTGTTTACAACTATGTGTAATGATCTTGTCTTTAAAATGCTTATGACAGCTATTGGTTTATTAATTCTTTGTATATTCTTAATAGAGTGACTAAAAAAATACCTATTTGAGAGGTAAAGTGTATATATATGGTTTTCAAGTATAAAGACAAACAAGACCTGTGTGATGAGATTCTGTTAGAGATTTTGACATGCTTTATTCTATCTCTGTTATGGAATGTGCTTCCAAAATCGCCATTAAGATGTAATGGCTGTGAAATGGAAGATGAGTAAGGGAATTTAATATGTTAAAAGGTCTTGTGTAAACACAACAAGCAAGAACTACTTAAGTATTACTAAGGGATGTCAGCATTTCAGTTAAAAAAACAACAAGGAGTCGTGTGGCACTTTGAGACTAACAGATTTATTTTTCGCATGAGCTTTCGTGGGAGAAAATCCCACTTCCTCAGATGCTTCGAAGATGGGTGAACTTACAGAAAGGAATTCAGAAAGTATTTCAGTTAGACACTTGTAGATGCCTCATGGCACCTGACTCAGGCCTGCGGGGTAGAACCCTACACGGATACAAATATGTGGGTCTACATCCAATCAGCATCCACAAGAAGTGGTCTGCGAATAGGCACATTGCATCTGTGGATGTGTATAGCTGCAGATTTGCAGGGCTCTATGGCATAGCTTGGGTTTAGGAACTGTTTAACTGCACTATAGTTATTTGGGCTTGGGTTTCAGCTTCTAGGACGCTGTGAGAGGAGAGGGTCTAGATAGCAAAGGAAAGGCCACTTAGCCCATGCCCATCGAGTCTGCGTCAGCTGGTATGAGCCAGCTGCGGGTTTTTAATGGCAGTGTAGACATGTCCCAAATGACAGAGTACAGGCACCCTAACCTAGCCTCCTTCCTGACCATATCAATTCTCCTGGTTGAGCATCATGGTGTCGCAAGTAGCTTGCATCTGTTTTCCCTCCATGGGAGGATCTTAGCAAGCTCAGTATGTACAAGTTAGAAGAAAGAATAATACTCTGTATACAATTTAGATCTTTCTGAGAGACACTGATATGCTTGCTGCCACAGTATAATGTCCACTATTGTGTTCTCAACCTCAAACATTCCTTGCCCCATCTCTCCTAATTCTATGTTCAGGTCATGCATCTGTTACTAGAATCTGCAGGGCCAGGTACATGTGCTTGTGCCACTTCTGGAGGTTATGGTAGTATATGTGATTTCTGGTCACTTTTGTAAGTCTGTGAGTTTTCTGTATAATTACCTATTTTTTTGTTTCTCTTTTCAGTAAGTAAGAATTGCCAAAGGTGGATGCCATGGTAATTTCATGTGGAACTTGGAATGGGAAAATAATTATTTTTGAGCTATTTGAGTGCATTATCTGCAAAAATTTGAGGGAATTTTATGGAAAATAATTTTTGAGGATTTGAAAGCCAGGTAAAGTAAATGTGCTTAAAATTATTTGTGAAAAATTACCTGGGACAGGTTTCAGAAAATTTGCATAGGTCCTGGTGAAGGGGCATACATGAAACAAAAATGTGTGTGACCCACATGCAGATACAGTATCACTAGTGGATATATTAGGAAATATATTAACACTTAAGAGCTATTTTCATGTTTAGTTCTAGCCTCACATACATGAAGGTGTGGCAGCAATCCTGCAATGTGTTGGACACAGGTGAATCTCTGTACCATGTAGAGCCTTTTGAAGTCAACAGGTCTCCACTTGGAGCCCTGCGGATTTCCTGTCTGCAGCTCGTTTAAATAAATGAGGCTAATTCTGTATGTGGCTCAGATATGTCCTTTCCACCTATTAACAGTTCTTCACTGAATGACACTAGTTGGTCATTTCCATCTCTGATTTCTGCATTAGACTTGTGGCTCTACAACTCCAATGAAAATTGTATTTTGTTAAATAGTAATATGTTTTTAGACAGTCCCTTGATGTCCTATTGAATATTACACTATATTTTTCACAACCCCGCTGAAATTTGGCTCCCTTTTGGGATTTTTAGGCTAATAAGATTTGTTATAAGAAAACATGCAAATGGTTCTCAGTTCATAAAGTCTGTGGGCTTTGTACAAATAATAGTCATTTTATGAAATAATCAGGAGAGTCTGTTGTGTTTTGTGTATCTCAGATAAGTGAGAGTAATGGGTTATTAAACTCTCTGCCTTCTATCATATATAATTGAGCATGTCAGAAAGGCTGTGAAGTTCTGATTATGAACTTTTAACAATGTTATTGCACAGCTACAACACAATTATTTTGTTCTGTAGTACATTACTCATGCATTGGTATATTTCTTGTATTTCTCTTTGCGCTTCTTTGCACTTTGTGCTTATAACTGCCCATAATATCCTAAATTAAAACTATAACATACCATGCTTAAAACAGTTATGAAAAAAGTACTCTGAATTTTTAAATACATCTTTTTGGCCAGTTGATCAGCCAGAAGTGAATAAACAGGGAGTTCGGGGGGTGGAGGAAGGGTGTAGGGTAGACATCTGCACTACTACTTTTCCCTGTCTTATGAATTTATCACACTAGTTCTTTTGAGTATGCACTTTGGATCTTGAATGATTTTATCCTTTTCTCATGGACTCAAGGATTGGAAGAGATCGATATGATCATCTGGTTTGACCTCCTGCATGATGCAGGCTCCAGAACCTTACCCACCCGCTCCTGAATAAACCTATAACCTATGACTGAGTTACTGAATTCTTCAAATCATGGTTTGAAGACTTTAAGATACAGAGAATACACCAGCAAGTGAGCCATCCCCCATGGTACACAGGAAGGTGAAAACCCTCCCAGAGCCTTTGCTAATCACTGAGGGATAATTCCTTCCTGATCCCAAATATGGCAATTAAACTATGAGTGCGTGGGCCAAACTTACTAGCTGGATGCCCAAGAAAGAATTATCTGTAATAATTCAGAACCCATCCCATCAAATGTTATATCTCAGGCTATTGTCATATCCATCACCAGCAGATGAAGATCTGTCAGTTCCTGAAGTAGGCTGTTCCCTCATACCATTTCTTCCACAAGTTTATCACACTCAGTTTGGAAGCTAGGTAGGTTTTTCTGGACCCCCTACAGCTCTCCTTGGAAGGCTGTTTCAGAACTTCACTCCTTTGATGGTTAGAAAGCTGCTTCTAGTTTTCAAGTCTAAACTTCTTGGTGGCTAGTTTATATCTGTTTGGTCTTGTATCCCCACGGGCACTGAACTTTAATAATATCCCTCCCTCCCTGCTATTTATCCATCTAGTGTATGTATAGAGAACAGTCATCTCTCCCCACAAGCTTTTCTTGGTAAAGCTGAACAAGCCAAGTTCTTTGAGTCTCCTCTTATAACGTAGACTTTCTGTTCCACGGATTGTCCTGGTAGGACTTCTTTGTACCTGTTCCAGTTTGAATTCATCTTTCTTAAACATGGGGGACCAGAACTGCACACAATATTCCAGATGAGGTGTCACCAGTACATTGTATAACAGTACTAACAATTCCCGGTCTCTACTGAAGATGCCTCTTCTGATGCATTACCACATCACATTGCATTCTGTGATCAACCAGCATGTCCGTGCCCCTGTCCTGCTCCTTCTCTGTCTCACTTCCAACTGATTGCATGTCTTATTAGTCACTAAATTCATGACAATGCATTTTGCACTATTAAGTTTTGTTCTGTTCCTATTACTTCAGTTTACAAGGTCATCCAGATCTTCCTGTATGATATCCCAGTCCATCTCTGTATTGGCAACATCTCTCAACTTTGTATCATCCATGAACTTATTAACATAGTCCCACTTTTTGTATCATGGTCAGTAACTCTAGTTCCTCCATTTTGTTATTCAGGCTCCTCACATTGGTACACAAACCTTTTAATTTTTGCTATTCACCTTCACTCATGTGCCTTAACTGATTTGGCACAGTCATTCTACTGCCAATATCACCTGTTAGACTGATATTTACACTACCCTTCTTGTTAATATCTGTTCTGCTCCTTGCTGCTGTGTCCTGTCTTACTTAATTTTTCTCCCTCTTAATGCCTCCCCCCAATCAGGTGTGTAGATTACTTGGGCATCTCCTAACCAGTTCCTAGTTTAAAGCTCTCTTAATCAATCATGCTAACCCTCCATCAGAGAAGTCTGTTTTCCTCTCTGTTCAGCTGATGTCCATCCCAAAAGAATAGTCTTCTGTTCATGAATGCTTAGCAGTGACCATACACCTGAAGTCCCCTTATACGCTTGCTGTTTTTAAAGGGCAAAACGTTAATAGATCAATTAAAAACAATAAAAACTTGAATGCATTTTACATTCTCATGCATTTAGGTGTGATTCTAATGTTAGGCTTGGCAACAAATCAAAATTTGTGTTCATAGTTATTTTGTGATGTATGCCTTATGTAATAATATAAAGTAAATTCTTAAAATCTTAATTCTCCATAGTTTTATATATGAATAAAGGCTTTAAGAGGCTGAAAAGATTTTTTTTATTAAAAAAATATTTAAAAGTAAATCTGCAAACTCCATAGGCTGTTATGAATTAAAAGAAAACAAGTATGTTCCCTAGGTAAACAATGTCCATTCTGATCAAAGCAGTGGTCCTGTGCCTGAGGCTTTATTACTGTGTAATATTCTGCTCCATAGACAGAATTATGATTTTCCTCATGAAAATCATTTATATGACTGTCTTCACAACAGTATCATATGTTGTTCACAAACATTAAATGTTCATATCACCTCTTAGATGCTAGAGTATTATAATTCTTATTTTACAGATGGGGGACTTTGGCATCACACAGGTCCTCTGTGGGATAGGCAGGAATAGAATGCAATTCTCCAGGGCAACATTCAGTACCAAATGCCCAATATTTAATCATGAAAGCATCCTTTCTATTCCTGCAATCCCATCACTACACAATTCCAAACTTCCCCAGCACATACAGCATGCATCTTATAGACAACTTTCTTGACTGCAGAATCCAGATTTATCCCCCAAATAAGCATGATTTGTGCACAGAAAGTCCTGGGGAAAACAGAATGTAATTATGAAAATAGACTAAATCTTAATGCATATGCATTAAGGAGCTAAATTCAGGTTACACAAGAAACCTTAATGCAGACATTTATTAATTGGAATACTTTACACTGTAACCTTAATATTCTTTTAATGTAGCTTTAGTGCATGTAACTTTCCAGGTTTTAAAAACACAAATGGAATAACCAGAAATTCCTGCATGTTGCATCATATTCACTTACATAGGAGTCATCAGGAGGCTTGGAACCTGTAGAGACACCTCACAGACCTCTGCCACTTGCCACTCAGTCCCCATCTGCCCCACTGGGGTCCTTTTCCTGTCTCTTCCTCTAACTCCCTCAGAAGTCTGGCTGTTCTCTCCTCTGTATTTGAAGTGGACAGCTTCCTCCTCTAATCTCTGCGCCCAGCTGGGCTCACTGAGTACACAGGAGAGTCAGTCTTCCTTCTCTTAGTTCAGATGCCTGTACCTGAATGTGGCATAGCCCAGAGTTCCAGTTACAGAAACTGTCCTGCTCAGCTCCCTGCAATACCAGACTGGAGTATACTCATTGCAGTTTAAATCTTTAGGAAATTTAGTAGAACTAAAGAATTTAGTAGAACTCTAAGAACTCTCTACTGAGCATGTGGAAACTGCATTTTTTTCAGAGGCTTATAATGTGGCCAAATTTGAGCAGATTCTTGAAGGAATGGAAAAAAGCATGTCTCTCATACAAAGACCTTCTGTCTGCTAAATTTCATGTCCTTGCTCCAAAGTATGCAGGAGCTAGAGTGTCTCAAAGAAAAGGTCTGTGGTATTTTTTTTTAACATGAGCAAAAAACATTTTTCCCTAGCCTCGCACTTGAAAATGACTGAACTGTTTTGAATTAAATTTTTCAAAAATTTGCCTCAGGCCGACATCTGGCATAGAAAATGTCAGCCCGAATGGTTATGTTTGACAAAATTATAAGCAACTTAAAACAGGGCCTATAACAGGAAGTGTCATGCAACCTATAACACAAAAAATTATAAAAGTTATTTTACTCTTCGCCATTTTGTGATTGATTTTACTTTTAATTTCACAAAGACTGGATAATAGAAATAATTTACATTCTCATTTGTTGACACATTCTAATAATTTATTTTTACAAAAACTTGTAATTTGATCCAAAATTACCTGAATAGTGACACTGAAATACAAAAGGATTCTTGTCACCTAGTTTTACCTCCAAGTATGCAGATAGCAGTAGGCTGGTTTCATAATTGTCTGAAGATTTTTAACTGCGTAATTCAGAAGAATAGAATTTTGATGCCTGTTTAGGCCTGGTTTGTTTGTTTCTTTTGTTTGCTTTCTTGCCAAAAAAAAAAGTATGGAAAGCTTCTCTATAGTTTCACTGTGAATTTTTTTCAATCTCTGGCAATCTTTTTCTTTGAATGATAGTCTCTGTTGTATTTTTTGAGGGTTACACATGCAGATCATGCACCTCTTGTCACAGAAGTTTGTAAGTAACGTCAATTGGTTCATACATGCACCCTGACTTAACTCATGCTCATACCATATGTGATAAAATGAGGAGAGGACAAATCACACGTCCAGTTCTGAGCTGCATCATGTGATGGTGAGAGAGAACTTTGTGTCCTCATCTCTGACTTCAAAAGGATAAGACAGGTAAAACTAACTACAGCTATTATCTGCAGTTTTTACTAGTGTTATCTTTCCTAGATAAGTTAATAATTTTAGCATTTATTTTGGAATGGCTTTGGTTTTTCACCCCAACTCTTCCCCTTCATGAGCCTCTGGGCAGATGCCAGACTATGCCTAGGACACTGTTCTCCAAATTCTGCACTTCCTGTCCATGATACTTTCTTTTCCCAATGACGACTCTCAACATTATTTGTACTGCCTGGGAAAGCTCACATCGCAACTAGATACAGTATTTACCAATCATTTCCTGGCCAAACTTGAGAAGGCTGAGCTTTTAATTTCCACAAGTATCACATAGAGATGGCCATGAGCCCTTACTTGGAACCAGTCTGAGGAACATGCCTCATGCTACTCCATTGCCAGTGGGACCACCCCTGCTGACTCCATGGCGTGGTCTAGCTGGGAAGTTAGGAGGTAATCCCACAGACATGGAGCTAAATCTTCTCCCCAGTCCAGTTGCAAACCAAGTGAACTGAGAGCAGAGGAGATGCAATTCGGACAACTCCCTGGCAAACTCCCTTTTTCATTTTTCAGGCTTCTCTGAGCAGTAAACATAATATTGAAAGAGGCTCTTAAAAGGAAGGCAATACAGATGATGTGTGATGAGCTGTTATGACCTGAACAGGGTGTGCCATATTTTTATTTCTCCTAGATGATAGAAGTGACTTCATTTATATAAAGTGCAAGCTGGTGTCTGTGTTGGAAAAGAAGGTTAAAAGACTACAGATTCAGGTATGAAGCTTCTATTGTAGTCAAGAAAACAAAGACTTTCTGGATAGAAATCAGGGTTTGGTACTGCAGGCACTGTATATGGAAGAATAAGAAAGGGCAGTGCAGGGGAAGGGAAGAATGGAGGAGGACATTGGTAGCATGTGACCTGCAGAAGAAAGAGGAGAACCCATATATTCAGAGTGCAGATAAAGGTAAGCAGCCATTTTCAGGCTGTTTGCACAGGTACTGCTAAGAAGAATGGTTTGGGAGAGATCAGGAGAAGTCCTCATCAATCAGAAGGCAAGGAATGCTTTGCCCTGTGGAGGAGGGTTCCATGATCATCACTCTTAAGAGCAGGAGACAGGTGGCTGGGGACTCCCTCCTAAAGGAGAGCATGAGAAATGTGAGAAGTATGCTGCCTCCCTAGAGCTAGAATTCAGGATGTGACAGAGAGTCTGCTGACACTCATCAAGCCCTCAGATCACTACCCCTTCCTACTGCTTTTCAGGGGCCCCAGTGATGCTGCCAAGAATGACCATGAGCAGATCACTTCAGACCATGTGACTCTGGGAAGAAGGATAAAGGAGTTGGAGGCATAAGTGATGTTTTCATCCTTCTTGTTGAAGGAAAAGGGCTAGGTAGGGATCATCAAATTGAATCATGGAAGTAAATGCATTGGTTATACAGGTGGTGTTGGAGAGAGGATTTTGGATTATTCAGCTGCTGGATATTGTTCTGAGAAGGATTGCTAGGAAGAGGCAGGATCCACTTAACGAAGATTAGACAGGTTTTTGCAGACAGACTTGCTTAACTTAGTTAGAAAGTCATTAAACTAGGTTTGCAGAAGGATAGAGAGCTAAGCTTGGACGTAAGTATGGCAGTGCAATACCAGGGCAGGTTAGCATAACGAGATTGCAATGGGGAGGCCTCCTGATTTATATTGAGTAAGTAGTGCCATTGGCTAGTTACCTTTGGTGCTTCTACAGTACACGAACACAGCAAGCCTTGGAGACAGGCAGGAAGAATTGAAAGTCCTGGCACAGTCTCATAGACATTGTTAGAAAGAACCATTACAATTATTTAGTCTGACCACCTGCACAACAAAGGCCATAGTAGCTCATCCACCCACTCCTGTAATAGTCTCCTAACCTACAAGTGAATTACTGAAGTCCACAAATCATAGTTTAAAGACTTCAAGGTACAGTGAATCCACCAGCAAGTAACTTGTGCCCCATCCTGTCGTTAAGGAACAATGGTAACATTGGAACAATAGAGTCTTTGTGGGCCAGCTCATAGTACTGGAGTACTGTCAGGGGTGGGTATAAGCTGTTCAGGCGGGACAGGCAGTGAAAAAACGGTGGAGCAGTTGCATTGTATGTAAGAGAGCCATATGTTTGTGAAGAACTCCAGTATGAAACTGAAGAGGGTCTGGGTTAAAATGGTGAGACAACAAGGGTGATGTCTTGGTGGATGTCTTCTGTGGATTACCAGACCAGGAGAAGGAGGTCATTGAGGCTTTCTTCAGACAACTAACAGAAATTTCCAGTTCATACACCATGGTTCTTACGGGAGACTTCAATCCCAACTTCTCCTGGGAGAGCAATACAGGATGTTTTTGGAAATGACATCCTGGTGCAAGTGCTGGAGGAATCACCAAGGAGCTGTGCTCCTCTTATCTTGCTGCTCACAGAGAGGAAAGAATTGGTAGTGGAAGTAAAAGTGAGTGGCAACCTACACATCAGTGATCATGAGATGGCCAGCTTCAGGATCCTGACAGAAGGAGGAAGGGAGAGCTGCAAACTATGGACCTTGGACATCAGAAATGCAGAGTTTGACTACCTTAGGGAACTGATGGGGAGGATCCCTTGAAAGGCTAATATGAGGGGAAAGGAATCCAGGAGAACTGGCTGTATTTAAAGAAATCTTATAGAGGGTTCAGGAACAAACCATCCTGATGTGCAGAAAGAATAGCAAATTGGTAGGCACTTAGCTAGGATTAACAGAAAAATCTTTGATGAGCTTAATCACAAAAAAGAAGCTTGCAGGTAGAAGCTCGAACAGATGAATATGCATAAAGGAGACCCTTTAGGTGACCCTTTTCATAAGGCTTCATCTTTGATGCCATCAGATATGGTTCCAGTCTGTGTATTCACTGAGCTGTCACTCTGCGGATCTTGGGCTGACGGTTCCTGCCAAAGATGAGTGGTGGACAGACACTAAACATGAAAGTTCTTTTGCTTCCATCCTCTTAAAGCAAAACTATCACCGATATGTCTCTAGTAAGCTGGGCAGCCCATATGGACAACAGTATGATGCAAGGCATGTGGACACTTCAAGAATCTATGAGGCACATCTGTATCGTGGAATGACAAGCTGTGTGAAAGGGATGCAAATCCTTTCTCTGACCCATTCATTCTCATCATGGCTTGATCGTGTTAGACAATACCAGAAAGAGTTTCTGTATCAACAGACAAGGGAGAGTTGAAGTCCTTCACGCTCCACATAAAAATGGTCAGTGTCTGGAACTCATGCTGCAAACATTAAATCACCTTATCTTTTGGGGCTGCACAGTTTACTTGTGGGCTTGCCTAGCAGACACT
Source organism: Podocnemis expansa (assembly GCA_007922195.1). NCBI lineage: Eukaryota > Metazoa > Chordata > Testudines > Podocnemididae > Podocnemis > Podocnemis expansa. The sequence goes on from ML682015.1 coordinate 1,870,323, forward strand.
TTGTGATCAACCACTAGTGGGACCTTCACAATTTGGTGCTACGTGACATCTTCTCAGACCAAAAGCAAGTGTTCCACATACTGCTCCAAGGGGGTGCTCTGTTATCACTCTGAAGGCAATGCTGTCCTGCTCTCTTTGTTAAACCATCTGAACTACGCATTTCCTCTGCTGCTGTTCCTATCTTGGTTACTCCACAAAATCCAGCTTGACAGAATGATAGTCATCCTCATTGCTCCCAGTAAGGAGCAGGAGACATGGCCACCCTCAGAGACTGACAGAGAGGGTGGGCCAATGCCCAATGGAGGATCAGAACCAGGAAATCCAACCCCCCTGACTGGAGGCAGAGGGGTGAGTCAGAAAAGGGAGGCATAATGGGTCGCCCTTCCTCTGTTAGATGCCAGCAGACGCAGGGGAGGAACTGCTTCACCTTGCCCCAGGGCTTCAAGGCCTGCCACCCTTACAAGGAGGTCTGGCTAGAGCTCCCTACAGTATGGGGTACGGATGACTGCCCCAACTGGCCCGCATCCTGTTGACCCAAGAACAAACCTACTGCTTGTGATCTGGAGGAGTGGCCAACTGTTGAGACTGGAGGAAACCCGCCTGCTGATCCAGAGCCGTGTGAACCCATGGAGTCGACTGGACCCCAGGATCTTGACAAACTACCCTTTGCTTAGGACCTTGGGGAACAGCAAGCTGGCTCAGAGCCTCAGGAACCTGACGAGGTGGCTGGACCCTGTGACTTGCACAAGGTGCCATCCACTGGTGGCCCTGAGGAATTGCCCGACCTACCATGGCCTGACAAGATGGAAGGCTTCAGGAAGTCTGGAACCTCCCATGGACTGTGGACATAGATGAAACCCTAGGACTCAGGTGGACCAGGTACCACAGGGAAAGGAGGAGGTGGCCTAAGGAGGCTGAACGCCTGTTTGGTGGTAGTGCAGCCAACAGCTGCTGCTGCATGTTTCAGCAGGAATTTGGTGCGCAACTTTGCTAGACATTGTCGTTGTGTAGGATTCGGCAATAGATGCGTTCTTTGGTATGGTGTTCCTCCATGTGACCTTCCTTTCCTCACCCTCACATCCTCTGCTGGCTTAGGTACTGCTCGTCAATAACCCTCAGTGGAATTCAGTAGGGACTATCATTTGAAAAAGAAGAGGTCACTTCTTCTTCGAGCAGCTGCTCACATACATTCCACCTAGGGTTTGTATGCGCCAGCATGCTCGAACACCGGAAGCTTTTCCCAGCCCGCCCTTGTGGGACCAGCAGTGGCGCCCCCTGGAGTGGCGTGCATTCCACCCCTGTTAAATATGCTGCTGATCCGACATGTGTTCAGTTTCCTTCTTTCCGCCGTGTGTCGGACACCGGGAAACAGCTCCGCAATAGCAACAGCTATCCCCTGCTGGGGCTATGCCCCAATCTCCAGGCTTCAAGAACTGTGCCTCTTGTGGCAAACTCTTTTTGGTTAGTGGCCCCCCATGAACACTGCTTAAGGTGCCTGGGGGAGTCACACCGACCTCAGCGTTGTAAAATCTGTAAAGCCTTCAAGCAACGAACGAAAAAGGACCAGGATATCTGGCTGAAGGCTCTTTTGATGGAATCGGCTTTGGCCCCTGCGGGGGACCCACCAACCTTGGCGGTGGGAATGGCATCCAGCCATCAAGGAGCCACTGCGCCAGCAAGCCTGTTGTTGCTGCGGCGCCGCTCCGCACCGGCCGCGCCGGGAGATACCTGAGTGGGTCGGGAGTGTGCCAGGACTAGGCGCAGGGACTCTCCCTCGACCCCAGGTACTTCTAAATCTCCACGCCTGCTAGCCCCATGCACCCTGGAGGCTTATGCCGCGGCTAGGGCATTGTCGTCCCTACCTTCCCTGGTTCCGGCATCGGCCTCTTCTCGCCCTCTGTCACGGGGAAAGCCCCCGCTGGGCTCGCCGACCTGGAGGGAAGTGGCGCTGCAAGCTGCCCCACCTGTGGAATCACCAAAGGTTGTGCCCCAAGATTCCCTACGGCAGGGGCTGGGCTTGCCGGAGCCGGCTTGGTCTGCAGCGGCACCGGCCCCCTCTACAGGCTCTGAGCGCAGCCGCAGACACGGTAGCGCGCAACGGTACTGGCGGCACCAGGCATCTGGGAGCAAGAGGTTGCGCTCCCAGTCAGCCTCCTCCTCCTCTCCAGCTCCCCGGTGCCGGGACATGCCCCGCAGAAATGGGTCGTCCAGCCGGGCCAAGAGACAGAGGAGGAGAGAGCCCTCTAATTCCTCCTCTGGGACATCCTACTCCGCGCAGTCTTCCTGGGTGGCAGCAGAGGGAGCCAGGAGTCAAAAGCCGCACCAGTCAGGGCCCCCCACGGGACTGGGACAGCCACCCCTGCTGGGACCATCACCCCAGTGCTGGCCATCCGGCTGGCCCTATTGGGCTCCATGGGTTCTGCCGCAGGACTCCCATGAAAGTGGCAACCTGAGACCAGAGGGGTCTAGACATGACTGATCACCATCGAGAGATGACTCAGACAGGCTGGGGCGTCAGTCAGTCCCCCCCACCCCCCCCGTCACATCACGATGGTCCCCATCTATATCATCAGCGGGGGAGTCACATGGTACCTCCTCTTCACTGCCTGACAATTTCAAGGCATACCAAGACCTATTATGCAGGCTGGCATCCAATCTGGGCTTAGAGGTGGAGGAGGTGAAAGAATCTTCAGACTCGTTGTTTAATGTATTGTCGGCAACAACTGCAACCGGACTAGCCCTCCCCATACATGAGGGCGTCCTCCGGGTTGTCTGCTCCCTGTGGCAGACGCCGTCCTCGGTGGCCCCAACTTCAAAGGGCGCGGAGAGGATGTATTTTGTTCTGGCGACCATGTGTCAGTATTTGTATACTCATCCCAATCCTTCTTCCCTAGTGGTGAATCAACGCGAGCGCCAAGGCCAGCCAGCCTCTACCCCAAAAAGCAGAGAGGCGAAAGCCTTGGACACGTTTGGGAAGAAGTTTTATTCCTCAGCAATGATGCAGCTGTGAGTGGCCCATCATCAAGCCCTGCTGGGCAGATACAACTACAACCTTTGGCACTCCCTCAAGTGCTTCGCTCAGCATTTGCCGCAGGATCACCGGTCGGATTTCAGTACCATCTTGGAGGAAGGTTCGTCGGTAGCAAGAGCAGCCTTGCAGGCATCATGGGATGCGGCGGACTCAGCTGGCAGAACAGTAGTGTCTGCAATTATCCTGCGTCGGGTGGCTTGGTTGCAGGCATCGGGCCTACCCCTGTTGGCCCAGCAAGCTATACAGGACTTGCCCTTTGATGTGTCATCCCTCTTTTCAGACCAGACCGACGCAAAATTGCACGGGCTGAAAAACTCCACTGCACCCTTCAGATCGTTGTGTCTGGTTTCCCCGGGCTCTTTGAGATGGCCAGATCGTCCGCAGTTCCCACCAGTGGCATCACAGCAGAGGAGGAAAAAGGAAGAGGGTTCTACTTCAGTTACTTCCTGATCCCCAAGGCGAGTGGGGGACTGAGGCCCATTCTCGATCTGCGTGGCCTCAACAAGTATTTGGTAAAATTGAAGTTCAGAATGGTCACTCTCAAGCAGATCATTCTCTCGTTGGATCCTGGGGATTGGTTCACTGCCCTCGATCTGCAGGATGCCTACTTCTACTTATCGGTCAAGCCACACCACAGATGCTTTGTACGAGGGGGAGGCACCTGCAGTTCACGACCCTCCCATTTGGGCTTGCCCTAGCGCCAAGGGTTTTTCCAAAATGTATGTTTGTGGTAGCGGCGCACCTTCGAAAAAGGGGAATCCACATTTTTCATACTTGGACGACTGGCTAATCCACAGCTGGTCATGACGACAGGGGCAGGACAGTGTACACAAGGTCTGATCCCTCTGTCACCACCTAGGACTTCTCATAAATGAACAGAAGTCCCATTTGTGCCCAGTCCAGAAGTTAGAGTTCATCGGCACCACCCTGGATTCGAGGCGAGCCAGAGCCTTCCTGCCGACGTCCAGGTTCGAGGCAATGACCAACATAATTTCTGACCTAAAGAAAAGCCTGACCACTACGGTCAGGCATTGCCTCAGACTTCTGGGACACATGGCAGCAACCACAAACATAGTACCGCTCGCCTGCCTCAGACTCCAGCCACTTCAAGACTGGTTGGCCTCGGTGTTCCGTCCCCACATTCATGGGATGGACAGGACCATAGCGGTCCCTTGCAAGATCCTATCTCATCTGACATGGTGGCAAGATCCCAGCCTTGTAATGGAGGGAGTCCTGTTCGGGACGGTCACCACCTCGGTGACGTTAATCACGGACGCCTCAGATCACAGCTGGGTCGCTCATCTCAGCCTAGGAGTCAGCACGCAGGGCAGATGGTCTGTGGCAGAGAAAGGGCTCCACATAAATGTGAAAGAACTTCAGGCCGTCAGGCTCGCTTGTCAAGTATTCCATGAACACATCCGAGGGCACTCAGTCCAGGCGCTAACGGACAATTAGATGGCGATGTTTTATGTCAACCATCAAGGAGGAGCCCGCTCGCCCACCTTGTGTCACGAAGCCATGCACCTTTGGGAGTTAGCTATACTCAACAAGTTTCATCTCGCAGCGTCTCACCTCGCGGGGGTCAAGAACAACAAAGCCGACCACCTGAGCAGGCACTTCAACTCACTCTATGAATGGTCACTACACCCGGACGTGCTGACGCCTATCTTCCACAGATGGGGTTTTCCCCTAATCAATTTATTCGCGACCCAGGAGAATCGCAAATGCCTCAGATTTTCTTCATTGAGAGGGGCGGAATCGGGTTCTCTCCCGGATGCCTTCCTCTTGTCCTGGACGGGGCCGCTGTTGTATGAGTTCCCCCCCTTCCCACTAATCCACAGGGTCCTGTTGAAGGTTCGGAGGGACAAGGCCCAGATGATCTTGATCGCCCCGGCATGGCCTTGGCAGCACTGGTACCACATGTTGGGGGACCTGTCCATTGTTGCCCCCCGAGAACTGCCACTGAGGCCAGATCTCTTGACTCAGGACCGGGGCTGCCTCCTGCATCCCAACCTACAGTCTCTTCACCTGACGGCATGGAGGCTATTTGGCTAACTGCGGAAGAGAGGTCCTGCTCAGCCCAGGTACAGCACACCTTGGTTGGCCACAGGAAAGTTTTGACATGCGTGACATATGGTGCCAAGTGGCAACGCTTCCTTGAATGGGCAAGGGTTAAGAACGTGGATCCACACCTGGCCCCAGTGAGTGTCATTTTGGATTACCTACTGCAGCACATGTGCTGGTGGCTGGCCATTCCATCTTCTCCCACCCAATGGTGACAAGATTCCTAAGGGGTCTAGAACGTGTCTTCCCTGCAGTGCGACAACCCACTCCACAGTGGGACTTGAACGTCGTCCTGGGAATCTTAATCTAGTAGCCATTACTTCTGCACGGAGGGTCTCAGAGTTGAGGGCAGTCTCCTCCGAGCCCCCATACACTATGTTTTTTAAGGACAAGGTGCAGCTCAGAATGCATCCAGCCTTTCTCCTGAAGGTGGTTTCTCCCTTTCACCTAAATCAGAGCATATTCCTCCCTGTATTATGCCCCAAACTGCACACAACCAGGGAATAAGCGAGACTCCACACTTTGGATGTACGGAGGGCACTGGCTTTCTACATCCAACGGACAAAACCTTTCAGGAAGTCCATGCAACTCTTTGTAGCGGTGGCTGACCGCATGAAAGGTGCCCCAGTGTCATCACAGACTATTTCTAAGTGGGTGGTATCCTGTATAAAGGCTGCCTACCACCTCGCGGGACTCCTGCTACCGAGTAGCATACGAGCCCACTCGACAAGGGCACAAGCCTCCTTGGCGGCGTTCCCAATTGTGGACATTTGCCGTGCGGCAACATGGGCCTTGGTTCATACATTCACCTGCCACTATGCAATAGTACAGCAAGCCAGAGATGATGCGGCCTTCGGTGCGGCCGTTCTTCAGTCCGGGGTCTCTAACTCCACCCACCATCCAGTATAAGGCTAGGAATCTACCCTAGGTGGAATGTATGTGAGCAGCTGCTCGAAGAAGAAAGGGGACAGTTACTTACCTGTAACTGGTGTTCTTTGAGATGCGCTGCTCACTTCCATTCCACACCTGCCCACCGTCCCCGCTTTGGAGTTGCGGAAGGAAGGGACTGACCGCATGTCGGACCAGCAGCATATTTAACGGGTGGAATGCGCACCACTCCAGGGGGCGCCACTGCTGGTCCCACAAAGGCGGGCTGGGAAAAGCTTCCAGTGTTCGAGCATGCTGGTGCATACAAACCCTAGGTGGAATGGAAGTAAGCAGCGCATCTCGAAGAACACCAGTTACAGGTGAGTAACTGTCCCCTTTACCTGTCACTGGATGTTCTTTGAGATCTGTCAGATTTGATGCTGAGAAGAAACTGGAAATGCATCTGGTCTGCTCCATCCTTTATTGTCTTGGGTGAGGAGCACAAGGCATGTTAGGATGCCTCCACAGACCAATGGACACTACTTCCAAAATTCTGTAACTGGACACGTGGTGCTCATGTGTAACTCTCAGCACAACACAGATCTTAAGTAACCTCCAGTGACAGGTAAGTAACCCCCTGTTTGCATGTTATCAACACAGGAAAGCTAAACATACTTCCTCAAACATATCAGAAGACAATAAAATACTTATTTTACCTGATGGAATCTTTCTTTACAGTATATGAAGAATGCATCATAAAAAGGGATTGCATTTCAGGTGCTTTCTTTTTTTAATGGCCTCACTTCAAATAGTCATCTTCTATAGAAAATGTTTTTCACAATATTTTGAAAATACAAAAATGCTTTTATATCCCTCTTCAAAGCATCTGACGAAGTGGGGTTTTCTCCCATGAAAGCTCATGTGATAAATAAACGTGTTAGTCTTTAAGTGCCATAAGATTCCTTGCTTTTTTCGCTTTACTAGACTAACACAGCTGCTGCTTTGGAAAATGTTTTCATTAAAGCCTTGTAAGAAATTTGAGAGTGAAAAAAAAAGATTAACTAGACAAAATTAAAATATGAAGTAGAAGATGTGCTTTAAGATCAGTTTATAGTAATGTAACAGCTTAATTAAACACTTATCATTTATAGTGTCTTGTATTCCTTCTGAGAATTGGGTGAAATTCTGCACTCTGGATGCAAATTTCATTGCAGCTCTTTTTTTGTGTTATATAACTTCTAAAATTAGCCTTCAGGCAAATGAAAAGCATTGAACAGCTATATTTGAAAAAAATGGCTATCACTGCTTATCATATGTACAGTATAAGTATGTAAAGTATATCTTCTATTTTTCTATGACTGTGTGTTCAGTAAGTTCATAGGAATCAGTATTCATTTGTGTTCTTGTCCAGTAAGCATCTGCAGTTGTATTCAACATTGTACAAGTGGTAAAACAGAAATAGCCCATGGAAAAATCTTTACAGAGTAGAAACAGAGGACAGGACAGACATAGAAGCTTAAACATGTTAGTTTTTTAATTAAAAAATTTGGATTGCTTCAGGTTGGAAGAAAACCCTATCTGGACTGCCTTCCTGCAGCAGGCACTCCTGCTTCCAGTTCCCTCCTTCAGAGTTCCCAGAGATAGTTCGGATAGTCTTTTTGGAATCCAGGTAGCCTTTGTGTGGTTAACTTATTACAAAAGAGAGCCCCATGCAGACAAATCATAACTTCTATTCCATAAACATAGTCCGCAAGTGTATCAGGTAGAGCCCAATGTCCCTCATCACTGCTCAGCTGTCTGGTATGGCTTTGTGCCCCAGTTTTCTGTGAGGGCTCTGATGTCCCTCATGATGCCTCAATCCCTGCCTTCAGCCTTCACTGTCCCATCAGCTTCAGTTCTGTTGTGTCAGGAGCCAGAAAGCATCACTTTGTTACTCTTGGCCTCCAGATTTCTCCTACTTTCACATGTCTCTGGTTTAGGAAGATCAGGAAGGTAGCCCCTTCACTGGCTTCCTCTCACTTGGCTTTCAGCACCTATTCTGGGGCACGGAGGTCAGACCTGCTTCATTTAGAGGGGCTGGCTACTAAGTAACAGTTCACTCCTTGACTTGATAGAAGAATGTAGGCTTGGAAATGATGGTGGCTTGGTGAGTCAGAATTGGGATAAATGTTCTATGCTTAGAGAGCAGGATCTGCATCAACTTAAATCCTTTAAATATGTATAATTTGTATACTGCAGTATTATGGTATGCTATTCATTTTATTATCTCTCACTTGGAAGTCACAATATAGAGGAATTATTTAAACATAAATGAAATAGAGAAAGAACATTAAGAAATTTTAAGTTTGGCCTTTAATTAACTCGGTTCTTAGTTAAACATGGATCATTTAAACTCTCAATGATCATGATCCTATCCTTCTCCAATTGTTTTGAATCACTTTTGGCAGTTATAAAAACTTAGCAAATCCGTTTTTCAGAAGTGCAATATGCAATTTTAAAAAGTTAAATTTTAAAACTTGTACATGTGATGTTTTTCATGCAAGTTTTCTTTTAAAAGTAAGCTATAATTTAGTAGCTAAACATTTATGTAGATTTTTCGTGTCCTTCACTATTTAAAAAAAACTCTTGATGGAAAGACAATATTGAACTTACAAGATACAGTGCTTAAACTACTATTGTTTGTAGTTTTTACTGTAGTCCAATTGACTGGTTTGTTGCAACACAAGTGTGTACTTAAAATATGTGTTGTGTGTATGGACATATTTATCTTAAAATACCCCTGCCATTTGAAAGAACAGTGAAGGGTATCTAGCTGTAACTTCCCCCCACCCCCCTGGTATTTCTTGAAGAACTTGGAGAAGTCTGTGCCATTGCTTGTTTGTGTATAGTTTTCACTTTAACAATGTTTGTAGAATTGAAGAAGACCCCTTCTGGAAACCTTGAAAAGGCATGATATAGCTGTGTTCAGGATTCCGGTGAACTTCTTCCTCACAGCCAGTTTTAAAATCACACATTACTTAGTCATTTCAAACTTACAGACAGTACATCCCCTCACCTGAAACAAAGGTGAGAATTCTCAGGCCAAAAGGAATCTCCCTGAACCCGATTTGGTTGAACTTGTGTCAAAAACTGTAACTGATTTTAATAAAAGCAAGACTAGGTTGAACCCAGAGTAAGTCACGAAATGACAATAGGGTTTTTATTGTGCAAGGCTCCATGACATCATGGCTGCGGCACTTTTCTGAAGTTCCAAAAAAAGTGCAGTGCACTTTTCAAAACTAAGACAAGTTCCAGTCCAGAAGAGCATGCAGTCTGAATTTAACATGACAGAACGCAAGGGTCTGATGACTAGAAGGTGAGAGGAAAGCATGAGGAAAGATAAAAAAGAGAGTAATCCTTCGTCAGTCATGAGAGGTGTGTGTGTGAGAGAGAAAATTTAAGAGAAATTTAAATTTGGCCAAGCAAACGCACTATTGTATACAAGTTCAGGGAGGTCATTCCAAGCGTAAGCAGCAGCGTGGGAGAAGGTATGAAAGTGCCCCTGAAAGGTGGAGGGAAGGGAGAAGAGAATGTCAAAGGAGATTACACCAAAAGCATAGACAAATCTGCTTTGTCTTGAAGATGTGAAGGACCTTGAAATGGGCCAGTGGGGATGTTTTTACAGGATCCTGAATGGGTCTCTCTTCAGCCCAGTTCTAGATAGTATCTTTATCAGTGAACTGGAAGAAAATATAAAGTCATTGCAGATTAAAGTTTACAGATGACTCCAAACATTTGTGAAATGGTAGATAGACCAGTTCCACGGAGCAATGTGGAACACCGAGTAAGATGGACTTTTGTAAACATTCATTGTCAGAAATGTGTGAGGTACTGTATCCTGGAAAATATAGACTCTGAGAGAGACTTGTGGGTCCTTGTGGGTATTTAAGCAATTCAACTGAAGTAGGGCAGGATTATAATGTACAGCTAATGTGATCCTTCTGTCTCTAAGCTGGGGAGCACTGAGTAGGGGGTAAGAAGCTGGTGTTACTTCCAGGGGTTTAGAGTACGCTGGAAAGCAGGGGAATGCCATTCAATGGCCCACTGTTTTTAGCGGCACAGCATTTTGGGGCCCCTAAAAATAGAAAATGGAGCTGGAACATTACATTGCAGGGCCCACCATTTAAAAAAAGTAGGCCCTGGAACTCAGTGTTCCGGCTCCATTTTCTATTTTTAAGGGCCAGAATGATGGCCCTTAAACCATTCTGCAGTGTTGGGCAGGGCAGGGAATGCTAAAAACTCCACCCCCCCAGCCTTGTCTCGCTGAGCATGCTCAGAGCCTTTATATAACATACAATCAACCTGTGCAACTCTTTGCCAGAGGATGTTGTGAAGACCAAGACTGTAACAGGATTAAAAAAAGAATTAGATAAATTAATGGAGTATAGGTTGATCAGTGACTATTAGCCAGGATGGACAGGAATTTAAAACCATGTCCTGAAGTCTCCCTATCCTCTGTTTGCCAGAAGTTAGAAATGGGTGACAGGATATGGTTCACTTTAGGGTATGTCTAGACTTGTAAGTTAGTTCATATTAAGGATGCTTAATTTGAATTAATTTAGTACCTGTCTACATGAAGCTTTCCTTAGTTTGAACTAAGGAATTCTTTAATTTGAACTAATGAAAGCTTAGTTCAAACTAGTAAAACCTGCCAATTAGTTTCAACTAAGCCCTTAGTTCAATGGTTAGTTTGAACTAAGGATGATGTAGACAAGGATTAGCCCTTAGTTCAAATTTAATAAATTCAAATTAAGGGCAGTTAGTTTGAATTAACAAAGTGGACTGATTTGAGCTAACATTAGTTTGAACTGGTCCACATTGTTAATCTGAATGAATAAGTTTGAGTTTAGTTCGAACTAAACTTGAACATAATAGTTAGACAAATTTGGACTAAATTTTCCTAGTGTAGACATTGCCTTAATGATTATTTGTTCTGTTAATTTCCTTTGAAGCACCTGGAAATTACCACTGTTAGAAGACAGGATGCTGAGCTGGATAAGTCATTGATCTAACACAGTATGGCCTTTCTTAGAGTCATAGAATCATAGGGTTGGAAGGGACCTCATGAGGTCATCTAGTCCAACCCCCTGCCAGAGGCAGGACCACTCCCACTAAACCATCCCACTCATGGTTTTGTCCAGCTGAGCCTTAAACACCTCCAAAGATGGAGACTCCACCACCTCCCTAGGCAGCTCATTCTAATGCTTCACCACTCGCCTAATAAAAAAGTTTTTTCTAATATCCAGCCTCGACCTCCCTAACTGTAACTTGAGACGATTGCTCCTCGTTCTGTCCTCTGTTACTACCGAGAATAGTCGAGCTCCGTCTTCCTTGGAGCATCCCTTCAAGTAGTTGAAGGTTGCTATGAAATCCCCCCATCAATCTTCTCTTCTGCAGACTAAATAAGCCTAATGCTCTCAGTCTTTCCTCATAGGGCTTGTGTTCGTACATATCCATTCTGGCCATAAAATCTATGCATCTTGGAAAGTGAAGACCAGGTTGTCGTCTTATGACAGTAGCAGGGCTTAGGGCTTTTATTAAAACAGATACTGTCTGCAGTAAGGTGAGATATAACAGGACACTGATACCTTAGTGATAGGTGAAAGAGTAGATTGATACAGTATCCTGTGAATGAGTGTAAGGTAGTTGTAAGAGGTTATGAAATGGTTCTTAAATTATAGAATTTTTTTCTGGAGACTTGGCTGAATACGAGTGTGAACCTTTTCCTCAGAGAGTGTTAGCCGGAATCCTGTATCTATGAGTGAGAGAAGGAAGTAAAAATAGGTGAACTTTGGGGTTTTCAAGGTAAAGGACTGTGTATTAAAGGGGAGTACTGGTGCATTGCTGAGTGAAAGAGAATTAAGGTTGCATGAGAAATCCTTAACTCTGCAGTTGCTGATTTTCTGAAATTTTGAGTGTTGCTCAGCTCAATGTTCTGGAAGAGGATGGCATACCATCAAGCAGCTTTAATCATCATTGTTGTGTTTTGCATCAGCTTTGCATCAATGTTGTGTTTTGCCATTGAATTAAAAAACTGTTTGCATTTTAGCAAATGTGTTGACAATTGGACCTCCTGACAACATTCTAAAACATTGTTTCAGCTTGTAAAGTGCCACCTTTCTGTCCAGAGGCTGAAAATAAAAAGCAAACATTTATTGTGTTGTAATAATTTTCAGTATTTTACTCTTTCTACAATCAAACAGCCCTTTGAGTTTATTTTGGTTTTCTGTGGTAAATAGTATTCACTTTTTAGTATAGCCATTGTATGTGCAGTATAATTATTTTTTTGTTTGTTTTTGTAATGGAAAAAGATCTGCATGAAACTTTAATGCTTTGACCTACTGACCCTGCTTCTCAGGAGACTGTTTACACGAATAGAACAATAACTTGACACTATACAGTGTATATTTTTGGAGCACACTTATAATTGAACTAGGCCAGCCTGCATTGTGAGCATTTGAAGACTTCATTTATTTGGTTTTACTCATTTCTCCCAGCCCTGACTACACTGGACACACAATTATAAATGTCTTGTTTGCAGTGAAGATATGGCACTCCAGAACCCATGTCATTCGTAAAATTTGCTAGGTGTATTTAACCTGGATTTATGTATTTATGACTCTCTACATCCCAGTTTGGTTCAGCAACCCCTGCTTATGTTCTACAGTGTTGTAGTCTTAGAAATGACTGCTTTGTTACTGTAGCATTTATTGTTGCCTGAAGATCCAATAAATTGTGTGCTCTTGGATCAGGCATTATTTGTATAGTCTAAATAAATGAGATTGTCCTGAGAATTTTGTGATTCCTATCTTTCTAAATGAACGATCTCCCTTTCCTTACCAAATCTTGAAACTCTTCTATGCGTGAGACGCCAAAATCATTTTCACTTTTTATCTGGAAAGAACTCAGTATTTTAGAAGGACAGAAAACATCTGTATCTATGACAGTTTAAAGCAGGGGTCTCAAACTCAAATCACCACGAGGGCCATATGAGGTCTAATACAGGGCCACATGATGACAAGTAGTATAGACTGAGGGCTGCACCACTGAAATCTTTTCATACAATGATATTGCAAATATTAGCAACAGTAGTGTCATTGCAGGCTGCAAAAAATAGCTTTAGGAGCCACATGCAGCCCATGGGCCACATATTTGAGGCTCCTAGTTTAAAGAGCCACCTATGTTCCAGTCATCTGGTTTTTGGGTGTTGATGTTTATCTAAGAAACATAAGAGCTACACAGATATTCTTTCCTTTAAAAATGCACATATTTACTTAACAGATTTTGTGGGGAAAAACTCAACTCCGAAAAAGAATGGTCTTTGAGAAAGCATCATTGTAAAACATTTGAGGAATTCCTTAAGAATGTAACTCAAAACCTCTGAATTCAGCACTACAGAATTACAATAATACCACAGTTAGTTATGAAATATCTTTATAAATAAATAGAAGCTGAATAATAAGCTGCCAGCTAGCTTCCCAGATTGTTACTTTAAATAAGTGTGCTGCTTGTTGTAACATCAAAATGAAAATAGAAAAATCTTGTATCACTGTGACAGTTCACAGATACCCAGGATTGATCTTCGAAGCATCTGGCGAAGTGGGATTTTCTCCCATGAAAGCTCATGCGAAAAATAAATCTGTTAGTCTTAAAGTGCCACAAAACACCTTGTTATATCCTGCCTTCCAGGAGGTGGAGTCTTGCCTGCGGTAGCTGTGTGTTAGATCTCTTAATACTGTAAATTTAGCAGCCACTCTAGCACTCTCCTGTGGCCAGACATGCCAGGCTTTTCTTTACTTTGAAGTTGAACAAGGAGTGCACCGCTGTTCATAAGCAAAGTGTTCCCATGTGCTAGCCAGTCCCTGATGCTGGCTACTCACAGAAATTCCAGATTCTCTGCTCCAGAAGTAGCAGTATTCCCCAGTTTACAAGTTTTATGTTAAATCACTGCTCCTGTATAATACACAATACACATGAGTAGTTATTATGAACCAAGAAGTTTATTGAAGAAGGTATTAAAAGTTCCATTCTAAATGAGTGATGAGCACGTGGTTATAGTACAAAACAAAATCATAAAAATGTGAACTGAGTCGTCCTACACTCATGACTACCTTTCCTATCTAATAATGTCAGTTTTCCTCTCAAAGTTCAATCTGTTACAGAGCTGGCTTGTTTCACAGTATCCAATCTTTCATGAAACGTTCTCTTTTCAACAAGATGTCTTCTCACTGAATGAATTGAATAGTGTCTTTCCCTGTGATGTACTGAATCAGTCTTTTGTCTTAATTCTTAGACAGCCAATCCCTGTTTTTATAATATTCCTTTTTACCACCCAGTGGTTGTGATTGTTTGGAGTTGTCTTTGATGGTTTTTCATTGGCTGTTTTGGGATAGGGCAAGGTGAGATAACTGAACCTTGGTTGCCGGCTCCAGCTGATGAGGGTTGAGTGAAAACCGCTTCCTGCTTGAATGGGTTATCACCATCATATATAGCAGGCGTGGCCAAAATGTGGCTCGCAAGCTGCATGCAGCTCTTCAGAGAAAAAAATGCGGCTTACTGGCAGGGAGCTGCTTCAGGCTGAGGGAGTTAAAATCTCCAGCCTGTCATGCAGCTCCACAACCAGCAGCTCAGAGAAAGGGTGGGGAGGAGGAGCAGAGCCGGCAGCAGAGAGTCAGAGGAGGGGCAGGGAGGAGGGAGCTGACAGTTGAGGACAGGTGGGGGCACGGAGCAGGGAGCAGCAGCCCACAGCTCAGAGGAGGGATGGGGGGGAGGAGCAGCTGGGCAGCTAAGGGAAGTGATGGGGATTGAGGGGGTCTCAGGACAGAAAGGAACTTCAGGGAATGGAGGTGATGAGGGAAGAGACTGAGGGGATCAGGGAGGAGACACGCTGAAAAGGACTTAGACTAACCAATTATTGTTAGTTGTTTTGTGTTTCATAGATTTCAGTGTGGATTTATTTTGCTTTGCTTTATTTATTTTTGTGTATTTTGTATTTTTTTTATTTTCCTTTGGTCTGGCTGGTTTGGGTGGGTTTGTTTGTTTGTTTGTTTTGCATTTGGCTATTTGTATGAGGCCATGGCAGCCTCAGTCCTGTCCACAGCACTTTACAAACTTAGGGGCATTTCATGCAATCCCTTTAGAAGTGTGTAGTCAGGAAAACAGGATAAAAAAATCTTCCATTGTATCAGAGGGAGAAGGAATAAGCCAATGAAGAATCCTACTCCTTGCCAACTGTACAGAAACTTGTAGATCAAGCTCTGACCAATTAAATAAGGAGTTTTGTGGGACATTTAAAGACCAAGCCATTTATTTATCACATTTCTCCCATGAAAGCTCATGCGATAAATAAATCTGTTAATGTTTAAAGGTGCCTCAGGACTCCTTGTTTGTTTTGCTGAACTAGACTAACAGGGCTACCTCTTTGGAGCTCTGGACAGTTGAGGCTTTTCAGAGACCCTGAGGAATTGGGACTAGGGATCAGCTGTTTTCTATAGCATCCTCCCCCTTCAGGATTATTTTCTGCAGTATCCTATTCCACAAAACTAATGCTTCTTTGAAAGACAAGTGTTGGGCCCTGTAGGAGTAGGAAAGTGTTTCCCAGGACAGTTGAGTTGTCATGGGAGACAGAAGCAATGTTCCTTCTAAGGTGATGATGCAGTTGACCAAGTTATGGATGCGCTTGGGGAGCTGATGAGCAGGGGCCTGGCACAGGGTCGGGGAATCGAGAGAAGTTGCAGCTTAGCAACTTTTAGATGCAGCTGAGCATCATCAGCTTAGAGGGAACATTGCAAGAGAAGGGCAGCATGGTTGGAGACATCGGGAGAAGTGAACAATGGTCGGGGTCAGCAGAGAAGCAGTGGCATGGTAAGAGGTGGCACTGGGGTTGGGGGCGGAAACGTGGCATGGTCAGGGAAGCTGTGGAATGTTTAGATTTTCTCATAGGCCCTAATGCAGCTTATTGCTTTGTTAAAATTGTATTTCACAAGTCCTAAACATGACATGGAATACTAAGAAATGAAAATACAAAGGAGAAAAGTTTAAAACTGAATGTAGATTACTTTCAATTTTTAGCACAACTTCCTGCTGTATTCCACAATGAAATTTGTTAAATCAAAGCATTGTGCAATACTTAGCAATCAGCACGAGAGCTTTTATGTACTGCATTGATAAGTTACTGCCCAGATTTAAAAAAAAAAACTTGCCACTAGCTTGCAGTATTCTACATCCAGCAACAGCTAAGTTTTTACTGGATAGGCCTAGTTTTCATGGTAACCTTAAGTAATTATTAGAATCTGACATTAGTAGGATCAATATTTGCCCTGTTTTTAAGATAAAGTGCACAATAAACTTTAAGGTTAGTAATTCTGGAATAGGTAAAAGTACTTGGTTACATGCCTCAGTGTGGGTCTCGAAGGTTTAATCAAGTTGTGCGGCTCTTGACTTCCATAACTTTGGGCACCCCGAAATATAGATTTATATTTAAAAAAAAAAATTCCCCTCTCACCCCTATAGGTGGTATGTGTCTTCCTCAACCTCGGGTCCTCTACCAGAGGCCTGGGAGTTTGAGGGTTCTGCGCAGTATCTTAGCTGTTCCTAGCATTGCACTCTTCTGGACAGAGAGCTCTGATGTTGTTCCTGGGATCTGTTGGAGCCACTCTCCCAGCTTAGGAGTCACAGCCCCGAGTGCTCCTACCACCACTGGGACCACTTTGGCCTTTACTTTCCACTTCTGCTCTAGTTCCTCTTTCAGGCCCTGGTACTTCTCCAGCTTCTCATGCTCCTTCTTTCTGATGTTGCTGTCATTTGGCACTGCTGCATCTATCACCACCGCTGTCTTCTGGTCCTAGTCTATTACCACGATGTCTGGTTGATTGGCCAGTACCTGCCTGTCCGTCTGGATCTGGAAGTCCCACAGAATCTTAGCCCTGTTATTCTCCATGACCTTCTGTGGAATCTCCCATCTAGTCTTGGGAGGGTCTAGCCCATACACTGTGCAGATGTTCCTGTACACAATGCCAGCTACTTGGTTGTGCCGTTCAGTGTATGCTGTTCCTGCCTGCATCTTACATCCTGCCACTATGTGTTGGACTGTCTCTGAGGCCTCTCCGCACAGTCTGCACCTTGGGTCCTGTCTAGTGTGGTAGACCCCTGCTTCAATGTATCTGGTGCTCAGTGCCTGTTCTTGTGCTGCTGTGATCGGTGCCTCAGTGCTGTCTTTTAGTCCAGCCCTTTCCAGCCACTGGTAGGATTTCCCAATGTCAGCCACCTCAGCTGTCCGTCGATGGTACATTCCATGCAGGGTCTTGGCTTGCCATGGCACTTCTTCTGCTTGATCTTCCTCCCATGTCTGCTGTTGCCTCAGGCATTCTCTCAGCAGCTCATCTTTGGGTGCCATCTTACTGATGTACTCCTGGATGCTCTGGGTTTCATCCAGGACAGTGACTTTGACACTCACCAAACCCCGCCCGCCATCTTTCCGGCTAGTGTATGGCCTCTGGGTATTGGATTCGGGGTGGAAACCTCCGTACATTGTGAGGAGCTTCCGGGTCTTCACATCAGCAGCCTCCATGTCCTCCTTTGGCCAGCTTACTATACAGGCAGGGTATCTGATGACTGGCAGGCATACCTGTTGATGGCGTAGATCTTGTACTTCCCTTTGAGCTGGCTCTTCAGGACCTCTCATCCTTTGGTGGTACTTGGATGTTGCTGTCTTCCTTGCCTCTTCATCATGATTCCCATGTGACTGTGGGATGCCAAAGTACTTGTAGCTGGTCTGTATGTCTGCTATGTGGCCTGCCGGTAGTTCCACCCCTTCAGTCTTGACTACCTTCCCTCTCTTTACTACCATCCGGCCACGCTTCTCCAGTCCGAATGACATCCCAATATCCTCACTGTAGATCCGTGTCAGGTGGATTAGCGAGTTGATGTCTCGTTCATTCTTAGCGTACAGCTTGATGTCATCCATGTAGAGGAGGTGGCTAATGGTAGTTCCACTTGAACTTGTATCTGTATCCAGTCCTTGTGATTATCTGGCTGAGGGGGTTCAAGCCAATGCAGAACAGCAGCGTGGAGAGCACATCACCTTGGTATATGCCACACTTGATGGCCACTTGTGCAAGCTGTCTTGAGTTGACTTCCAGTGTTGTCTTCCACAGTCCCATTGAGTTCTTGAGGAAGGTCCTTAGTGTCCTGTTGACTTTGTATAG
>ML682015.1:1893529-1977629 GCA_007922195.1 Podocnemis expansa
AGACCACAGCAATCTCCCAGAACAGGAACCAGTCACCATCACAATAGCCGACATCCAACAGCGGGTCAAGAACATGAAGAGCTGGACAGCACCTGGCCCAGACATGATCCACACCTACTGGCTAAAGAAACTAACAGCAGTGCATGAGCACCTAGCAGCACAGATGAAGCAGCTGCTAGCAGCAGGCTCCCACCCAGACTGGCTAACACAAGGAAGGACAGTGCTGATCATGAACAACCCCCACAAGGGAACAGCACCATCCAACTGCCAGCCAATAACCTGCCTCCCCACAACATGGAAAGTCCTATCAGGCATCATAGCTGCCAAGCTACAGAACCACATGGGCCAGTACATGAGCAGAGCTCAGAAGGGCATTGGGAACAACACTAGAGGCTCAAAACACCAGCTGCTCATAGACAGAGCAGTTGCCCAAGACTCAAGGTCTATACAGACCAATCTGAGCACAGCCTGGATTGACTACAGGAAAGCCTATGACTCAGTGCCACACACATTGATCTGTGAATGTCTGGCGCTACACAAAGTCAACAGGACACTAAGCCCCTTCCTCAAGAACTCAATGGGACTGTGGAAGACAGCGCTGGAAGTCAACTCAAGACAGCTTGCACTAGTGGGCGGGGTTTGGTGAGTGTCAAAGTCACTGTCCTGGATGAAACCAAGAGCATCCAGGAGTACATCAGTAAGATGGCACCCAAAGATGAGCTGCTGAGAGAATGCCTGAGGCAGCAGACATAGGAGGAAGATCAAGCAGAAGAAGTGCCATTTCAAGCCTAGACCCTGCATGGGATGTACCATCGACGGATAGCTGAGGTGGCTGACATTGGGAAATCCTACCCGTGGCTGGAAAAGGCCTGACTAAAAGACAGCACTGCGGCACTGATCATAGGAGCAGAAGATCAGGCACTGGGCACCAGATCCATTGAAGCAGGGGGTCTACCACACTAGACAGGACCCAAGGTGTAGACTGTACAGAGAAGCCTCAGAGACAGTCCAACACATAGTGGCAGGATGTAAGATGCAGGCAGGAACAGTATACACTGAACGACACAATGAAGTAGCTGGCATTGTGTACAGAAACATCTGCACAGTGTATGGGCTAGACCCTCCCAAGACTAGATGGGAGATTCCACAGAAGGTCATGGAGAATAACAGGGCTAAGATTCTGTGGGACTTCCAGATCCAGACGGACAGGCAGGTGCTGGTCAATCAACCAGACATCGTGGTTATAGACTAGGACCAGAATACAGTGATGGTGATAGATGCAGCAGTGCCAAGTGACAACAACATCAGAAAGAAGGAGTATGAGCAGCTGGAGAAGTACCAGGGCCTGAAAGAGGAACTAGAGCGGAAGTGGAAAGTAAAGGCCAAAGTGGTCCCAGTAGTGGTAGGAGCACTCGGGGCTGTGACTCCTAAGCTGGGAGAGTGGCTCCAACAGATCCCAGGAACAACATCAGAGCTCTCTGTCCAGAAGAGTGCAGTGCTAGGAACAGCTAAGATACTGCGCAGAACCCTCAAACTCCCAGGCCTCTGGTAGAGGACCCGAGGTTGAGGAAGACACATACCACCCATAGGGGTGAGAGGGGAATTTATATATATATATATATATATATATATATATATGTATATATATATGTATATATATATCAGCACACTATGTAGTTTCCTCATGACTGACTTGTACTTCAGAAACATAGTTTTTAATATATTTCTTACTATAAACACTCCCTACACCAAAGCTAAACACTCCACAGTCTTCAGTCATGGTTGAGAGTTCTTAGCATCTTACAGGATCAGGCCCTTTGTTTTTTGTCAGCCTCTGCTTATTTGTTAAATTTTTAATAAATGTATATATTCATGTTGTAATATGGGAAGAGTGAGAGTTTACACCTCTGAACAATAGAAGTAAATGAAATATGTCTCATTTTTAGTTAACTAGTTTTAAAAATTCTGACCTGACCAATATACTGTATTTTACATGCTGTTTCAGAGTGATTGTTCTTATGTAAGTAAAATGACAAAGCACGTTTTTTTGTTTGTTTGTTTGTTTAGTAGAGTTACATTGTAAAAAGTGGTTGCCTCATATCGCTGGGAGAATTCTTCAATATGTGCTAACTGTTTGTAAAGCAATTCATTCTTTGAATCTCTTGCCAGGACTGTGAGGACGTGGGATGTTAACAATGACAAAAAGCACAAAAGTGTGTTTAAACCACGGTCAGTTCAAGGTAAACGGGTGATTCCTACAACTTGCACATATAGCAGAGATGGTAAACTTTTAGCAGCTGGCTGCCAGGATGGCTCCATCCAGATCTGGGACAGGAATATGAATGTAAGTGAGGCATACTTTTTAACTTTAGCAAGATAACTATTAATAGATGAAATGCTGAATTTAAAGAATTTTTTTAAACAGTATATACTATTTTTTTCTGAAATGCAAGTATTGGGTAAATGATGTTTAATATTTCCGCTGCTACAACACATCTGCTATCTCAATGCCTGCTGCTACCCCATTAAAACAAATATTGGCAGGAAATTGACTAGGTAGCAATCTGATATCCAATAATAAGGTGTTATGGTTTATTTATATATATAGATGTATAGAAATACTACCTGTTTGAAGATAACAAGGTGAATGTGAAAAAGCTATCACTTTCTTTAGGCTCTTATGGCATTAAAAAATACACAGTGGTGTTCTTTTCTAGATGTTGAATAAAGAATTCATCCGCTTTGGAATGAATCACACATGTAATATAAAGAGGAGTGTGAGGTCCAAACATATGAAGATGGCAGTGCACCCCAAGTGCTGATGTTTTCCTTTTTGGTCCAGAATGTGACGTTTAAATGGATGTGATATTGATCCAAAGGACCACAGACTGGAAACCCTAAAATTTCAGGGCTATGCTACATCCTCAGACGGATTAAGAATACAAAGAATTCTTTTTAAGGTTGTGCAATAATTTAGCCATTCAGTTAACAGCTGGTCTAGTAGTTTTAATTTAGAATGAAGCTCCCTCAGTTACAGATCCAAATGATGATGTCTAAGAATTCATATATAATTATACAGCAATCATCACTGTGCTTTCCTTTGCCTAATGGTATTACTGAGCCCATCAGATCTCAAAGATTTAATTTTGCAACATATGAAGTACAATGGTTTTTTTAATGTGAAGTGAGTAACTACCTTACTCTCTACCTTGTTTGATCACATGAGGTGCTGACCATTCTCAATTTCCTTTGATTTCAGTGGGAGTTGGGACTATTCAATGCCTCAGAGAGTTGGACCTCTATAGCCTTTAAGACTAGAAGGAACTATCATACCTGATCTACTGTCTTCCTGTATGTTGCAGGCCACAGAACGTCAGCCACCCCTGTAACAAACCCATTGCCTCTAGCAGAGTTACTGAAGTCCTCCTTAAATGATGATGTAAAGACTTGAAGTTGCAGCGAATCTGCCATTTACAGTAGTTTAAACCTGCAAGTGACTCAGGTCCCATGTGGCAGAGAAAGCGGGGGGGGGGACAAAACCAAAAAAGCACCAGGGTCTCAGCTAATTTGACCAAGGGAAAATTCTTTCTCAACTTCAAATATGGTGATCAGTTAGGGGGTGTCAAACTCATGGCCCAGGGGCTGTATCTGAATTAATTTTTTTTGGTTATGTTCAGAAAATGGACTGCAAAATGACACTTCTTGCTCTGAACATGGAGGGAGAAAGGTTTGGGGAACCCATGTAACCAAATGACCCGCGACAGGTGTCCTGCATTCCACTGTGGCTCCCCACATTGAATGAGTTTGACACCCCACCTGAAGCAAGACCCACCAGCCAGACACCCAGGAAAAAATTCTGTATAGCCAGTCTCATCATAGAATTCCTCCATAAATTTAGCAAGTTCAATCTTGATGCGAGTTACATTTTTTGCCCCCATTGCTTTTCTTGCAAGGATGTTTCAGAACTTCACTTATCTGATGGTTAGAAATGTCAAACCTAGACTTGTTCATGGCCAATTTCTATCCGTGTGTGTATGTATGTGTGTGTCTCCATCCATACTGGTGCTTGCCTTAAATCCTTTCCCTTCCTAGTATTTATCTGTCTGATGTATTATAGGAAACAACCTAAGGTAGATGAGAAATATGTTTGATTATGCTATATAATAAGGTAGATTTTCAGTCTCTTTATCATTCTAGCATTAGGCTTCCTTTTATCCATTCCAGTCTGAATTCATCTTTCTTAAACACAGGAGACCAGAATTACACACTCTATTCCAGGTGAGGCCTCACAAGTGATGCAGAGGTCTGCATCTGATAAGTCCCCAGCTTAGAGCAAAAATTCTTGTTAGTCTATAAGTGCACAACCTGGTACTTGGCACTATTAAATTTCATCCTATTTCTATTACTCCAGTTTATAAAGTTTCCCAGTTCTTGTATGATATTCTGGTCCTCCTCTGTGTTGGCAATAAGTTCCAACTTCTTGTCATCACAAATGTTATTAGCATGCTCCCACTTTTCTGCCAAGGTCATTAATAAAAACGTTAAATAAAAACAGTCCGAAAACAATCCCTTAGGAACTCCATTCATAACCTCCTCCAGCCTGGCACTTCACTTTCAGTATGACCCATTGTAATCACCCCTTTAATCCGGCCCTTATTCATCTTTCAATTCTCATATTAATCCCTTTTTCTCTAATCTAACTAATAATTTCCCATGCAAAGCCATATCAAACACAAAAGTGAAACCCAGGTAGATTAGAAATACCACATTTCCTATGTCTACAAATCAGTTATCTTCTCAGATTGGTTTAGCATGAAGTTTAGTAGAGAATTAAATGAATTTACTTTGGGCATTATGAATGATACGTGTCTGAATGTACTGACTAATACATTGTCTGTGGGAATGTATGTTCAGTTTCAAATATTTATATGGTGTAGTTAACTATTATATGAAGTCATGGCCATTTTAAATATTTGTGCAAATTGTGCCATGTCATTACATGACACAGTACTTCAAAGGAGTATCATTCAGAAAACATTGTCATAAAGCTGTATTGGCAGACTCAATATTGTAAAATATCAGAATAGTGCCCATTTATTTCAAAGCTGAAGTAGGAATAGGTCCAAGTAGGAAAAAATATCTTAAGAGTCAAGATTATGGTGTAAATCCTTAAAAAAAATTGTCTCTAATGCAATATGATGGCTTTATTGAACCAAAGGGTTTTAATGAACAATTTTTAGCTAACTTGTTGTAATAGTAACTAGTTCAACTTCTGCAGTCAAAACTCCTTACTTTCAAAAGGAGAACAAGTAGCTTATGGACTTCACAAAGACTAAGCCAAATTTGATTGCAATAGGGAAAGGAAAGGTATGGAGCTGTAAAGGGAGAAAATGCTCACTGTGATCATATTTAAAGTACACTTTGTATTTTTCGTTTGTCATCTATTTTTATTTCTGTTTTTATTTCCACTATAAACCTAGTAAAACTTCCTAATGGCATGGAGTTTTTAGAACTCATTCTAAGTGTAAACTTCTTCTAACAGAATAATAAATTTTTCAGAGGCTGGCTTTCATCACCTGTGTATGCCGTTGATTTAAACATATACAGTATTGAAATATTAAACTTTCTGGCATAGCTTTAACAATAGTGCTCTCGCTCATCTGCTTATTCATGTGGGGTTTTTTTATGAACGTTTGTGTGTCTTTATAAAATGACATATTATAATGCTGGTAGAGTGCACTTTAAGGTGATTATGAATAATTTAAAGATATATTCCATGCATCATTATTTCTTTTTCCAACCAATGGCCTCTAGGTAACTAAAGAGACTAAACTGGTTGTCAGAGAGAAATTAAGCTTTTAATCCTCCTTTTGAATGCGGATTTTTTTTAAAAAAAGGACAAAGATGATTTCCATCTACAGTGTTGTTGAGATTCATTTAAAAATATACACATTTCTTTATTAAAACAGTTATAATTTTTTTCAGTGGCACTTATATCTGCATCCATTCTCATCCCATTATTAGAGACTGTGATTTGCCACTTACTTAGCAGGAAGAAAGACAAAACATGGTAATATGGTTTAAATAAGCCACCATAGTGGTTTTTTTAGAGTGGCATTAGTAATCAAGCAAAAAATGTATGTCTTGGAGGAGGTGACAGAAAGAGAATGGGTGGGGAGAGGGGTTGGCAGTCGTAATTCACCCTTCCCTGAACAGTTAAGAACAGTTTCAACATCATTGCTGAGAACTTCCTCTACTCACTCTGTATATCAGGATTGCTAAAATCCAAGTGTGGGGTTGGAAGGAAAGTTCCTTGCAGTACTTGACTTTAGGGGCCACACCTACAGGCAATAACATCTTGTACGCCTGGTCCCATGTTCCCTAGGTCTGTGAACCCCATTAACTGGGTCATCGTAGCATAATTTGTAACAAACAAGATCATTAACCCAAAATACCCTATTTGCCCTCCACAGTGCCAAGAGGAAAACCAAAATAGCAAATTTGATACAGAGAGAATACTACTTTTGCTGCCCCCGTAAAAGCTTAATGCCCTCCGTGTGCCTAGAAACTTGATCTCAACATGACACCATGGATAGAAAGAGTAAGAGCAATAATTCCCAGAGTAGGACTGACAGTGCAGTAAAATGAAAGAGGGAGGAAAAAAGCTTTTCCCTTGGGCAGTAAAAGACATTCAGCTCCCATTCCATTCTTCAAAACAGCTGATCAATTTCAGTGCTGGCAGAAGGGCCTCCCCCCACATGTAAACCTGCCCGCTGAGGACGGTGGGGGACTCAACCTGGTAGGGTGCCACATCTTTCCTTTGCTATCACATTTAGAGTGCTCCCCTTCTGTTCCGGAAATGACCATCTAGTGTCACACCTGGACAACAGGGATCATGTTGATTGGTCTGTTGAAAAAATTCTTGTACTATACTATTGTTAAATGATTTAATACACTGTAAAATCATTAGTGTGATTAAAAGTTACCTACAGTAATTGTTTAACTGACACACTGAAGTTCAATATTAAGCAGAGTTGATAAGATATGTATTTTAACTTTCTGTGCCTTCCTCAAAAGAGAATGTAATTTATGAAGATTTTATTCACTGATTTATTGCAAGAAATTGAACGCCTTCCTCACATCTCTTCTCTGCCTGTTCCTTTTTCTTAGTCCCTAGGCCTACTTAGTTCTTTATCATAAGCTAGGTCCATCATCTGTTAGCCCAAACCACATGTCATTTTAGGCATTTATTCTTTCCCATATTGCATTGTTGCGTTTAGGGCACAAGTTTGGTTTTGTGATCAGTTTCTCTTCTTCCCTTTTGACTAGTAACATGGTCTTTCAATATTTCTTTTTGTTTTCTCCTTCAGCTGCTTTTTGGTGTAATTTCAAATCTTCCAGCTTTATGTCATGACAGTAAAAATGCTTTTGATGGAATTGTCCTCTTGAAACAGACATTGGTGTCTTGCTTCTCAAGCTAATGTTGATGCTAGCAAGTACACTCCAGCTTTGTCTTATTTTTTCCCAAAACTTCAGCATGATCATGATCCATTGTAGTCACCTGCCTCAGAGTTTTTTTCATTTTCTCATAAATCTGTATAATCATTACTGTGCAGTATGTTGGCTGTGCATGGTTTCTGTAGCATTCATATTTATGTGGACAAATAGTACACATTAGCAGAACTATTTGTCAATTTGCTAAGTCATATTTTGACCCACTATCAGCTTATCTGACATCTACAATTTTGAAAAATAGGAAAAGCAACTTCACTCAAGTTTATATTCAAGAATGAAAATAATAGTATGGAATATTTAACCACAGATTGACACACAAGACAATACAAATTTGTGTACTTGAAAGGTAGGTCAAAAAAAGTGAATGGTAAGTGCAGGGAGGAAGAGAAGGAAATGAGAGAGATGTAATTGTTGATAAAGTTTTGTAAGACCTGAAGATCCCTACTTATTTGCAGTGAAAGCTGCCAAAATGTTAGATCTACCTGAAGTGTTAATGGAGTTAAATTTATTGAATCCTCTGAAATATATATTTTTAATACTGAGCGGGAAGTGTGTCTGCTGGTCAGTTAGTGTCTATATGCCCCAATTTTCACCATGTGGAAATTGGGAATAATGCTTACCTCAAGATATGTTTTGAGACTAAAGTCATGTTTGTAAAGAATACTGGTATCCTTGAGGGGCTAGATGAAAAAAATGTGTTTGTTGATTGAGTAATATTTTTGGAAGCTACATATTGTCATTTTACTCATATGTCTGTGCAGTCTATAACTGACTAGTCCCAGGAAGCTATTGAGAATCTCTTTCTTGACTGTGGAGTCACTTTGCCATATCATAGACATGGCACTTGAATCCTATTTCTTAATTTCATTGTTTACGTTGAGGGAAGGGGGACACATAGTTATTTAAACTATTATCAACAAAATAATAAAAGTTTAATTAACCGTAGGTAGACCCAGCAGTAATGCTATTTTTTATATACAGGAAAGTATGAGCGAAAAACATGAAACATTTTTTCCAGTCCCAGAATAATTTTTTATTTGCTCTTAAGTTGATTTGATTTTTTGCTAATGAAAAGGTGATATACCTAAAGATGAATTTGTATTATGTTTAATCTAATAGGTTAATAGGAACACTTGCAATAAGTTCTATAGTCAGTTCCTCACATTTTTAACAATTTTTTCCAGTTATTTCTTTCTTAAAAACAATCACTTGTTACACAGTTGCCAAGATATTACTCTGTTACTGCTTGTCCTATTGTGCTTCTGTTCATTTTTAAAGTTCTGCTTTGATGTTAAACTAACATAATATTTTATTTTTATGAATGTGGTCTCTTTTCCATACTTGCATTACAGAACTTAAAATACAATAATAATGAAGCCCAGTGCTATCCAATTAGAATGCCCACAGTAGAGTCACCAAAACAATAGCTCTTATAGCTAGCCATTCTCCCAATGACCCTCAAACCACCCTGCCCTCAAAAATTTGATAGCAGAATAAAAGAGATGGGCCTTGTAGAGTGTCCTAAAAGTTAGCAGATCTGAGCTCTGCACCTGATAATTCACTAATATTCATCTTTAAAGTATTTTCCAAATAATTGTAATGAGTCATAATAACTAAGATAAATATATAATTTTTTAGGAGTAGTTTGCTTTTATAGGATTTTTGTAAGCTTTAAGTTTGAATATTAAAACGTGACAGCCGGAAAAATGTTGTAATGGGGACTGTATTTTCAGATCTGAAAAATTTTACAAATAATGGAGTTGTTTTGAAGATATGCTGCGCAACGAATAACATGGCTCCAGATTAGATAATGCACACAGAGTCAGTAAGATTAATTTTTGGCCTGAGAGGGTGACCTTTTTTGCTTTAGACTAGAAATCCAAGCCCAGAACTTATTTGGAAAGTTTTTTTGTAAACTTTATCTTGCTGTCCTTATTAATGGACTTTACAGCTGATGTTGCCAGACAGTGCAGTGAAAGCAAATAGCACGATCCAAGACTTGGTGTAAATATTTTCTCCATTAAATGAAAAATCCTCTGGTCGCATTTGTGCCTATATATACGTTTGTTAATAAGAATGATTTTTTCACAGTTGGGGTCTTCTCTTTACATTTGTGAAGACTAGCTCTCAATGCTAGATAAATATTTGTGCCTAAATGTATTTCTGAAAAAGTAGGTTTTGTTTGTTTGGCCCCCAGGCACTCAGATACAATATTCAGTACCAGAATATCATGCAGACTTGTGTAATGTTATAAATTTTTGTTTGTGGTAATTTAAAGCTTTCCAATATCACTGGCTTGGTGTATTTACTTATGCCAGGTAGACTATAGTCTGTGCTTTGACTATGTGATATTCATATACGTCCCCTTTTTCTGTTTGTTTTATTTTTCTTCGTGTAGATTTGGGGGGGGTGGTTGACATTATGTCTTAAAAGTATGTTTTTCAGTAAAAAAAAAAAAGACTAAAATATTTAAAATTTACTGATTAGATTTCTGAACGAACAAGTTGATGTGCAGAGTATCATTATTTAAAAAAAAAAAGGTTTCTCTCTTGCCCCAAGCAAATGACACACTTATAGATTCATAAAAATTTTGAAGAGGGCTTACTAGCTACATCTGGAAATTTCTTGTGTTAAAAATAAAGTAAGATATTCAAATACTGTATATCTCTTTCAGACTCTAAGTAAGTTTTCCATAGACATACTATTCCACACTTTCATTCCATAGATGTGTGTGCCAGACCTCTGCTCGAGGAACTGGAAATCACACACAAGCTTGCCAGGAGCTAATATTAACAGATTCATATATTATTCTTTTTTGTGTATGTCTGGTTCAGCCAGTACATCATAATCTTGTACCCTGAAACTAATAGCGTATGATTGTCAGATTCTTTTCCCTTTGGCTGAGATAAAATGTGCACTGTTGTATTTCTAAGTGCATTTCTCTCTTATATAATAAACAATTTATAGTAGGGAGCTATCTGATTGTTTGCGATAGCTACTATAGTGCTGAGAGGCGGTTCTAAATTTCAGAGCCTGTCACCCTTGATAGAAATACCAAAAAGATCCTCCTTTGAATTAGTACACAGTCAAAGAAAGAAGCTTATGTCATAATGAAGTATGTTCTGTCTTTGGTTTACTGTTGAGAGACAGAGAATACATACTACAGAAATAGCTGAAACTACATAGTTCTACTAGAAAGCATATTTTTTGAAATATTGGAAACTTTATGGTTGTATAAATAGAGCTATTAATATGATGGCATTTAAATATGTCTGCTACTGAGACCTTTACTCAAGCATATCCTCATTGATTTTAAGGACTTGGTTTATTGATAACAAGGTTCACTTGCATTTTTTTTGAATCATAGAAAATAATATGAAGTGACCTTTATGAATTAAGCCAGAAAAATTAAAAAAAGTTCCACATTTAGTTCACACAAGATGATGAGTCACAGAGGTGGACTGAGTTTCCAGAGTGATAATTTCTAGATATTATAGTATGTACATGACAGAAACAAGCTAACCACATTATTGTTTTCAAGCTAGGTAGGATCTGTAATTTAGGGAAAGAATTTTATACTTAGCCTATGTAATAGGAAGTTCGTGTAGCTCATGAATGTTTTCACTGTAGTTTGTAATATGTTGCTCCTTCTCGGGACAAATGAGAGAGACAGCAGATTGGCACTGTATATGTCAAACAAACATATTTCTATATTCCAACAAACAATGATAAACATTTTTATGCAACTACTAGTCTTTACAAAGAATTCTAGAGCTCTTATAACTTGCAGTACTCAAGATAATTTTGTTGACTCTGATGTGGATTTGTAAAAGCCCCAACAGAAATATGCTATGTAAATTGTTTTAGATTTTTGGGAGGCTACACATAGACTGAATCAATGTAAGGAAATTTTTAGGAAAAAAGAAAAAAGAAATGTTTCCAAGAGAAGCAGATTTTGAACTACTATCAAGTACAAGCAGGTTTTTGTTCCTTATTTTTACCCCATAAATATTTGTTTGTTTGGTACGTTTGGAAGTTGTTTCCACCCCTCCACCCCCAACCTTACATGGTACCTTCTAGAAGGCCCCTCCCCCCAACTCACAAATTATATGATATAATATGCATCTAGTTTTTGTGTCTCTCCCATCCTCCCAATGCAGGTGCAATTATAGCTTGCTCCTCTTTCTTAATCAGGTTTTGGGCAACTTTATGCTGTGTTTTTATTTGTTCTTTAGTGAAGAATAAGGTAAATAAGATGACTAAACAGTACTGTAAAATCAGCAGACTGAATTTATTTAGTACAAAATTATTCTGCTTACAAATGACTTTAGCATAAATTAATTTTTAAAAATAATAGTTTAATTTCCCCCTCTTTATCTTTTTTCTTTTCTGAATGAGTAGGGTTCTTCCTCCGCCCTGTTCCTCTCCCCTTCCCCACTCTTCTTGCTTTTTGATTTGGTTTGGTTGATTTCTTTTTTTTCACCCTAACTTGTCAAAACTTCATCTTTGTTTAGTTAGGATATCAGAAAGAAAAATGTAACATTGTCATTTGCCATTCTGAGATCTAATATTGAGGGGGCAGATTATCACACATCTACCAATGGTGCGGTTCTTACATCTTCCTCAGAGCCATCTGGTGGTGGCTACTGTCAGAAGCAGTACACTAGATTAGACTTTAGCTCTGATGCAATCTGGCAGTTCCTTTGTATCTATGTAAGCTTTTCAAAATTAAGGAAAGTTTGAAAATTAGGAGAGGTGAATAAGATCAAAGGAAGTGCTTATAGAAAAACTATAAGATTCAGAACATTCAAAATACAGTGGAACAGTTGTTTTCTGGACTAGTGTTGTTACAATCAGTGGGGTTTACAGCTGGGATGAATTTGACCAAACACTTTAGACCAGGCATGGCCAAACTGCAGCTCGGGAGCCACATGTGGCTCTTGAATGAAAAAGGCGGCTCACAAAAGAACACCAGCAAATCAGTTTAGGAAAGCAGCCCGAGCCTAGGAGCTTTAAATCTACCTCCCTGAGCACGGTCAGAGCATACTCGGGGTGGGGAGCCCCACTCTGTCCATAGCCACTGGAGTGGCCAGGTAAGAGGGCCTGGGGGAGGGGAGGTCAGCCTGGGGGAGCCAGCATAAGGGCCTGGGAGTCTGAGAGGGGGTCAGGATAGTGGGGAGACGGATGGCATGGTTGGGACATAGGGGAAAAATGTGGCATGGTTGGGATTGCTTTCAGTTTTTGGCACAACTTACTGCTGTGAAGCATTGTATTCTACAATGAAATTCGTGAAATTGAAACAGCATGCAATATGTACGGATCAGCACTTGAGAGATCTTTTACATACTGCGTTGATAAGTTACTGCCCAGATTTTAAAAAACTCGCCACTAGTCTGCTGTCTTCTATGTGGAACAACAGTTAAGTTTTTACTCTATAGACCTAGTTTTCATGATAACCTTAAGTAATTATTATAATCTGACATAAATAGGATCAATATTTGCCCTCTTTCTATGATAAAATTAAAGTGTGAAATGAATTTTAAACTTAGTATTTTTGGAATTGGTAAAAGTATAAAAGCATGTGGCATACATATATATATATATAAAATATATATGTGACTGGATAGCGTAGTGGTTAAGAGCACCATAGTGGTTAATACCGACGCCCTTTGATACGGGAGACCGGGGTTCAAATCCTGGTGGGTACCTGTCTACCTTCCCAGTAGGGGTCCTTGGGCAAAAGACCCCCTAATGCCTCACTTGCCTACCTCGAATATGAGAGTGACACGAACTAGGAGAGTCATGCCGGCTCGGACGTCGCCCGGATTAACAAGGTCCGCGCCAGATGTTGGGGAACCAGGACAATCTGACGATAAGTGGGCTACTGGAACAAACCATGCATGGATGAGACAAGAGAACCTGGAATTGATGGAATGCTACTACAACAGCAGACCTAAGGAGAGGGGATATATGAAACGTATGAGGGAACTATGGATGGGCAAAAGACCTACATCCACACTAACTGAGAAACAGCTAGTTACCCAACGCTTCAACATAGGAAAGAGGAAGCTGCTCTCACAACTGGAGATAGACCAACTCCACATTACCTCCCAGACTCAAGAAGAAGCCCTAGAAGAACAACTCGATGTGCAGCCAACACCCAAAGCTGGAACTTCACTGCCACCCCCTCCATTACAGAACACAGCAGCTGATATGAGGCATAAGATCATGGATAAACTAGCTACAGTCAACCCTCGAGACCGATTACCAAAGCTTGTGGGAGAAGTACCATCAGATAGTATGTTAGAAGATGCCAATAGAGCCCTAATGACAATTCCTACTACCACCATCACTGAAACCAATGAACTGGTATACGCTACAGCCTCTGTAATCCTGGAGATGCTTGGCTACAAAATCAAGAAGAACAGCAGTACATACCCTCCCTGGAAAATGAGGTTGGAGGATAAGATCAAGGCAGCCCGGAGAGAAGTTAGCCGGCTGGTGGAACTACAGAAGGGTGTAGAGATTAAGGATAAGACTCGGCTACTGAGAAAATACAAGGGCCTGACTCCATCTGAAGCCCTAGAGACTGCTAAGCAAAGGCTCACAGCACTGGCCACCAGGCTAAGGAGATACACTAGAGAAGCAGAGGCCAAAAAGATAAATGCCCTGTTCTCCAAAGAACCATCCAAGGTGTACTCCCAACTGCAGTGCAACAACACAATAACAGCAGAGCCACCAACAGCAGAAACTGAACAGTACTGGAAGAACATCTGGGAGAAAGAGAAGACTCATAACACCAGTGCAAAGTGGCTGCAGGACCTGAGAACAGACCACAGCAATCTCCCAGAACAGGACCCAGTCACCATCACAGTAGGAGACATCCAACAGCGGGTCAAGAACATGAAGAGCTGGACAGCACCTGGCCCGGACATGATCCACACCTACTGGCTAAAGAAACTAACAGCAGTGCATGAACGCCTAGCAGCACAGATGAAGCAGCTGCTAGCAGCAGGCTCCCACCCAGACTGGCTAACACAAGGAAGGACAGTGCTGATCACGAAAGACCCCCACAAGGGAACAGCACCATCCAACTACCGGCCAATAACCTGCCTCCCCACAACATGGAAAGTCCTATCAGGCATCATAGCCACCAAGCTACAGGACCACGTAGACCAGTACATGAGCACAGCTCAGAAGGGCATTGGGAACAACACCAGAGGCTCAAAACACCAGCTGCTCATAGATAGAGCAGTTGCCCAAGACTCAAGGTCTAGACAGACCAATCTGAGCACAGCCTGGATTGACTACAGGAAAGCCTACGACTCAATGCCGCACACATGGATCTGTGAATGTCTGGCGCTATACAAAGTCAACAGGACACTAAGGACCTTCCTCAAGAACTCAATGGGACTGTGGAAGACAACACTGGAAGTCAACTCAAGGCAGCTTGCATAAGTGGCCATCAAGTGCGGCATATACCAAGGTGATGTGCTGTCCCCGCTGCTGTTCTGCATTGGCTTGAACCCCCTTAGCCAGATAATCACAAGGACTGGATATGGATACAAGTTCAAGAGTGGAACTACCATCAGCCACCTCCTCTACATGGATGACATCAAGCTGTATGCTAAGAATGAACGAGACATCGACTCGCTAATCCACCTGACACGGATCTACAGTGAGGATATTGGGATGTCATTCGGACTGGAGAAGTGTGGCCGGATGGTAGTAAAGAGAGGAAAGGTAGTCAAGACTGAAGGGGTGGAACTACCAGCAGGCCACATAGCAGACATACAGACCAGCTACAAGTACCTTGGCATCCCACAGTCACATGGGACTCACGATGAGGAGGCAAGGAAGACAGCAACATCCAAGTACCACCAAAGGATAAGACAGGTCCTGAAGAGCCAGCTCAATGGGAAGAACAAGATCCACACCATCAACAGGTACGCCTGCCAGTCATCAGATACCCTGCTGGTATAGTGAGCTGGTCAAAGGAGGACATGGAGGCTGCTGATGTGAAGACCCGGAAGCTCCTCACAATGTACGGAGGTTTCCACCCCAAATCCAACACCCAGAGGCTGTGCGCCAGCCGGAAAGAAGGCGGGCGGGGTTTGGTGAGTGTCAAAGCCACTGTCCTGGACGAAACCCAGAGCATCCAGGAGTACATCAGTAAGATGGCACCCAAAAATGAGCTGCTGAGAGAATGCCTGAGGCAGCAGCAGCAGACATGGGAGGAAGATCAAGCAGAAGAAGTGCCATGGCGAGCCAAGACCCTGCATGGCATGTACCATCGACGGATAGCTGAGGTGGCTGACATTGGGAAATCCTACCAGTGGCTGGAAAGAGCTGGACTAAAAGACAGCACTGAGGCACTGATCATAGCAGCACAAGAACAGGCACTGAGCTCCAGATCCATTGAAGCAGGGGGTCTACCACAGTAGATGGGACCCAAGGTGCAGACTGTCCAGAGAAGCCTCAGAGACAGTCCAACACATAGTGGCAGGATGTAAGATGCAGGCAGGAACAGCATACACTGAATGACACAATGAAGTAGCTGGCATTGTGTACAGGAACATCTGCACAGTATATGGGCTAGACCCTCCCAAGACTAGATGGGAGATTCCACAGAAGGTCGTGGAGAATAACAGGGCTAAGACTCTGTGGGACTTCCAGATCCAGAGAGAGAGGCAGGTACTGGCCAGTCAACCAGACATCGTGGTAATAGACTAGGACCAGAAGACAGCAGTGGTCTTAGATGTAGCAGTGCCAAGTGACAGCAACATCAAGAAGAAGGAGCATGAGAAGCTGGAGAAGTACCAGGGCCTGAAAGAGGAACTAGAGCGGATGTGGAAAGTAAAGGCCAAAGTGGTCCCAGTGGTGGTAGGAGCACTCGGGGCTGTGACTCCTAAGCTGGGAGAGTGGCTCCAACAGACCCCAGGAACAACATCAGAGCTCTCTATCCAGAAGAGTGCAGTGCTAGGAACAGCTAAGATACTGCGCAGAACCCTCAAACTCCCAGGCCTCTGGTAGAGGACCCGAGGTTGAGGAAGACACATACCACCCATAGAGGTGAGAGGGGAATTTTTTTTTTATGCGTCTCACTATGGCTCTTAAAGGTTTAATAATCAACTTTTGTGGTTCTTGAGTTCCTTAAGTTCGGTCACCCCTCCTTTAGACCCATAATTGCAACTAGTGTGATTATTAGAAGATTATGTTTTATGTACCAATAATATTTTTTGTGTTCAAAGTAATTTACAGACATAAACTTTAGAAAACCCCTATAACTAGGTAAGCAAATATTACTGACCTTGTTTGCAGATGGTGAGACATGGTCAAAGAAGTTTTCTTATTTGTCTGTGATCATGGCTGTGGAGACATTATCACAGTTGGGATTGGAATTTAAAAGTTTCAAGCTTTTAAATCTATGCTTAGATCAGGCAACACCTCCTCTCACCTGAAGTTAGAAAACCATGCAGAGGAAGTTGGCACAGTCATTCTAAATGAAAATTATTTATACTAAATAACTCCATAATTTAGTAATCTTTATGGATTGACTTTCTTTCGATTCCAGTTAGAACACTCATTATTATTAAAATAGTATAGCTGAGAGCTACTTTTTCAGATAAATATACCTTAGCTTATGAAGCAGAATAAAATAAAAATTCCTTTTCATGATGTCTCTATTACATAAAGCTTGTTTTCAGCAGATGTTGATACAAAACATTTAGCAGAGAGAGTGGTGAAATAGGTGGAGCATTTTCCAGCTGTGTTTTATTTAATATACGACTGCTGTGATACTACGCAGACTGAAACTAGATATATCCATGGAACAGCTGCCTTGCTTGAACCAAGTTAATTTTCTCATGACATGGATAGCTCAGTTTGGTGTTGGTTTTATCACACATTTTCTAGGAGTAACTATCTGTGTACTTGTAGATAACAAATATATACGTATATGATAAATACATATTTATAAATAGATTCTTACCAGCTGTCTTTCTAATCTATAGTTATCCAAAGAGTAAGAAAGCTTAGAATCTGTAATTTTTCATCTAGCTAAGCTAACAAGTGTATAGTTTTGAAATTGAAGTTTTCTTGTGATGTATTTGATTTGTTTCACTTTTATCATGTATGTCTGTCTGAACTTGGTTTTGCACTTGGTTTTGTTTAAAGTAATTGGTTCCGTTCAGTACTTAAGTTATTATATTTAACTTTCTTAATGTGATTTATACTGACTTTGACTGAACAGCCAGGATTTTCAAAAATAGGGTCCTAAAGTTAGGTTTGATTTTCAAAAGTTGTGAGTACCCAGGAATGCCAACTGAAGTCAGTGGAAGGTGGTGAATGTCAACCCCGGGAGGAAATAAAAAAAGAAGAGAAAAATCAGGCACATGAGTATTTGCTTCAGTACTTCGCTGCACCTGGAAATGTTAAGAATTAAGTATGTATGGGTGGTTTTATGGATATTGACTGAGGGTTTTTATGCTCTTATTTATAATTAATTTGTGTTGGTACAGCCATAATGGACTAGGAGTTTTACAAAGAGATATGAACATACAGTGCTCACCCTTTAGAGTTCATTGCTATTGTTTAAATTTTATACTGTGGTAGCATTTAATGGCAACCAGGACAGGGCCCTATTGTGTTATAGTAAATTACAGTCTGTGTCTCAGAGACCTTACAGCCTAAAAAGAGAGAACAGGTTGAGGAGAGAAACATTTGAGTCAGACTGGGGAATAAAGAATACAAGGTAAAAAAAAAAAAAAATAAGAGGATGTGTGCAGTTCTAACCATCCAGGAGCAATAATCACAACTCACTGCCTCTTTAGCATTATCAAACTCCAGTTTCCTATAGCATTACAGAGAAGAAGGTGGCTGTGAATTTTGACTGAAGGTGCTTTTGTGTATGGGAAGAAGCACAGAAATATTTGTGAGGGATAAACACGTAACTAGGTAATTGAGGCTGCCATCATTGGCAGAGCACAGACTTGATTACCTAGAACTTTCTGTCTGTTAAATAGGGTAGGGATAAGTGGTGGAAGGCACTAAAATAAAGACTTATGTTTGAGGCAACAGAAGGAGACAAAGAGGATGCAGCCAACCAAGACAATAATCCTAGTTACAAAGTATGTAATGAACTCCTGAGGGGTGGTGGTGGTGTTGTCAAGGCTGGAGGGAGGAGATTACGGTAAGTGAGGGACATGATGACGAGAATGTGAAAAAAGAGACTGAGTAGTCTGAACTAATAGGAAGAGCCTTATCTTTGAACTGCTTCATAAACTCAAGAACAAGATTTGGATATGGTTTGAATGTATAGGTCTTGAGTAACAGCTGAATCAAGGATGATGCCAGATTATAGATATAGTTACTGAATGGGTAGGGTGTTCAGAGTGATTCAGAAATTGAGGACGGTCATGAAGGGTGGGGACAGAAGATCAGTTTTGTCTGTGGTGAACTTATGTTGCCACCTGGACATCCAGAAAGAAATGGCAGAAAGACATGTTGCAGGATTGGCTGAAGAGTGAGAGATCTGTAGTAAGGACATAGATTTTAGAACTGTTGAGGTGAAGGTTATATTTGAAGCCATACTTGGATAAGAGAACATAGAAATAGAGTGTGGAGAGTGAAGAACTGAGGCCTAAGGATGCCCCAGACCATGGTGAGCACCCATTGAAATTGGGATAGAAGGAGAGAAGAATCCACTGAAGGAGACAATGAAGTGATCAGAAAGGTCCTACTTTGCCTTTTGAGGCATCATTGTCTCCTGGTCTTCCTTTGACATTATTTCAAGAAGTTTGTAGTGATTGATTGTCTCATAGGCTGCTAAGAGGTCAAAGAAAATGGGATTGAAGTACAGGTGCTAGGATTTGGCCAGGAAGAGGTGTGTTTGAGACTTTCAGAGCAGTGTCTGCAGGGTAGACAAGATGGAATCTATATTGGAGAGGGCCCAGGATGACATTAGAAGAGAGGAATTCAAGCAGGAGAGAAGACGACAGGTAGGTAAAGAATATTTTTCCCTAATGGTGAGGAGTCTGGGGGGAATGAGAGCTTGAGAAGGTAAAGAAAGTGGGTGTGAGAGTGGAGGTTGGGATGACTCACTTGGGGAGGAGATGTAGGGGCTAGAAAATGTGAGATACCAAGGACAGCAGGTAGTCTGAGAAACAACAAGAAGCCTCAGTATTGGTGATGGGGAGGAAGAGGAGAGTGCAGGAATGATAGGGCGGGAGTATATTATGTTTGAACATGTTCATTTTCTCTTTGGAAAAATTAGTAAGATTCTGAGCAGAGAACGGTGTGGTAGCAGAATGGGGAAGGGTTTAAGGATGGAGTCTGAGGTGACAAAGAAGTCGCTGGGTGATGAAATAGAATTATTCGACTAGGAGAATGGCAGAATTGAAGGAGGAGAGAACAGATTTGTGGAGCAGGCAGTCAACTAAGTCACAGGATTTGCATAAAGAAATGTTTTAGGGGCAATCAAGGGTCAGAGGTCAGCCAGGGAACCCTTGCAATGGAAGAGGGGGTGGAAAAGAGTGTAAAATGAAAGGAATCATCAAACATGTCAGCAGGGGAGAGGAAGGAGAGGTCTGAGAGTGGAAGAATGTTCATTGATAATTAATTGAAAATGTTTGAATGTAAAGAAGGTTGGGAGAAAGGTAGAGGCACAAATGGGCAGTGTTGAAAGAAACCAGACAATGGGCAGAAATGGAAAAACAACAGTGGAAAGAATAGCACTTGGTAAAAATCAAATCAAGTTAGTTACTGTTTTGTGGAGATGGGAGAGTTGACCTAAATCTGCAGCTCAAATGAGGAGAGAAGTTGAAGTTACTGAATATGAATGTGGAAAACTGAGAGGTACATGCAAAGCAAAGTTGGAATTCAAAATAAGAAAAGAAGCTGTATGGAGAGGAATGGGGAAGGTGGTTGTAGATGGAGAGTGGAAGAGAAGAGTGAAGGAGGGATTGAAAACACTGGTAACAGAAGGAGAAAAGCAACACTCCCATCACCTTTTTTGGGGGAAGGCTAGTATATTACAAGTTGTAATTAATCTTCCTCCTGTTTAGCTTAAATCTGGTGTTGATGCATCCTGTGAGGAAATGCGGTAACATGCATTATTC
The DNA here is from genome assembly GCA_007922195.1 of Podocnemis expansa. Lineage (NCBI taxonomy): Eukaryota > Metazoa > Chordata > Testudines > Podocnemididae > Podocnemis > Podocnemis expansa. Next base: position 1,914,163 of record ML682015.1, read on the forward strand.
TTTTCAAACTATCTGGCCAGACCCTGCTCTGTTGGCAGCAGTGACTGTGGTGGTATTATTGATATCAACCTTTTTTATACTTGAAATAAGAGACTTCAGTCAGAATTAGGACCCTTTTATGCTGGGTCCTGTGTAAATCTGTGTAAAAGACAGTCTTCTCTTGGACAAGCGAACTGTCTACAGTTGTAGTCTTGGAAGCTGCTCCATGTGGGAAGCGCTCTGTACCTGTGTGATGCTTCATTGGGGCACGAGATGGGCACAGTGGTCTACCTGCATAGAGCAGCTGGCAGCCTTAGACTCCCTGATTTAAATTGATGCAGCAGGAGGGTTGAGAGAGACGCTGTAAATCCTGTACATTTTCCTTAAATTTATAGAGAGCAGTGTTTTTAAGGAATGCTTTAAATTTTCCCATTGCCCTCAAGCAATTCTAAATTATGCCACTGGAAATTGAACATTTGTGAACCAGAACAGCAACTTGCAGAGGCCTGGAGATCTTGACTTGAAAGGTGTAATTGAACTGTAATATGCTTTACAATATAGCTCTTACTCAGAAAGATTCCAAGGTCTGCTGGGTAGAAGTTGATACTGCCACAAAATGTTAATTTGCCAATTTTTTTTAGGATTCTAGAACTGTTTCTAAAATAATTGTCGGATGAAACCAAATGCAATGCTTGCTTACTTGAGTTTGAATGAAACCATATGTTTTGACAGACTATCTTTCAATTGCTTAACAATGTGCAGAAACATTTACTCTGATCTGTGTGATTAATATCCAATATTTCTGCATTTCGCAAAACACAGTTTCACAAATTGCAACTGGAAACTGCAAATTCACAACTTGTAAAGCAGAAGTAAGAATTCACTGCTTTTTCATAAGGGAACTTCATAATAATCAATAGAGATTATTTGCAGTAGCTAATTTGGAGGTTTGCTGCTTTTGCTGTTCTTTTAGTAATGTATAGGTGGAGCTTTCAAATTTTTGTGTTTTAATGACAATGCTAAAACCAAAAGGGAGGCCACCTGAATACTGTCCAGCAACTTTTCTTTCGTTAGTAATATTTTTGGTTTGCCAACAAAGGCTTTTGTTTCCAGATATAAAGTTTGACAGTATAGCCAAAGGTTCAAAGAGGGATTCATTTTTAAAACTGTTGAGAATTTCACAACAGCATTGAGAAGCCATGTTCCCAAAATGAGATGCTTGAAGTCTTTTGATTGATTCATTTTAAATAGTTAGAAACTATTCGGTGTAATTAATGTTGTTTGTGAGAAATAAGTAGATGGATGAGAAAGCAAAGGTCATTCTTGTCAGTCTCTCCTGGATCATAGCTTTTGGTAAGCTGGCCATCCAGTTCACTTGCTCTTTTTATCTACAACCCCTTTTAATCAAGAGTGTAGGTAGGTCAATTGTCTTCCCTGAGACCTTTAGATAAAATAATTGAATTTCTATGAATCAACTTCTTACATCAGTTTCAATGGAGAAAAGGGCATGAGGTCTTTCACATGCTGTTTGTCTGTATCAGTCTGTGACTTATGTTACCTTTAGTCTCTGTTGTTATTAAAAGCCTTCCTCTTTCCTTAAAATTGAGAATTCATCCTATCTAACTTTTCACATTTTGTTCTTAATTGTTTAGTGTTGAACTAAATTTTTGTGGATGAACATCATAATACAACAGCATGGTTTCTCACCATAGGGCTATATAAAGATGCCATTGTTGAAATTAAGGATGGAAAAAGATCTTTTGCTTCATCTGTCTGTTCTTTTGCTATTGCAGGATTGCTCCTCGCATTATATTTCCTCACTGCAGCTTGATAAAGCTATAGATAAAAAAAATCTGTATTTAGTACTATTAAGAATTATTACTATACCATGGCAGTGTGGAAAATCACTATTAGAACATTTATGTAACAAACATATACAGACATTTACTGGGTATAGCAGGGCCCATGACTAAGTGAACTTGGCAAAGAAAGTAGAAAAATGAAAATATGAAAAAATACACAGACATTTAGTACAGTTTAAAAAAGCCTACACAATGGATAAAGAAATGTCACATTTTTCAAAATCAATGATCACAGAAGTAGGGAAAACTTTATAAAGGAGTATAAAGAAGTGTACTAACAATGCTTGATATGTGTTCAAGAAAGGAAGACTCCTTGGTTTTTTTCAGGGAGAATAAGGTTTCAGAGAAAGGTGAGGAATCATGGATAAACTCTAGATCTTAAGTCTCATGAACGTGCCCACTTCTGCAGTTGAAAAAGGATGTTGAAAATCTGAAGTGTTCAGAAGAGGTCTACAAGAATAATTCCAGGTATGGAAAACACACATTATGGGACCTCAGCATATTTAGTTTAGTGACAAGGAAGCAACATGTGATTTTCTGTAACTATTTACCTAGGGAAAATGTGCTACGTGGCTCTTTAATTTAATAGACATAACCATATCTGATGAGGAGGAGTTGATGTTAGCGGTAGATAATGGAGTTAAATGTCCTTCTCAGTATTTGGTGAAGATAGGGGCATGGATGAGAGCAAGATGAATGTGTCTTCAACCACCTAAAACCTAGGTAATATTTGTAGTTTTGGAAAACAAATTGGAAGATATGGCAAAAACTATTGTCTGTCTCTGACTGAAGATGTCTTGGCTTTGTGTCAATTGTGATCCCAGTTCTGATGACATTGTCAAGTCTCTGGATGTGATCACCTTACAATGTAAACTGTGACAGCTTTGTTCAGTTCCCACATTTTCTTTCTTTCCCCCATAATTCATACAGTTACCACTACAGAACTAAACTATTTTGATGGTACAGGGCTGATCTATCCATAGAGGTGTCCATCCAAAGGTCGCCAAACAATGGGGGGTGCCCAGGGCACTCCCCTGGGCTGTTGGGGGGTACCCAGGGCACTCCCCTGGCCCCACGTTTCCCTGAGAACTGTGCTGTCTTGCAATGAGCTGCATGGGGTCTGCCATGGTCCCCCACCCCCTCCCTGCTGTCTTTGGCACGGAGCCAAACGGGGAGGGCAGAGGGTGGCTTGGAGTGTGAAACTGGCCTTTCCTCTCAGCTGGGCGGAGTGGGCCAGCCCAGAGGTGGGGCAAGAGAGTGGAGCCCAGCCTCTGAACTGGCCCACTCTGCCCCTGGCTGAGGGGAGGGGTGCAGGAGAGCAGGGCAGGCCTCTAGGCCAGCTTGCACCTGCCACCCCCCATGGCAGGGGGTGCAGTTGTGGGTCACACACAGGCCAATCGCCCTGGGTCCCCCCCCCCCCCCCAGGGGTCACCGATGTCACAGGCACCTTGGGCGCCAGAAAACCTTGGGCCAGCCCTGGCAACGTGCTGTACTCGTATCTATTCAAAAGTGACAACTACTGCAGAATAAAGTCTTTTTTTCTCCCATGAAAGCTCATGTGAATAATAGATTTGCTGGTCTTTGAAAGAATCACAGAACTCCTTGTTTGTTACACTTTGAAATCCATTGCTGTGTTTTGCTCTGGTAATTCATAAGCCACACTGGCTGCTTCTGTGTTTTCTGGTAGAATGTTGGTATTGACTTATAAAACTTACATGGTTTGGGACTTATCTGTTTGAGATTCTGCCTCTCTCTCCATCTCATAAAACCACACAAGATCAGTGAAAGTGCTTAAGCTGGAGCTTCACTCAATATGAAAGCGAGCTACTAGCAGAGTGGTCTGCATGAGAGCTCCTTTCCTTTGGAATTCAGTACGCTCTTCCCTCCCCAACCTTGGCCTGACATAGCTTGAATAGGTTGCATGGCTGCTGCCTGTGATGTACCTGTTTGTAGATCATTAAGGGCTTTGTTTTCCATTGCTGGCAATCTGGCATCTTTCATGATTGGTGGTAAGTTCGTTAAAGAAAGTTGTGGCCTCTTAAATAACCATCTACTGATCTGGTTTAGGTTTCCTGTTGGGCTGATTATTAGAGTAACAATGTTAGTTCTGTCACTTCCCTTAATTATGAAAACTTTATTTTTTTTTATATGGATGCAGCATAGAGAGAGAATTAACTTTATTTTAACATAGTAAACTCACATATGAATGATCGTTGTTTTATTACATCTTTCAATTTTCCCCATTTTGCTTTTAGCCTGATTTGTGTAATAAAAATTGTTGTGTACTTACAAGGAGTCTTGTGGTACTTTTAAAGACTAACAAATTTACTTATTGCATGAGCAAACTAACAAATAAATAAATGTATTACTCTTTAGAAGCGCAAAGGGACTCCTTGTTTCCTTTTGCTGAACTAGACTAACACGGCTACCCTTACGGACCTTGTAATTATGTATTTACATAATTAATATGCTTGCTTAGAGGAAAATAAAGTGATCAGGAACAGTCAGCATGGATTTACCAAGGGTAAATCATGCCTGACCAATCTCAGTTCCTTCTATGATCAGATGACTGGTTTTCTAGATGCAGGAAGAACCGTTGATGTGATATACCTTGATTTTAGCAAGGGTTTTGATACAGTTTCCCACAGCATTCTCATTGACAAATTAAGGAAGTATGGGTTGGATAGGTGGACTGGAAGGTGGATAGAAAACTGGCTAGATCAACGGTTTCAGCGTGTAGGAATCAATGGTTCCATGTCTAGCTGGCAACCAGTCACTAGTGGTGTGCCCCAGGGGTCAGTCCTGGGGCCGGTTCTGTTCAACGTTTTCATCAATGATCTTGATGATGGAATAGACTGTACTCTCAGTAAGTTTGCGGATGACACCAAGCTAGGGGGAACAGTAGACACGTTGGAGGGCAAGGACAGGATTCAGGGAGACCTAGATAAATTGGAACAGTGGGCCAATAAAAATCTTATGAAGTTCAATAAGGACAAGTGTAAAGTCCTGCATGTGGGACGGAAAAACCCCATGCACTGCTACAGGCTGGGAAACATTCAGCTGAGTAGCAGCAGTGTAGAAAAGGACCTTGGGGTCATGGTGGATGGGAAGCTAGATATGAGTCAGCAGTGTGCTCTTGCTGCCAAAAAGGCCAATGGCATACTGGGCTGCATCAAAAGAAGTATTACCAGCAGATCAAGGGATGTGATCATTCCCCTCTATTCTGCACTTGTGAGGCCACATCTAGAATACTGTGTTCAGTTTTGGGCTCCCCACTACAAAAAGGACAGGGACCTACTGGAGAGAGCTCAGAGGAGGGCAACCAAAATGATTAAAGGGCTGGAGAACAAGCCCTATGAGGAAAGACTGAAAGCATTAGGCTTATTTAGTCTGCAGAAGAGAAGATTGAGGGGGTATTTGATAGCAACCTTCAACTACTTGAAGGGGTGCTCCAAGGAAGATGGAGCTCGACTATTCTCGGTAGTAAAGGAGGACAGGATGAGGAGCAATGGTCTCAAGTTGCGGTTAGGGAGGTCGAGGCTGGATATTAGAAAAAACTTTTTTACAAGGTGAGTGGTGAAACATTGGAATGAGCTGCCAAGGGAGGTGGTGGAGTCACCATCTTTGGAGGTGTTTAAGGCCCGGCTAGACAAAACCATGACTGGGATGGTTTAGTGGGAGTGGTCCTGCCTCTGGCAGGGGGTTGGACTAGATGACCTATGAGGTCCCTTCCAACCCTAGGATTCTATGATTCTATGATTCTACTGGTTTATGTATTTTAGTATATTATGAAAGGTTAGACTTGAAGTGATTTCACAGGAGCTGGATATACAGTTGTGCATTGTTAGTGTGTAGACATAACCAAAGAGAACAGAAAGTTGGAAGTGACTGAACAAAAAAGGGAAAAGTCAGTTTGGGTGAAGTGAAAGACTATCAGAAATGTAGGCAGGGAAATAACTGTGTGTGGTTGATCATATGTTTGAAGCTACAAAACAGCAGCAGACTTTAGCAAAATATCAATAATTAACCTCTTGCTGCAGTTCCTAAAATATGGTCAGAGATTAGCATAGTAAAAACTTCATCAGTGTCTTACAAGTCACTCTTTATTCACCACCCACCTCAAATTACTGCCTCTGTTTTTAAAATAGGTATAAAACAGGGGTCTCAAACATGAGGCTCGCGGGCCACATGTGGCCCTTAAAGCTATTTCCAGCAGCCCACGATGACATGATCATTACTGATATTTGCAATATCGTTGTATGAAAAGTTTTCAAGGGTGCAGCCCTCGGGCTAATGTACTAGTCCTCATGTGGCCCTCATGGTGATTTGAGTTTGAGACCCCTGCTATAAAATGTTAGTGATAAAAAGAAAAGGGGTGGAGGAGTCTTGGCTGGAACAAATTTGTTTTGTTGACTTGGAAAAGTGTCAACTGATTATGAAACATTGTATCCTTGAAATGTAGTCAAAAGTTTGGAAGTTTCATTTGTTATATGTATCACATTGCTTGAGGAAAATGCCTTGGATTTTTGAAGTATAGCAAATATATATGTATCACCACCATGTCTAGCTGCTTCTTCCAATTAGGTTTGATGAACATGGTTTATTTGGGGTAGATGTGGGTTTTTTGCAATGTGAATCTTGCTTCTGGGTGGAAGTCACTTATTTGTAGGAAACAGCTTTGACGTTGCCTAGTCATCTTTTGTCTTCACTGTATTCGAACTGTTGTCTCCTCTGACTTCTCTAGTTCTGATGTTGTTCCCCTTCAATCTATCCAAAATATCTGCCCAAAATATATTCCTGACTTGCTGTTCTGACCATGTTCCTTCCCTTTTTGAGTCCTTACACTTCTTGTCATCACCTTAAAACTCCAGAGAAGTGTGCCCTTGCCTACGTTTCTATTCTCACTTTCCCTGTTGCCCCATCTCTCATTTTGAAGCTTCATTGGAACTTCCTCCTTTTCTTGTGTGCCAACTATGCTTCCAGTCTCCTTTCCAGTAATTCTTTAATGCACACATCTACCACAAGGCCAAATGACTCTTATTTGCTGGAGATGTATGTTGTGCTGCAGAACGCACAAAACTTGTGTGATTAAATGTAGCCTCTGGTTATCTGGTGCATTACATATCTAATTAAACATGGATTTTTGAAAAATTATAACATCCCTGGAGTAGGAATCTGTGTCTTCTTTTCTATTTTCTACAGTGCTGCACACACTGTTGGCATTTAATAAATAATCAGAACATATTTTGGTCTTATCCATAGAAAGATTTATACCTAATTAATAAAAGCACGGCTTGCCTTGTATTCTAAGAATGGGTTATTCATTCTGATCAGATTATGTGATATAAAATTTTTAAAATGTCATGTGGAGCTCATAACTATATATCCTGTGGACCCCAAAATTCTTTTGCCGGGACTAATATTCTACATTTTGCAAAGGGGAGAATGTGTTACTATAGATTTTGCAGAAATGTGCCAAAATTTTCACTGTTGTGAAATAATTCGGGGTCTTGACATGACATGAATTTTCTACATGACGTGAATCGCACTCCATGGTGATGGATAGATTTAGACTTGTGCAATTGCAATGTATGTGTGCTTATGAAGCAATTAGACTATTCACTATTTTGTTTTTGCTTAAAATAAAGACAAAGCAAGAGATGATGTCAAGCGTTCAGATGCTGACTCAGAGAAAGGAGAAGGGGGTGGGAATTTTAGATGAAGGTGCAACAGTATGTTAATTTAAAAAAGAGGTTTTTGCCAATGATTAGTAAACAAGATTAGGCTACAGTTAAATATGATAAAAGGCCAGAGGCCAAACATTATTTTCCTTGAAAACAGCATCAACTGTTCCCAGTGTCTGCAAAACTTTTTGTTCAACCTTCGATCACTTTTAGAGTACTTGATTTAGTATTACAATTCAGGGTTATATTCCTCAGCAAAGTGAAATATTGAGGTTGACTTATCAGTTAGAAAAACAATTTTTTACTGAGACACTGAGCAAATTAGTTTTGGAAGACAAATGGAGAACCTCAGTGTGGTTTTTACATCATTTTTGGGATAGAACCTTTTTTTAAGTGGGATCCAAATACTTTTAGGCTAGTCAGATTTGTTGTAAATTGCTGCTTTTTAAAAAAAAACCAAAAATTATAGTTAAGATAACATATAATCTAACTTTTTTCCCATTCACATTTTCAACATTGTTAGCTGGCAAAAAGAAATACTTGTATTCCTGTGGAACAGAGGTTTTCTTAACTCTTTGATTAAATGACAAATAAGTGTGTCTGATCTGAAATCCTCTGGTCAGCACCATCAAGCTAAGTAACAAGAGTTTCTCTTCCAGTTTGTCACTTATTTGACAGATTAAATTGACAGTGATGTAAATGTTTTACTGAGAAAATTCTAGGTGCTACATTAATTGACTTGAGTAGAAATTCTGAGTGTGAAAGGCTGTGATGTTTCCCTGCTGTGATCTGGATTCATTGGCTGCTATGCCATCCCCTCCAGGGTCCCAACTTACCTCATCTTGCTGTATAAACCCTTACTCCTGGGTCAGCTCATGCCCAGCGTCCTATTTGTAACTGGTCCCATACCCAGTAGAAGAGTGCTCCCACTAGCCTCACATGGGATGGCCCCCCAGTCCCAGATAGTTAATTTATTTGTGTTTGTAGTACTTTGAAAACACAAAATAAATCATTTTAAATTACTTGATAATGTTTAATAAATATTGAAATATATTTGGAATTTTATTATTATATTCATTATTATATATTCCTTTGGAACTTGAAGTATATTTCTCAGGTATAATTCACAGCTCATCTCCAGTAAGGTATCGCACATTCTGAAAACAGCCTTTTCACAGCTGGTATTGTAAAGTAAGTTCTTGATGATAAAGAACAGCACCAACATAACCTGCTGGTTTTCAGTTGAAATCTGCTTGAAGTATAGTGTCTATTATAAGTAGAACAACTGAAAAGTGATCATTTAAAACATAGTTTCTGAGTGTATTGATTAAACCTAGATTATTCCATTCAATTTGTAAGTAGCGTAAGAAAAGTCTACACTATCTCCCAAGCTTTCTGTAGGTTTACTTCTAAGAGTCTGTTGTGTGCTCACTTCCCCTAGATTTTAGGCCACATTTAGGACTCAATCCTACAAATGGTTGAGTAAGTGAGAAACTTTACTCAAGTTAAGGGCTGGGTTCTTAGTTTGTAAACATAATATATTACACACAGAAAACTATACTAAAATAACATCATTATTAGGTTGCAAAGTCAAGCACTCAGCAGTTCAGAATGTCAATACAGTATTACAGTTCCCCATAATTTATCCTCCTTGTGCATGGGTATTATGATACCATCTTTAATGAGAAAATCCCATACTATTTTTTTCACAGAACCCCTGCTTTATTCAGTGAACAGGATGGATAGTGCCTGTTTAAGGAATAGTTCAATATTTTTGTTTCATCCTCATTTTTCCATGTGTGGTCTTTGGCCTTATTTATTGCATGCTGTTCAAACAAAGAAGACAGAGTTATTAAATTCACAACCCTGCTTGCTGCAAACTACAGGCTTGTGTAGACACCGCAAAAATCAAAGAAATGCAGCTACAGTACGTGGCTAGCAAATAGCTTTTCTTTAACAGAGTACAGCTGTACACAGCAGTTAAAGGCAGAAAATAAGTATTCAGTTTCTAAATGAAAGAACTGAAGAATTTAATTAATTGGAATTTAAATTTGTGAAAAGTGTTTTGTCAACTTTATTGGCAAGGGGAACCTGGGTTTAATGAAACCTGTAAAACTCTCTTTTAGTTTCAAGTTTCACTGAATGTTTTTTGCATTTCACACAACATATTTCCTTTTTTAATATAAGTGAATTTCTAGTTAAAAATGGAGTGTCTTGGTTAAATGAATGTCTGTTCTATGCAAGCAAAGAAGCATATGCATAAAAGTAATTCCTGCCCATTTTCTAAGACAACCAGGAAATAAAATTAAAAAAACCCCAAAACATACTACTGTACATTCGCAAACTTGAGTTTTGCTGGAGCCAAATGGAACTCAAACTCTAGAATACAGGAGTTTTATTCTAAATGTGTAACCCATCAGTTTTGGCAGATTCTAAATTTGACAAAAGGCATTCTACCATCCCTACTTCTAAAGCTTATGCAAAATATTTATAACGCATTTTCATTTTTTTAAAATTATAAACCTGCCATAGGAATGATAAGAACTGTGTGTCTTGTAATAAAGGATTGAGATAAAAATATATGTTTTAAAGTTTTCATTAATGGAGTTACATGTGGGTATTGATCATATGTCAGTGTGGTGGTGGTTTTCTGCACTGTAAAGTGAAATGTAGTGAAAAGGTAAAATTGTAAAATTAATTTTAAAATTACTTTAGTAATAAGCTATTCTAATGCAAAAGGAATATTTTTAAAAGACTGTAGCAGTTTTCACTTTTTTCTCTCCTTAACTCTTAAAACAAAAAAAAAAACAAGTAGGAAATAAAGAACTTTTAATAATAAAAGGAAGTAATTAGTACTCAGTCTTGAAGTAACCAAGCTTTTAAATATGTTCTTTGCTTCTCAAACAGGTTCATACAAAATTCCACTGCAGGCAGGCACATGCTCCTGGCACTGACACTTCCTGCTTGACGTTTTCCTATGATGCTACTGTCCTTGCTAGTCGAGGAGGTAGGTGAATAAAAAGCTCTTTGATATGTGTTGCTTAATGGAAGATAAGCTTAGGTTTATACCAACAATTGACTAATGTGGGAAAGCAAGTCTGACCTTTCTAAGTGGTAATTTTTCATACTAGGAAAAAGAGACCTTGGCATCAGCAGTTAGCTATCCTTTGGATTTTTTTTTTTTTTTTTTTTTTTTTTTAAATCGGAAGTGCTTCTAAAATCTGCTCTTTCATTACAATACCTTAGTCTTAAAATTCTTCTTCATCAGCAGTTGGGTGAGGTGTCTGTCAAACTTTCTGAAGGAGTAAGACAAGCGTTCCTGTTCCTGGCATCACAACATCATTCATGATCCTACCACTCCTTAACTATATATTGTGACTAAAATTTGCGAGAGTGGCTGGACGAACCATTGCGCAAGAATGCAGGGCCACTTGAATTTGGTCGAGCCACCCTTCCATCATGACGGAGTGGCAGCTGGGCCAAATTTAAGTGTGTGACATTTCAACCTAGCATCACACTCTTTAGTGCTGAAAATGAGATGTGCTAACTGAAAACTTCATGCTTTTCAAGGTTTCCTAGTCTATGCACAGCAGGATGAAAGGACTGATTTATTTAAAGCCTTTATTGGAAAAAATGTATTAATGGCTCCGTTTCCACAGAGATTACATTGGAAAGTCCTATTTTGTAAGGAAAATGATTAGAACAACTGTGATATGTTTATGGAAGCGCATTTATAAAAATAAAGGAAACTAGAGGAAAATATTTACAGTAATGTATTTTTCTGTTTTTATTGTACAAATTACAAACCCATTTTTAACTCAAGTAATAATCCACTATACAGTAATTTTGAAATTTAATACAATAAAATTAACTAAGAAATGTTCAACATCAGTACATAATGTTAAAAAATAATTCTTTTTGTTTGAAAAGCCTCCATCTCTCAAGCTTTGAAGATGGAGGAACTTTCAGAATGGGATGAAAATAAATGCAAGGGGGAGTGTAAGACTTAGGATCAGATCCTATGTGTTACACTCCCTTGCATTTATTTTCATCCCGTTCTGTAAGTTCTCCCCATATTCAAAGTATCTGATGAAGTGGGATTTACTCCCTTGAAAGCTAATGCGATAAATAAATCTGTTAATCTTTAAGTGCCACAGAACTTCTTGCTTTTTTTTGCTGGACTAGACCAACATGGCTCCCCCTTTGAATCTCACAGGCTGTATTCCCTTCATATTGTTTACCGTTTGTTTCCTCCTCAGTTCACTTGTCTGTACAATATAATTTTTTGTCACTGGTTTGTATTTTTATTTAACTTGTTTTATTCGATGCTATGAAATGGTGAGCTGCTTCTTTATCAAGTGTTGTCAACCCCTGATCCTTTATAAATAATGAAACAACTATAACAGTTCTCTGAGTCTGCTTCTCGTGTTTATAGGCTGAAATTTTCAGAGCTGCGTTATTATGCTCTAATCAGGCTTCATTTTAGGCCATTCATTTTCCTCCTTGGTCTTTCCTCTTTGAGTCTTTCCTGTAAGTGAAGGAAATCAATTTCAGTACCTTGATGGAAAAATATAGGACCCTTGATGGGTTTCTATTGTGCAGGAGAAGATCTGGATGTGGGGAAGCCAACTTTAGCGAGGTGCAGCTGAAGTTCAATTGTTTCTTCGTAGCGAAGACTGAAAATCGTATAGTTATCCAGATTTGACTCACTCTGTTTAAACTTCTTAATAAAAATAAAGATCCTTTACACATTCATTTGTATGACTGTGCCCAACAGAAAAGTTCATGCCAATTTGAGGTCATCAGCCATGCTATATTTTAAGAATGGAGGCTTTTAAAATTATTATTTGAAAAAAAAAAATCACAGGACAGGAAGAGGCATCACTCTAAAGCAATTTTCAGTAACATCAAATGATTTCTCTCTCATGCCCTGTCTCCCCCAAAGTGCTGGTGTACAAAGCAAATTTTGAGATTACAAAGACTTATTTTCAAATGTATTTACTAGTATATTAGGGTGGTCTGACTAGCCTGTTGGGCTAGTATAGATAACTATGCATTTCCATTTAAAAAAATATTTACATTTCTTTTAAGTGCTATTTAATGGCAGTCATTTGGGGGTTTTTTTTTACTATTATGATTTCTTATAAAAGCTGATATGTGCATTCAGTCTTATCTCTAACTTAACAAAGTTTTCTATCTGGGCAAATGTTTTTTTCAAAAAAGACAGAGACGGCCTGTTTTTTGATGTGTTTTAGGTTTATGTGTAGTGATCCAAGCTCTCAGTTCCTGCCCACGAGCTTACAGTACAACATGTTAAGGAAACTCTGCCCATATCTAATAAAAAAGGAAGCATTGATAACACAGTTGGTGGAACAAACGCTTGGTAGCTTCGTGTGCTTTGTGGAATGCTATCTTGATCAGAATGCTCTTGTATATTGTGGTGCAATTATCAGTACTTTGTGTAAGGGACGGTTCAGGAAGACTAACAATGAAGCATATCTTTCTCCAAAATCTGAAATTCCAAGAGTTCAGCTTAATTTTTCATTATTTTGGGTTAACTCTTTCATTTATTTTTCATTTTCATGTGGTTCAGAGATTCTAGCAAGGCCCAGTAGCTAAAGGTGCTGAAACACCACACGAGAGACTGTTCAACTGATAGCTGGAACCATATGATCAAGCCTATTTACCTTAACAAACAAGGAGTCTGGTAGCACTTTTAAAGACTTAACAAATTGAATTATCGTATCAGCTTTTGTCGGAGAAAAATCCCATTTTGTCAGATGCTTGAAGATGAGGAACTTACAGAATGGGAGCAAAATGAATGCAGGAGAGTGTAAGTCATAGGATCAGGTTAAACTGATACAGTAAATCAAAGCAGTTGTTTAGATTTAAACAGTGGAGAACAGCAATAAGCGGGAGGTGGTGAGAGTGTGAAGGAAAGCAAAATTACCTCTTGGAATGGGGGGGGGGGGGGGAGTCTCTATTCAGCCCTAAGTTGACTGTGTCAAATCTGCTTATGAATTCCAATTCTGCAGTTTTGCTTTGAAGGTTTGATTTGTTAACCATTTGCTTGAGTATGGCTATTAACAGATTATTGATGGAGCTATCAGGAAGACTGAAGTGTTTTCCTATTGGTTTTTGAATGTTGTTATTTCGAAGGTTACATCTGTGTCCAATTTATTCTTCTGCACAGAGACTATTGTGTTTGTCCAATGTATAAGACCAGGAAGGGAAGCAGTTTCTGGCACATGATGGCATGAGTCACATTGGTGGATGAGCAGGTGAATGAACCCTTGATGGAGTAGCTGGCTTGATTAGGTCCTATGATGGTGTCTTCTGTGCTGATATATGGGGCAAAGTTGACAATGTGGTTTGTTCCAGGGATATGTACCTGTTTTAATATTTCTGTTCTTAGATCCGTAGTTGCTGGAGAGTATTTGTTTAAGATTGGGGAGCAGTCTGTATGTGAGGAGATGTCTGCCTCCCAAGGGCTGGGCGAGTTCAGGACTGTCATGCAGAATAGGCTGTAGGTCCTTTGTGATGTGCTGCAAAGGATTGACTTGGGGGTTGTAGATGATGACCAGTGACATTCTGTTGCTTTCTTTCTTGAGCTTCTCCTGTAAGAGTAGATCTCTGGATACCCATCAGGCTCTCTGGATCTGTGTTTTCACTACCAGGTGGGTACTGTAGTTTTAAGAATGCTTGATAGAGATCCTGAAGGTGCCTGTCTCTGTCTAAGGGATCAGAACAAATTCAGCTGTACCTTAGAGCTGGGCTGTAGACAATGGATTGAGTGATGTGTCCTAGGTGGAAGCTCAAGTGATGAAGGTTACTATAGCAGTCTGTATGTTTATGGGATAAAGTGGTGTTCATGTGCCCAATCACTATGTTGTACTGTAGTGTCCAGAAAGTGAATCCCCTGTTTACCTTAGTTTTCTAGTACAGCTTTTATGCTCCGGTTCATTTGAAGTCCCTTCATTGTTAGGCCACCTTCTTCTAAGGACATTTTCTTACATTCTCTATTTGTGAATTTATGGAACTTCTTCTGTTGGCTTTGGTGTGGGTGTTTTATTTTATTTTAGTGTTGTGTTACACTTCCTTCCCTGTGTTCCTTGTTTGTCCCCAGAATATGTATCCCATTAATCAGACATCCAGGTGACTGGTCAGACTCTGTTATTTAATCATCAGTCTATCACGTTTCTGTCTAAATTGTATAAAAACTTGATTTATAGTTAGTATGCAGGGTTTAAGTATAAGAGCATGCTCCCTTAGTGTGTTTAAACATAATACCTTAAAATACAGTACTTGTCTGGTTAACTGATTTTTTTTAAACTCTGTCTATCTGCTATAATAAAAAATGAGAAGGATTCATGCTTTATTTTAACTTCTTTGTTTGGTTAATGTTGTAATACAAGTATTGCTTTGGATCTATACCAATAAAAGCAGGTGTGGATCCAGCAGTGGTAGATTAGCACACCTGCCAAGTGCTGAGGATCAAAGAGGATCTTTGTTTAGGGGGAATGGAGACTTTCACTGAAAGCCTGATTGCCTCCCCTGTATCTGATGTAGATTATGAGTTGGAGATGAGGGAGGTGAGGCAGGGCTCAGCTGCAAGCACAAGGGAAAAAGAAAAGCAGAGGGTTGCTTATGGGAGTTCCTGGTTTCATTCTTGTCAGCTAATAACCTGACAGAAATTTAAGAAAGTGATATTTACGCACACTTGTGGCTATGAATGTTATTTTAAAAAAGCATGTTTGGGAATTTTTTTTTAGCTTAACAATAAATCGTGATTGAATCATGTAGCTACTAATATATCATAAAAATAAAACTGAATAATACTCTGATGTCATGTGGAATTTATAGTTAACTTTTATTGTTATTGATAATATAAAAATACTGAAAAGTCATGTGGTAGCTCAATAAGTTTCTTTGGTGTATCTCCTCCAGAATGAACAACGCTTAGGTCTGGTGCAGTCTTAACTACTCAACTTATAAATGAAAAGCAGTTCATTATGACCAAAGCCATGTCTGTGCTAGCGAGTTTACACCAGCACAGCTGTACCGATGCAACTGTGCCATTGTAAGACCGGTTGTCTAGCTGCTGTACTCCCACTGCATAACTAAACCACCTCCATGAGCAACATGTTCTCCTGCAAGAAGTTCTCCTGCTGACATAGCACTGCCACATTTGATGCGTTTAGAAATAATTATTAAATAAGCCCTGGTGTTATTGGATAATATAGTCATTTTCCAGATGGCAGTGACTCCAGTTTCAAGTGTGAGTGCATTTAGAGTAGTGGTTCCCAGCTTCTCCTTTTTATGTATATCACTATATCATGATCAAAAGCTTTTGTGGACCACCATGTAAATAAACCATTTTAAACGTTTTTAAGATAGCCTGTGGCTGACAAGTCAAACTTGTATGTTGAGGGGAATTAAAAACATAGTTAGTTATTTCTAATAATTTATTACGTTCACTCACAAACATATTGCACTCATCACAGTACATTTACCTGCAGTAATTGTCGCACCCCCACAACCATGGACCACCTGCAGTACCCTCACGGACCACAGGTTGGGAACCAATGGTTTAGAGCACTGGCATCTGGTTTATAGTATATTAAATTTTCATTGATAAGGTAGTTCTATGGCTGCATTCTAAATTTATTCTAAAGATGGTAAGAGTTCCACCTTGACAGCTAAGGAATTCTACCAGTGTTTCTTCCACATCTGAATGTTCATCCCATCAAGGCTTTTCCCCGCAAGCTGAATGTGAAAATGACTTTGGACTTTTTTATCTGGAACCAACCAAAGCACTGAGAAAGAGTTTCTAGCTGCATCTTTTCACACCAATACAGTAAATTTTGCTGTTAGCAAGTGAGCTATGTCTAAGTAACTGTCTGATTACATTTCTCTCTGTTACAGCCTGGCAGGCCTGAAGCTTGAAGATCATGTCAAGGCTCATTCCACTGGGGACAGAGCAGCCTTGGCTGCTAGGCTCAGATCTCTCTGTATCCAAGAAATTTGCAAAGCAGCCAAATAGTATTCTTTGTGTGCACTAACAAAGCACTGGTGCTTTAGTTTTAGCATCTAAGCAATAATGTTAAAGAAAAAAATACTTTGGTATAATTGCAATGTTCACTGTTAGAAAACCCTAAAATAAATAGATATTGCCAAGATAGGGAGTTAAAAATCCTTTCTTCGCTCTTTTCCCTCCCCCATCTTTCCAACTAATGCAGATTTACTCTAGTCAAAATATTTTTATTTAAATTTGCTACCTTTTATTCTGTTAGCATCATAGCTCTTCATATTGTGTTTATACACTCCCTCTCTCTCTCTCTGCTACTTTCATCCAAAGATATGCCAGTAACCTTGATTTTCTTTTGTTACAGTCCATTACCCTTTTTTTATGACGTTTTATTTTAGAGATAACGTTTGAGCTCTTCAGTCTCTGAGTGGGAATTTACAGTGATGAATATCTTTGGGAAGAAGAAAATTTCTGTCCTGTAATTCTTTTTTCTGGTAGTGTGCACTTTTGTGCATTACTGCTCATTCAACTCTTCCCATCAGAGTACACGGGAATTCTGTAAATTCTTATCTAGATTTAGTCTCCTTGTACTTTTCAAATTGACTTTTATTTGCAAGTCTGTCTTCTCACTTTTGTAAAGAACTGACCTGGAATGCCAGGAGGTCAGCTAGTTATGAGTGAGGCTTGTGTGATGGGCAGGACCCTGTTGGTACCTGAGGGACTCATTCAAGGACTCTGAGAATTTCTACCTCAACTCATGCTGAAAATATGTACCCCATAGTGGTAATCCATAAAGATGTGTATCTCTTAATGAAGAAGAATTACAGGTTCTATTATGTAGTTTTGTATGACATAACTTTCTAAAAAGTAATAATTTTGCTTGCCCTGCAGAATCATACCACATTTATCAAAGACATGTGGCAACTGCTGTAAACGACATATTGAGTAGTACTAACTTTTACAGTCACAGTTGTGTTGCAGGGTGCTGACCTGCGATTCACTCAGAATTTTGGTTGGAGAACATATTCAGTGGCTTTGGTACACTTGTTAGGTAGGCCTCGCCAAATAAGATGGTTTTGGTCACCACGATGACCAGTTTTAACAGCCTATCACCTATCTCCACTGCAGAAATGTAATGGAGGAGTACTGTCTGGTGACCAAAAGTAAAATTGTGGGTGCCTAGCTATGAGCCAATTTTGTCCACCCTTGTTCTAAGGGGGTGAAGTGTGTGCACTAGCTGTAGCCAGTGAGATCTGCTGTTAGGTCCAGAAAGTGGGGTGAACTTTGGGACTACTTTCTGCCTACCTGTCTTTTCCCCCTTTCAGGTAGTTAATGCCTGCACTCAGTGTTCGGCTGTTGCATTGTGCTTTGCTGTTGTGTGTCTGCTAAGGCAGTGGTTGTCAAATTTTTTTCCTCAGGACCCCGTTAAAAAAAAAAAAATCATTTATGCCTGCAACCCATCAATTATATCTTTGAGGAATGCATTCCAGTCTTTTGGTGGCAGCAGCAATGGATGCAGGGACCCAGTACTGGGTCCTGACCCCAAGTTTGAAAGCCACTGTGCTAAGGAATAAGGGAGTGCTCCTTGTCTTCTCTCCGTCCCCCTTTCCACCCATGTGGGACCAGCTGGGCCCCATTATAACTTCTGAACTGTTCCTTCAGTTTTAATCATTGCAATTTAGCTTGTGAAATGTCCATAAAAATTTAATTTACACTCACCTCAAAAAGAAACCTCTTCAGTTCCTGGCAAACACAAGATGGATTAGTGTGTAGGAAGTTTCCATCCTGCTAGGAACAGCTAAAGGTCGTAAAGTGGATGTTGGTAGGATTCTGTCACTGAGGAGAAGTCCATGACGGTCCCATTGGAGCATACAGTAAGGAACACTACAAGTGGTTCTTCTCATTAGTGAACTTTAAGACACATCACTTTAGACATGAATAACTAATTCTTTTCATGTAATGCCCTGCCTTCATAAACACGCTGTTACTTTTCTTCTTTTGTTTTGTTGATTTATTTAGCTTTTCAGTCCCTGGACAAAAATTAAGATCCTACAGATATGTAATTCTTGACTCATATGTGCTAAGTTTTTCTTTTTTTTGTTTGTTTGTTTATTTGTTTGTTTCATAGGAGATGATACATTGAAATCATGGGATATCAGGCAATTTAAAAAACCACTTAATTCAGTTGAAGGTCTGTCCAGCTTCTTCCCAATGTAAGTACTTCATTTATTTTCTGCAACTGGTAGAAGCAACTTCAGATACAGCCAAAGCAGGAACTGCTGTACTGGGAGGTTGGGGAAAAATGGGAGCCCGCTGAAGCCATCTGTGGATCCTGAACTATTCAGGGGAGATGCACCCCCTACCCTCAAGTAGTCTAGAGGCACTAGAAGGCAAGTGGTGCTGCCTTCTCCCAGCCATCTGGCCTTCAGGAAAAAATACAGAGGAACCAGCCAGATATTCCAGCCAGTAGGAGCAGCTGTGGAAAGATACCAAAGTAGGGATCTTCAGACAAGTTTCTACAGTTTTGACTGGATTTCCTCTTCCCTATGCAGATCAGCTCTTTTGTTTTAACACTCTTTACTCTACCTCCCACACATTCTCTCCACCTGAGCTTTGCTCTACGCTTGCCCCTTTTCCTTTAGTTCCCTTAAATGACCACCTTCCCTTCCCTTCAGTGTCCCTCTCTCCCTTTGCTTTTTTTCCCCCTATTTACTTCTCACCCCCTAAGTAAACTCATCCTCCTCCAAACCTCCCACCCCAATCATTACAATAATTTTGCAATTAACCTGATTGCTGTTATCACATAGTTCAGTCTGCTTGTGTGTTCCCTCTCCTTTCCACACTCCTATGTCTGTGTTTATTTAAATTGTAACCTCTGCAGGGCAGGGACCATCTGCTACTGCATGTTGCACAGTGCCTGGCGCAATGGAGCTCCTCTCTTTGCTGGTCCCTAAACACTCCCCATAACAAACATGACCAATAATGTTTAATAATTAGCAGCCATAGCATGCAGGAGAGCTGAGCTGGAAAGTAGGCAATTGGGCATTATTTGTAGGATCTGAATGTTGAAGTTATTGTGTTAGAGTTCTTGGAGGTCGGGTACTGTACTTATTTTATCACTTCAATTTGTACCGAACACCTATCTGTAGGCACAGACAAGTACAATTCTCAGTGAAGATTTATAGTTTTCAAATGAAATCTCAGACATAAGTCAAAGAACAACTCAGTCTCAAACTTGGAACACTTTCCTTGTTTCTTACGTTGAAACAATTTTGACCATCTACTTCAAGTGCTATAAGGGACCACGGCATAGACAGTTTGTCCTAGTATCACTTCTGGGTGGAGGTCTACCCTCCAGAGGTGAGTGTCCCCAGGCAGAAGTTGGAGGAATTGTTAATGCCAGGTGCCATAAATAACTGTCAGGCCAGGGTCTGAAACTGGAGATCAGAAGTAGCAACAGGTTAGAAGCAAGAGAAAGGAGTCAGAATCAGGCTGGAGTTGGCAACTGGGGATCAATGGAGATACCAGCTTAGAACTGAGAGGCAGGAATCAGGGCTGAAATCAGGCGGGAGTTAGAGATGAGGCAAAGTCTGGCATCGTAACAAGCCAAAGCCTGTATGGGTATCCAGACAACTTCCTGGGGAAACTATTGGATTCAGGTAGGAGCACTTGGCAAATCAGATGGCTACATGCTACTGTCATTCTTCTTCGAGTGCTGTCCCATGCTGCTCCACTTTAGGTGCGGCAGCATCCCAGCACTGGCCAACGGAGTCTTCAAAGCAGACATGCAGGGGTGGTGTTTGCACAGAAGCAGGCTCGCGACCCCTCAGCGTGAGCGCGCCCCTCTGCCTTCTCGGTTCCTTTTTAACCATCCCTGGCTGTCAACGGCTTCTCCGTTCCGCTCCTCTACACTCCCGTTTCTGGGCTCCTATTTATCAAAGAAATACTTCTTTTAGTTATAGTTTAGTTACTTTAGTTAAGTGCTTTCATTTAAAAAAAAAAAAGCTGCAACCTCTCAACCGCAGTGCTCGCCTCAGACTGCACAGCTTCTACCCCATACTAGGTAGTCACTGACACCCACTATGCCTGCCTCCCCAGGCTTCAAGAGATGTTTAAAATGCAACGAGGCTATGTCCATATCTGATGGCCACACGCAGTGCATCCGCTGCCTGGGAGAGAGACATATCTCACAGAAGTGTGAACACTGCTCTAACTTGAGTACCAGAGCCAGAAAGGACAGAGAACTCTGGCTCAAAATCCTACTGATGGAGAAATCTCTGTGTCCTCCTGCAGTGCCTAACCCGGACACTCACTCTGACCACCAAATGGGGGACAAACAACTGCCTGCCAGCAAAACCCCTTCAGATAGAAACGGGTGCTCGCCTCTGAAGATGGCATCTAAAATGAACACCCCAAAGGCTATAGGTTCCTCGGGTGATTTGTACTCAGGGGCATCTCATGCTTCCAAATCGACCCGAGATAATTCTACCAAGCCTCACTGGCACCGTAACTCTCACACGGACCCGGAGGAGCGCGCTAAACCTGAGCAGCATAGTCTGCCCCGGGCCACGGCACCGGACGTTGCTATGGCACCGACAACATCGGCGCCTGACATTGCGGTGCCTGATAACTGCACCATGCTCCAGGGGCGTCGCTAGCACCGGGCACACGGGGCACGTGCCCCGGGTCCCAACGCTGGTGCCCCGGGTCTCCGGCCCAATCGGGCCGGGGATCCGGGACCCGATCCCTGGCGGTCCGCAGCCACGGCGGCTGTGTCTCCAGCCAGGGATCCAGGGCCTATCTGGCCGCCCAGCAGGCCCCGCCCCCTGGCCTGGGATAGGGCCAGGGGGTGGCCACGCCGCTGCCGCCAGCTAGCCTGCTCTGCCGTGCGGCGCGGCTCAGCCTAGCCTGGCCCGGTGCGGCCGCTGGAGGCCGGGCCCGCGGCCGCAGCCCTGGATCCCTGG
Source organism: Podocnemis expansa (assembly GCA_007922195.1). NCBI lineage: Eukaryota > Metazoa > Chordata > Testudines > Podocnemididae > Podocnemis > Podocnemis expansa. The sequence continues at coordinate 1,935,680 of ML682015.1, forward strand.
CTGGGGACGGCGTCGCTGCAGCCGCGGGCTGCTGGCCAGGTCCCGGATCTCCGGCCGGGGACAGGGTCGCCGTAGCCACCGGCGGCCAGGCCAGGGATCCGGGGCCCGGCTGGCTGCCCGCAGCGGCCCCGTCCCCTGCTGGGGATCCGGGACCCAGCCAGCAGCCCGCGGCTGCAGCGGCCCCATCCTCTGCTGGGGATCCGGGGCCTGGCTGCGGCCGCGGCAGCCACGTCCCCGGCCGGGGATCCAGGGCCGCGGCTGCGGGCCCAGCCGCACCGCACCGCGCCGCACAGCAGCGCGGCCCAGCTGGCGGCGGCGGCGGCGCCGCGGCCTCCCCCTGGCCCCATCCCAGGCCGGGGGTGTGTGGCCTTTTGGCTGGGGGCGGGGCCTGCCCTCTGGGGGCGGGGCTGGGCCCGTGCCCCAGGTCTTTCCCTGCCCCAGCAACGCCCCTGCCATGCTCACCCTGGTGCCAGACATTACCCCACAACCGGCTCCATTACAGAATACTGCCCCGCTTGTGGCTCCTCCTCCCCCAACTGTCATGGCACCGACACAGCATAATAAGACATTAGACCAGCCTTCACTCTCACCTCCAAAGAAAAGAAGGCATAAGCAACATCACATTTATCCTGCCTCTTACTATGACCATTATTCATCACGCTGTCTGAGCATAGTCTCATCAGCACAATTTTCTCGATATCACCATGCACCCTCGCAGTGCTCATCTATGTTTTCTTCTCTACGCCGTGCTCACCCCTGTTGTCATTCCTATACTCATGATCCTGCTTCTAACAGACATGGTCACCATAGTGCTTCCCCCTGCTCCTCACAACAGTGTCACTCTTCCTATCACTATGGAGACCACTCTCCTTCCCCAGCAGGTAGGCTGCATGAATCACATAATAGCCCTCCTGCTGTGAAACCTGCTTCAGTTGCGACTAGCCCAAACAGCTCAATTAACACCTCTCAACGAGCTCATTCAGTCACTACCATTAAATCTAATGACTCATCCCACCCTCCTCATGAGTCCTCACAAACACAGGAGGAACCTTTTATGCCACTCTCAGCCAACCCCTCCAATGATCTGAAACAGTTTAATGAATTATTTAAGAGTGTGGCTCAGGATCTGGACATTGCTCTACAAGAGGTATCAGAGCCTCAACATAAGCTTCTCAAAATACTCCATTCAACGACCTCATCTTGGATTGCTATTCCTATGAATGACATGATCCTGGAACCAGTGAATCTTATTTGGCAAACTCCAGCCTCTATCCCACCAACGAGCAGGATCACGGACAGAAACTATTACATTCCCCCAAAAGACATGGAATTCCTATTCACACATCCCTCACCAAACTGTCTGGTGATTGACCCTGCAAATCAGAGGAACAAACAGCCTAATTTTAAAACCACACCCTCTGACAAAAACTGGAAACATATTGATACCATAGGCAGAAAGGTTTACTCGGCATCTACACTCTTGATTAGAATAGCTAACTCTGCAGCCCTTTTGTCAGATTACACCTACAATATATTCGACAAATTCTCTAAACTTATCTCTGATCTTTTGGATGTTAACAAAGATCTGTTTAAATCGTTAATCGCAGAAGGTCATCTAGTTGCTCGTACTTCTCTTCAAACAGCTATGGATATGGCAGATACTGTGGCAAGGATGACAGCGGCAGCTGTGGTTCTGTGCTGAACCTCCTGGCTACACACAGCGGCATTGCCACGTGACCTACAAAACAAAATTGAGGACTTACCTTTTGAGAAATATCACCTGTTTTCCGCCAAGACTGACGAGGTACTACATTCTATGAAGGATTCTTTTGCTACCTTGCACACTCTTGGCATACTTAACCCCATACTCTTGCAGAATGCAAGTTTGCCCACAACCATTCCAACATCACTATAACCCTCATTATTCATCCTTATCTGACGTTAGGACATCTGACCAACAACAGAGGGCTGAGAACAGAATGTATAGATGTAAACCAAGACCTCAACCTTCGTCATCCTCACAACCACCTCCTTCCAAGCCCCACTACTGAAGCTTTGGTCGAGGGCCTAAAAACCCACTAACATCTCACAGCTTAGAGTCTCCCCCCCACACACTTTTGAATTTCGTTTAGCACATCGTTTTTCATTCTGGTCAGCCATCACAACAGACAAATGGGTCTTGGAGATTATTAAATTTGGCTATTCCATCCCTTTCCTCCCCACCCCCACTACCCACCACCCTGTCCCATCCCTCTTTAGGGACCCCTCTCACGTACAAGTTCTTCGACAGGCGATCGAACACCTACTACAGTTGGGGGCCATCGAACCAGTCCCTCCCGAGTTTCGTTTTTCGGGCTTCTATTCCCGCTGTTTTATTATACAGAAGAACTCTGGTGGCTGGAGGCCCATACTTGACCTAAGGCTGTTAAATAGGTTTGTCAAACGTGAAAAGTTTAAAATGGTTACCCTGAATAATATTTTTCCTATGCTGCTTGGGGGTGATTGGTTTTCAGCCCTCGACCTCAAGGATGCGTATATTCATATCACGATTCATCCTTCCCACAGGCGTTTCCTGAGATTCACGATCGACTACCAACATTTTCAGTACAAGATCCTCCCCTTCGGACTTTCCTCAGCACCCCGCGTGTTCTCCAAGGTTCTACCGGTGGCCATAGCGTACCTTCATACTCGTGGAATAAAGATATATCCACATCTGGATGATAGCCTATTCGTAGCTTCTACACATGACCTATGTCTTCAAGCCATCTCTGCAACCACTTCACTATTTCATCAGCTGGGTCCAAAAATAAACATAGAGAAGTCCACGCTCATTCCAGTACAGTCCATAGAATTCATAGATGCCATTCTGGATTCAAGGACATCATGAGCTTACCTTCCACATGCCCACAGAGTAGTCATTTGCGACCTCGTTCAGTTCATCCATACAGCCCCTCTAGTGCCTGTAAGAATGATCTTGCAATTGCTCGGCCACATGGCAGCCTGCACATCAGTCGTTCCCAATGCCAGGCTACACATGAGAACTCTTCAGGCTTGGCTGGCAATGATGGACAAGCCTCATCTCCATTCAATGCACAGGACAGTGCTCCTTCCCACCAGGGTAAAAACATCACTGCAGTGGTGGATGAACCCACACAACTCCTTAATAGGGGTTCCCTTTCTTCATTCTCAACTGGCTTGCACAATAACAGCAGGCGCTTCCCTCACTGGTTGGGGAGCGCACATGTGTGCCCACGTTATTTAGGGCAAATGGTCGCATCTCGAGTCTTTCCTACACATAAATGTACTCGAGATCAGGGCTGTCAGAAATGCATGCCACTAGTTTCTCCCACTCATTCAAGGCAAAACAGTAACAATCATGTCGGACAACATGGCATGTGTTTATTACATCAGTCGACAGGGAGGAACAAGATCTCCCTCACTCTCCATGGAAACAGTAAGACTCTGGACTTGGTGCATCCTCAGCACAGTACATATCTCCGCTACATACCTACTGGGATTACAAAACATCACGGTGGATACTCTCAGCAGAGTATTCGCTGTTGCTCACAGGTGGCAGCTGAATGACTCTGTTCTCCACAACATTTTCCGTCTTTGGGGATACCCATCAATAGACCTCTTTGCCACAACAGAAAACTTGAAATGCCCCCGATTCTGCTCCAGAGCACAGAATGAACACCGCACCCTGGGTGACGCTTTTCTACTAGACTGGTCAAGGGACCTTCTTTATGCTTTCCCACCAATTCCTCTCATACCGAAGGTGATCTGCAAAATAACACAAGACCACGCAACAGTGATACTGATTGGTTCCCTCATCTATTAGGTCTGTCGGCACGCAAACTGATCCGTCTCCCATCGACCAACGATCTCTTATACCAACCCAATACTCTATCCCACTACCCAGACATCAAGAGACTCCATCTGACGGCCTGGTACTTAGCTGGTTCCATGTGATGGATAACTCTTGTTCGCAAGAAGTGCATAACATTCTCCTTAATAGTCACAAACCATCCACCAGGAAGTCATACATACAAAAGTGGCTTCGCTTTATGACCTGCTGTAAAGACCAGGCTCTCATACCTGATAAGACCTCCATTCCGCAAATTTTGGATTACCTTCTGTATCTGAAACGCTCTTCCCTCTCCAGTAACTTCCTCACGGTCCATTTGGCTGCAATTTCTGCATTCCATTCCACCACAGATGCTTCGTTATTCACTCACCCTACTGTAAAGAGGTTCTTGACAGGACTGAAAATCCATCCCCTGGAACCTCAACATTGTTCTCAGGGCATTGATGAAAGCCCCATTCGAACCTCTGGCAACATGTTCTCTCCACCGCCTTTCGATGAAAGTCTCCTTTTTGGTTGCCATAACATCTGCAAGAAGGGTCGGTGAGATAAACGCTTTAAGATCTGATGCCCCATACACAGTCTTTCACAAGGACAAGGTCTCTTTACATCCTGACCAAAAGTTTTTACCCAAAGTAGTCTCTGCATTCCATTTGAACCAATCCATACACCTTCCAACATTTTATCGAAAACCCCATAATGCTCCTACCCAGGTTTCACTTCACACCCTAGACGTTAGAAGGGCGCTCGCATTTTACATGGACAGAATGAAGGTGTTTAGGAAGACGAAGAGGATTTTTGTCTCCTTTGCGTAAAGGCAAATAGGTGAACCTGTTTTGAACCAGAGACTCTCTAAATGGATCGGGGATTGCATCCATGCATGCTACGACAGTAGTAATTGCCAGGTCCCAGAGGGTATTCGATCTCATTCTACCAGGGCCATCGCGACAACTGCGGCATTTTTAAATAATGTTCACATTGAGGACATATGCAGGGCAGCTACCTGGTCTACTCCTCATACATTCATTTCCCATTATGCCTTGGATGTAGCTGCTGCGGATGATGCAAACATGGGTTCATGAATACTTTCCTCCCTGCAGGACAACCCACCACCGGCGCATGTAACTGCTATGTAGTTACCTAAGGTGAAGCAGCATGGGACAGCACTCAAAGAAGAAGAGTTGGTTGCTCACCTGTAGTAACTCTGTTCTTCGAAATGTGTGTCCCGTGATGTTCCACCACCTTCCCGCCTCCCCTCCTGTCCTTCTCGTTGCAGGTTAGGACAAGTTAAAAAGGAACTGACGGCAGAGGGGCGCGCTCGTGCTGAGGGGTCGCAAGCCTGCTTCTGCGCAAGCGCCGCCCCTGCACGTCTGCTTTGAAGATTCTGTTGGCCAGTGCTGGGATGCTGCCACATCTAAGGTGAAGCATCACGGGACACACATCTCGAAGAACAGAGTTACTACAGGTGAGCAACCAACTCTTCTGGGTCTCCTGGGTGGTATTTCCTGTGTCATCTACTCTCCACAGTGCTCTCTGGCTTTGCCTCTACATAATCTCCTGGTGCCCCAGGTGCTGTAGACTACGTTCTAGTCCCTAAGATTTACAATTGCAAATTGCAGGTTAGAATTAATTTGACAGATATTTCATTGGTGAAAACAGATTTTGTGACCTATTTACTTGCTTAATGAATTACAATAACCAGATTTTGGAAACTAATTTTTTTTTCTAGTGCTGAAATTTTGACAGGACTTCTGAAAGAGAGGGATATTTGTTAGTCTTACCAAATTTGGATATTTTGTGCACCTCTTTAATTATGCACATTGTTTGAATTGTCAGACGTAGTTAAGCCACCGACAATAAATTCTAAAAAGACTTCTGTATTAATTGTAGTAGATAGAAGAGATTATCTTGAAGATTTGTTTAATGGTACTTTTAAATGATGTTCCCATAAAGATAATTTATTTTATCTGCAGGACAGATTGCTGTTTCAGCCCAGATGATAAGCTCCTTGTCACAGGCACTTCTGTTAAGAAAGGAGATGGCAATGGGAAGCTTATTTTCTTTGAACGGGAGACGTTCCAGAAGGTGTATGAAATAGAAGTCACAGATGCTGTATGTATTTCATTTTCTTCTGAGATAGAATTTAAAATATAAATTATTTTTTAATTTCAATCATGAAAATTAAGATGGTATTTCTCCCTCTTACATATTTGTCATTCCCATTAATATAGATATAATCTACATTAATCTTAAATCTGATTTCTGTAGATATACCTCAATGAAGATGGTGTAGAAATCTCTGGAAAAATCCCACCCTTTATGTATTCAGCTAAGCTCTGGGACGAGATGTCCCTGAAGCAGAGAGAAGGTCCCTACTTTGATAGCCACTTCTATGCCAATTGTGCTACCTTGGGGACATCCTTGGTGCCCCATCCCTAGTTGTGAAACCAGGTATAAAGCCTAAAATTCTGAACACGTGAGTGCTGCTGAATTCACCAGTTCTCATGTTAAGAATCAGATCTCTTAGGATGAAACTCATATTTATCCCCAGTAGTTGGAGGTGTCATTGCTATGGGTATAGAAACAGCTTAGCACCAGCCTTGGTAACTGCAGAACCCCTCACACTTTTCTGTCAAATGTAAGTCACAATGTGAAACCCTTAGACCAGGAACATCCTTTATCAGCAGTGATGTACAGTTTTAAAAGTCTTGAACCTGTAATACTAGATGGTTTGTGTGTATGACTTGAACAACCCAGCTATTTGCAGATACAAAAGGAAAAAACTTAGTACCATATGTGAAGACTCTGCCATATAGAACCAATTGCCATTTTGGTGTACACAGGCATGAATATGGATTGTAGCAGTCAGGGAGTGGAACAGCATGTGGGTGTCTGCTCACCAAATATGAAACACCACTGTGGTTGATGAGGCAAAATATCAAGTGTCTAATTATATGTCCCACTGGGCCTTGTAAGCCAGCTCGTTGATTCCCACGTCTAGGACAGGCATCTGACTATTGAAGAAAAAAACAAGGAGTCTGGTCGCACTTAAAGACTAACAGATTTATTTTTCACATAGGCTTTCATGGGAGAAAATCCCACTTCATCAGGTGCTTCGAAGATGAGGGAACTTGCAAAATGGAATGAAAATAAATGCAAGGGTGTGTAAAACATGGAATCAGGTCATACAGTAACAGCAAATCAGAGCACTTGTTACGGTTTAAAATCCTGGGAAGACTGAAGTCAAATTATTTGTTGTAATGGGAAGAGAAGCCATAGTCTCGATTTAATCCTGCTTTCACACTATCTGATTTGCATATTAATTCCTATTCAGCTGTTTCTCTTTAAAGCCTTGATGTCCCACTGATGTCCCTGAGTACAGTCATTAACAAATCATTTATGGAGTGATTAGTAAGATGGAAGTGCTCAGCAACTGGTTTCTCTGTTTTGTGATTTCTGATGTCAGTTTTGTGTTCATTTATTCTTTTGCACAGGGATCATCCTGTTTGTCCAATGTATAAGGTGTTGGGGCATTTCTGGCACATGATGGCATAGATCACATTAGTAGATGAGCAGCTAAATGAGCCTTTGATGGAGTTACTGGCTTGATTAGGACCTATGATGGTATCCTTTGTGCAGATATGTGGACAAAGATGGCAACATGGTTTGTTGGAGGGGTGTGTGCCTGTTTTAATGTTTCTGTTGTTAGGTCTGTAGATAATTTATACCTCCAAGTCAGTGACACTGCTATGGGCACCCGTATGGCCCCACAATGTGCCAATATCTTTATGTGCAACTTAGAACGTTTCCTCAAGTTTCATCCCAGAGCACCTCTCCTCTAGCTACAATACAATGAAGACATCTTCATCACCCTGGACCCATGGCAGGGATGTGCTTGAAGATTTCCACAGAGATTTCAACAATTTCTACTCCACAGTCAAACTCAGCCTGGAACACTCCACACAGGAGATCCACCTTCTGGACACTACATTACAAATTAGGGATGGACACATCAACAACCCCCTACACTGAAAACTTACTGATCAGTATAATTACCTACTTCCCTCGATCTTCCATCAAAAACAAACCACACAATCCATTGTCTACAGTCAAGCCTTAAGATATAACTGCATTTGCTCTGATCCCTCATGCAGAGACAGACATCTTGAGAATCTCTATCAAGCATTCTTAAAACTACAGCACCCACCTGGGGAAGTAAGAAAACAAACTGACAGGGCCAGATGGGTACCCTGAAGTCATCGACTGCAGGAGAGGCCCAAAAAAGAAAACAACAGAATGCCACCAGTGGCATTGCTAGCGTTGGGCATCCGGGGCACGTGCCCCAGGTCCCAACGCCAGTGCCCCGGTTCTCCGGCCCAATCGGGCCGGGGATCCGGGGCCCGATCCCTGGCGGTCCGCGTCCACGGCGGCCGCGTCTCCGGCCAAGGATCCGGGGCCTATCTGGCCGCCCGGCAGCCCCTGGGCCAGGGGGAGGCTGCGCCGACACCGCCAGCTAGCCCATGCTGCCATGCGGCATGGCTCAGCCTAGCCTGGCCCGGCGCGGCTGGAAGCGGCCGCTGGAGGCCGGGCCCGCGGCCGCAGCCCTGGATCCCCAGCGGGGAACGGGGCCGCTGCAACCGTGGGCTGCCGGCCGGGTCCTAGAACCCCGGCCACGGACGCGGTCGCCGCAGCCAGCGGCGGCCAGGCCAGGGATCCAGGGCTCGGCTGGCCGCCTGCGGCGGCCCCATCCCCTGCTGGGGATCCAGACCCGGCCAGCAGCCCGCAGCTGTAGTGGCCCCGGCAACCCCATCCCTGGCTGGGGATCCAGGGCTGCGGCCGCGGGCCCGGCCTCCAGCGGCCTCTTCCGGCCGCGCCGGGCCAAGCTAGGCTGCGCTGTGCCGCGCCACGCCGCAGCATGGGCTAGCTGGCAGCGGCGGCGCAGCCTCTCCCTGGCCCTATCCTGGGCCAGGGGGTGTGGCCTTCTGGCTGGGGGTGGGGCCTGCCCTCCGGGGGCGGGGCTGGGCCCATGCCCCAGGTCTTTTCCCACCCTAGCGATGCCCCTGAATGCCACTAGTCACCACATACAACTCTCAAGTCAGACCTCTACAACACATCATTAAGGACCTATAGCCTATTCTAAAAGATGATCCCTCACTCTCTCAAGCCTTGGGAGGCAGACCACTCCTTGCCTACAGACAGCCACCCAACCTTAAACAAATACTCACCAGCAACTACAGATCTAACAACAGAAACATTAAAATAGGCACACACCCCTCCAACAAACCATGTTGCCATCTTTGCCCACATATCTGCACAAAGGATACCATCATAGGTCCTAATCAAGCCAGTTACTCCATCAAAGGCTTATTTAGCTGCTCACGTACTAATGTAATCTATGCCATCATCTGCCAGAAATGCCCCGACACCTTATACATTGGACGTTACATTAGTGTGAAAGCAGGATTAAATCAAGAGTATGACTTCTTTTCCTATTACAACGGGTAATTTGACTTCAGCTTTCCCAGGATTCTGAACCATAACAAGTGCTCTGATTTGCTGTTACTGTATGACCTGATTCCATGTTTTATACTCCTTTGCATTTATTATCATTCCATTTTGTAAGTTCCCCCATCTTTGAAGCACCTGACGAAGTGGGACTTACTCCCACAAAAGCCCATGTGAAAAATAAATCTGTTAGTCTTTAAGTGCCACAAGACTCCTTGTTTTTTTTGCTGGACTACACTAACTCGTCTACCCCTTTGGAATCTGCCAATTGATCCACCTATTCAGCTGTATCAGCCTTTACTGGTACAGTGCACTAAGACTGTTCCTTCTAGTGTCATTTTACATTGAGTTACATGTGTACAAGAATTTTCCTCCTCATGTCTGTTTTCTAATCAGTGAAATGTGACTTTGGTATTAGAAGTATTTCTTTGTCAAAAGAAACATGGAGTCCTGTGGCACTCTTAAAGACTAACAAATTTATTTAATGCATGAGCTTTTGTGGGAGAAAATCCCACTTGGTCAGATGCTTGAAGTTCTCTGGGTTTTTAAGAAAAATGATGCAAATGACACTAAAATGCCAGCCAAACTGAATTTGAAATTCAGAAGACTGAGTCTGGAACTGGTTTCAATGGCTCCATCTCTTACTGGCAGGTGGAGCAAGGCACATTTTACAATAACAGTCTGAAGAGGTTTGTAGAGATTTCACTTGAGTTTTTTGTGCTAAAAGAGTGTGATTTCAGTCAGTATGGTGCCTTTTATAGAAGAGTAGTTTCTCACTTGTTAATTTGTTTTTCTAAAAAAATTTATTTGATTATTTCTACTTGCCCACCCAAATTCTCTAAGTTGGGAAAGGAAGTAGCATTTTCAGTCACTGACTATTTCCCCCGAACAGTTTTGTCCTCGAATAACAATACTTTAGAATTATTGAAAATTCCCAAATGCTTGCATTTTGGGGAGCTATATACACTACTCATCCAGTAATGAAACAGGATAACATATATAGACTGATTTTGGGGCACTGGCTTTTTCTCTTGGTATTGGGAGGAGTGGGGGTGAACTACTGTTTCTTTGAAGGACCAGATATGGGAGATGTGTAGAGAAGACAAAGAGTGGAAATCCAGTGTTCAGAGGTGTCAAATCAGAGAAACAAGATTACAAGACATGAGACTACTCCCATGTTATAAAGCTAAGCACGTTTGTGTCTTTGTGGGTTATGGGCCTTGCATTGTGCTGGTGCTGATATTTAAATAGTTCTTTTTAAACACTGGAGTGAATTAATTTTGTCCCTAAGATTTTAGTATTTCTATTTTTCCTAATATGTAGCTTTAAACTCTAAGATGCCCATTCTCCTAGTTTGAATATAATCAATGAATAAAATGGAAGAATACTGGAATTAATACATGCAGATTTAAAATTTACAAAAGCTGATCTCATGGCATAGTATTATATAGAGCAGTACTAATGGCACCTCTGAAATTGGCCTGTCTAGAATCCAACTTCAGTGCTGAACATCTAAGAAAAACAATTACACATACTAGTTTTCATCTTTAAAAAAAAGGAAAATTACTATAAAAGGCCATTTTAAAATAAAAGTAATCTGTTTTCTCAGTGCTTTTCAGTTGCTGGTACAATTCAGCTTTTTCATTAGTAGTCTCTTGTTTTTCTCAAATTGTAATGTAAGAAGTATAAACAAATTCAGGAATGTTGTAGAATGAATGGATTTTAAAGGCATGCAGTGTTTCTGCAGTTTACAAGTTGTACATGCTGTTTGTTAGAAGGATCATTGGCTTATAAAGAGAGAGATTAATATCTTTTATGTGGTTTACAGAAAGATTCAGCAGTTTGGTACGAATTATTTACTTGATAGAGATTTTGTAGTTACTCTTTCTCTAGAGTCACTTAAAAATGTAAATAGAACACTTATTGTAATTGAAGATAAATATGCGCTTTGCGTGATTGTACAAGTCCATTCCACTTTTAAGTGTTTGTGCGCTCCACTGGCACAGCTGTTGGCAAGTTTTTCCCTTAGTGGTTCTCATTGGGGTGGCATGAGCGGTACCCCTCTGCTGCCTCACGCACCATGCTTAGACATAAATGGCTGAACTGCCCTGAACTCTTAGTTCCTTCTTACTGCCCGTGAAGTTTGTTGGAGCTCCCTCCCTTTGCTTCTGCAAGTTCTTGGGCAAATCCTGTAAATAATGAATGTTGTATAATTACTTTGTAAATTATATAAATTCTTTTGTTATGTGTGGTTCTGGCACATGGTTTGGTACTGGTTCAGTACCAAAGACACTTTGTGCTCTCTGGGCTTCAAGCCCACGCACTTCAGTGGTAAGGCAGTGCCTAATAGTGACCCTTACCCAACTGCCTTAAGTGAACTTTCTTCACTAGTGCCAATGGGTGTGGCACTGCCATGATCACTAAAAGAGGCTGCTTTTTCATCTCATTCTGAAGTAGGATCCTAAGTGTCCTACCTAGTCAGTCCATTATCAGTAGTATGTCACTTGGATGCCCTGGTTCCAGCCTCAGTTACATCAGTGAGCTTTTGGAAGGTACAGATGGTTGGCTGGGGCTGTACCAGTGGCCCTTCTGGAGCCCATGGGGTTTCGCCTGTCTCCATCAGAAATGTCCCACAGCCACCTCAGCTGGCTTCATTTACTGGTCATCAGGAGTATAGGCTGCACAATCACACTAGAGTTTGTACCAAGCTTGGCACAGAATGGATCTGGGATCACTCTCACAAGCTGTTGTGAAAGCAGCAGGAAGTGGACTAGCCGGAGAACAATTGGCATCCTCTTCCTCATTTCCAGATGAGGTAATTGTGGTGGAGCCTGTTTCTTTGCATCCTAATGATTTTAAGAGCCATCAGAAATTGTTCAGGAGGGTGTCTGTGGCTTTAGCCATCCAATTAGAGGAAATCAGGAAAAAAAATCACACAAGCTAGTAGATGTTTTGACATCTGCCTCTCCAGCCAGAAAACCTTGTTTACGGGGAAAGACAATCTTAGAACATACCATATTCCCTTGGCAGAACCCAGTTTCCCTGCCCCCAACAGCAAAAGAGGGGATGGGAGGTACTATGTCCCCTCAGAGGACTCCAAGTGTCTATATAATCATTCCCCTTCAGGCTTCTGTGCAGTGTCCCCAGTTGTCATCCCTCAAAAATAGAGGACAAGAAGCTAGACTTATTTGAAAGGAAGCTTTATTGTATGGCTAGTTTACAGATTTATATTGCAAACCAGCAAGATTTGTTGTGATGCTCAAATTTCACCCTGTCAGATACAGTTTCAAAGCCTCCCTGATGAAGTAAAACTAGCATTCCAGTTTTTGATAGAGGGTCGTAAGTTGGTCGCCAGAACAACTATTCAGTTGGGTCTCACTGAAGCAGATTTTGCAGCTCACATCATGGCCCCTGCTGTCATGATGAGGCACTCAGCCTGGTTACATTCCTCCAGTCTCCTCCAGATGTGCAATAGATGCTCTGGAATTGCCTTTTGAAGGGCCTTTGCTCCTCCCACAAAAGATGGACCAGACTCTGCATGTTCTCAAAGACTATGAAATCCCCAGACATTTATAGCCCAGTAGTCAAGTGGAAGGCATTCCATTGTCATCAGTCCTAGCCCTTTCAGCGGTTTGCCCCTCAAGCTCAACACTTACGGAGGAGAAGAAAAGGTTACAAAATATGTCCACCCCCCTGCTTTGGCAGCTGCCAGTTCATCAAGGCATGTGCGATCTTCCAAGAGCTCAGGCAGTTGAGAGCAGTCTTTCTGTTCTAAAAGTGCTATCTTTTTCTTTTCCAGTTTTTACAAATCACCTGTACCACTTCCATCGTGTTTCAGTGCACATTACAGCAGACTGATGAGTCCTAAACATATTGGAAGTTCAGTATAGGTTTTGTGATCTATCAAGGGCAGAGGGCAGCCAGAGAGTGGTGGAAGAGAGGTATAAAAGCTCTAGAATACTCAGGGGTTTGTTCCTGGCAGACTATCCGGGGTTACTATAGGGCAGTCAGGAGCACCTGGAGCCAGTGAAGGCTCAGTTAGGTGCCTGATTAAAAACCCATGCTCCAGATAGGCAAGAGAGCAAGCTGTGGGCAGAGCAGGAGAAGAGTCTTGAGCAAGATACCAGGCCCAGGAGATGGAAACTTGCTTAAGGAGAGCTAAGAGAATCCCCAGTCACAGAGGCCTGGGTGAAGAAGTCCTGCCCAGGCAAGAAGGGATAGAGAACAAGGAGCTGAAGGGAACAAAGAGCAGGGAAATAGCCCAGTGGAAGTATTGCAACCTTGGACCTGGTCGACAGCATGTACTTGCCATTTGTAGGTCCTCTGTGCTGGGACCTGGAAGAGCTGGTGGGACCAGGTTCCTTTCCCCTCTCCTCCACATGGGGATCAAACCAGAGGAACCCTCCACACCATGAAGAGAAGGTACCTGGTGACTCCTTGTCCCACAATGAGAAGGAAAAGGGTGAGACTCACTAGAGTGGAGCTGACAGTTTGCCACATGTAGTGTATGGGGAGAGACTTATCATACAGTGGACTTAAACCAGGGTGTTTCTAGCCTACTCCATTTGTAAGATGGACAGTGTGGTCAAAGCCCTAGTGCAAGCCATGGCTGCCCAGCAGGAGGCTACCCAGCTCCAGGCGACTGCCCCCACTGTAGCAGGAGACTGACTACTTGCCAATCAGCCAGGCTCCCCAGGACCAGGGCATGCTGCCGGGGGGGTTAAAAATCAGTTAAAGATCCTGACTGAGCTAAACCGCAGGCATTACAGTACATGGAATGTATGGGCCAGCAATTGCCTGCAGAAAATGACTTGAGAGGATGGTGTAGAGGAGTACCTTCTGGTCTTTGAAAGGGCAGCCCTGTGAGAAGCCTGGCTTTAAAACCAGTGGACCAGCATCCTTCATCGTTTACTGTGTGGAAAAATCCAGAAGACCTGTTATGATACAGATAACCTAGGACCCCCTGCAGACACCAGGTCTCTGGTGTCCCTGTGATCTCAGCCCATGTTTGTACTGAAATTGATACATTGTTCCCCACGGATTGATGCAGTGGAATGAATTGATTATCCGGTGTAGACCCACTCAGTCGATGTGGGAAGTGCTTTTTCCTTCAACACAATAACACCAACCCTAGAAAAAGAATAATGCTGTGTCAAAGGGAGAGTGTTTCCCATCAACGCAGCCCAGGTGAAGACACTGTGGTGGTGGTTGGTGGGGGTGGTAAGTAAGTCAATGGGAGATGCGCATTCTACTGTATGTAGGCTGAATATCTCATGTCAGCCTAGTTCGGCAGTGTAGACTAGGCATCAGACTGAATATAAACATCAGGGAGTTGCAAGCTATCTGATTAGCTTGCATGGTGTTCCTTCCTTGTGTCAGGGAAGAGGCATATTGGTGTTGACTGACAATATGATCTACATGTTTTATATAAACAGGTGGGGGGGGGGGAGAACCTGGTGCTCACTGCTTTGTCAGGAAGTGGTACTAATCTGGGACGTCTATATCAACAACTCTGTATTTCTGAAAGCATGCTACCTCCCAAGGATTCAAGAATACACCTGCAGATCACCTGGGCATGCTGTTTATCAGTCACAAGTGGTCCCTTCACCCAGACTGAGTGAATTTTTCCAATTCTGGAGAACTTTAGGTTGCTCTGTTTGCAACACAAAATGTAAAGAGTTCCACTCTACAGCAGGGCATGGCCTTGGTTCATTGATGACTGCTGTTGTCAGAGGATCTGCTGTATGCTTTTCCCCCTTTCCTCTTCTGCTCAAAGTACAGTGCGAGGTCAAACAGAACAGACTTGTACTGATCACAGTGGTATGGCTTTGTCAATATTGGCTCTCACTGCTCTTGGACTTCTGCCGTTCTTGTTTCATTCAGATATCATTTCTCAGAATTGTGTCTGTCTCCTCCATATCAGTCTTTAGGCCCAGGATCTGATAGGCTGGAGGCTCCATTGTTATTTCTAGCAGAGTAGTCCTGCTCTAGAGATGTGCAGGAGGTAGCAATTAATAGAAGAAAATCATTGGTTAGGACAACTTACTTTGCTAAATGGAAGAGGTTTTCTGTCTGGTGGAGGTAGAAAGGGGGTCTCCCCTATTCTTGCTTGTATTCTGCATGTGCTGGGTTGCCTTTTTTTATATGAAACATCAGAGACTGGTGGTTAGCGCAATCATGGTCTCCCTAGTGTCTAAAATTGCAATCCACCCTTCTTTCTATAGATAACTGTTCTTTTTTCTCCAGCCTGATGACTGCAATTTTTTTGAAGGGTTTGAACTGGCTGTTTTGCACATACAGAACCCTATTCCACTATGGAGCCTGAATCTAGTCTTAAATACCTCGAGCTCTTAGCTACCTGATTTCTGTTGTGCCTTTCCATGAAGGTAGCATTTTAAATAGCCATTGCATCGGTCAAGAAAGTGTGCGAGTTGAGGGAGGAAGTATCAGATCCTTAATACACTGTATTGTTTGCAGATAAGCTCTTCTTCTACTTTTCCTTCAGGTAGCATCCTTGTGGGTGCTGGCACATCCTCACATCACAGCTCGGAGATCAGGGCTTGTTGGAAGTGCACACATTACGCAGCAGTCTCGTGGTGTGTCTTTTGGGCCCTTTTGTAGCATGCCCAGCCTCAACCACCTCAGTTCCTCCTCAACTGTCCGCAGTCACAGACGGAGCCTGATATTTCTCCCACTTGTCAACTGTTTTCTCTTACCTCAGCGAATTCTATTTCTTTGTTTGATATTTTCCTTTCCCCTTTTCTTTTAGTTTTCAGTTCCAGTTACAAAAATCAATCAGTCATAGCCCTTCCCCACCCCAAGAACTGTGCTGGATTGCTGGGGGATGATGTGAGTCATGCCATGACTACATGTCTGCCCTCCGATGGCCATGTGGTATGCATGAAGTGCCTTGGAGAAGAACACATCACACAGAAGTGCTTACATTGTAAAAATTTTAGCACACAAGCCAGAAGGGACAGAGACTTACATCTCAAGCTAATCCTAATGGAAAAATCTCTCCGCCCCACATCTGACCCAGCACAACAGACTCACGAGAGTCATGTTCTCTGAAGAGACATCTAACTCCACTTCATTCTGCTCAAAAGAAGGAAGAAAAACTCCAATTGGGTCACTAAGAATTGACCATAACAAAGAGGCTTCCAGCCCCTCAGACACACAGGCTACCAGACATGAAAAACAGCATTCCTCTGTCTCCTTGGAATGGAGACATAAGTCTGGTCAACACCACTCTTCAATGGCCAAAACAGCCGAAACTGCCAGTAAAGCAGCACGGATAGCATCAGCACCAACCCCAGTCCCAGTACTATTTAATGGTCTTGCCAGTATCACAACAACAACCAGCACCACAGGCACCATTGGTATCAGCACCTACCCTTATTCCCTTGGTGCTGATGCCCTAGCATGAGGAATCTCTTGCACTGACAGGGATGACTGTGGCGACACCACCACCAGACACGATGGAGCTGGCACCACAGAAATATACAGAGAAAAGGAGTCATCATGGGACCGAGGAGCCGTTTGATCAACCAACTCACTCCCTGATCATTGGCACCAGTCCATCTTTTGCAGTCATTCACCACAGGACAGGAGCCCTTCTCCAGTTCCTTTCTCTAGAGAGGATAATGGTGAGGCAGACAAACCCAATTTTTTACCAGCTGCCCGCTCTCCTCATAGTCCTGGATCTGGGACCCAATGTTGCCAGGAAATGCACCATTCTATCTGTGGCATGCCCCATGGTGCAGTCAATATGCATCCTCTCTTCCTCATTGGCACTGATGGGAACCTTGGTCACCCTACTCTGAACAATACAGTCGACCATCCAAGTCCAGAGACTACAGGTACTTACCGAAACCTGCTCCCAAAACAAGAGAGTCACCCACATCTGAAGCAGATAAGGAGAGGGATTCACCATCTTCATCTTCCCACAACTCTTCATCATCCCCTGATGAAGTCATATCGTCCCCACTGATAGCTGTGGACAACTTCAAACTATTTCAAGAACTTCTCAAAAGAGTCTCAGAGGCCCTTGAGATACCAATACAAGAAGTTGCTGAGTCTCAACATAAGTTGCTCAGAATTTTACAGACTTCTGCATCTGCCAAAATGATGCTTCAAATGAATGAAGTGTTGCTGGAAGCTGCTGAGACCGTATGGCAGACTTTGGCCACTGCCCCACCAGTGTGCAAGAGAGCAGATAAAAAGTATTATATCCCTGTGAAAAATTGAGTGCTTGTTTAGCCACCCACCACCTAACTCTTTAGTGGTTGAGGTGGGAAATCACAGGGGGTAAACAGCTATATAATAGATCTACCCCAATGAAAAGGAGAACAAGAAAATGAACCTCCTAGGGGGGAAAGTTTACATACCATCCACATTACAACTCTGTATCGCCAATTATTCTGCTCTCCTTGCCAGTTATGACCATGACAACTATTTAAAACTGACTGATTTTATTAGGCATGTTTCCAATGACAAAAAAGAACTAATTTCTTGCTGTCATCCACAAGGGACAACTTATATCATGAACAGCACTGCAGGCTTTACTGGATGTCACTGACAGTGTGGCATGCATCCACTCCACAGGAGTGGTTATGCCACAATCTTCGTGGCTCCACTTAGCAGACCTTCCAAAGCAGCTGTGAGCTATAATCAGAGATCTCCCCTTCGATAAAAAGAAACATTTTTCAGATAAGACTGATGAAACGATGCACACCTTCAAAGATTCTAGGGTGACTTTAAGATCATTTGGTATTTATACACCCATCCGTAGGAGGAGACCTTTCAGCTACCAGCCCTATAACTCATGCTGTCAACATCAGTACTTATACAGAACTATAGAATTATAGGAGAAAATACCAACCAAGAGGCAGACAAAGATCACAGCACCGAAGACCACACAACAATCAACAATGGTCTTCATAGGCCACTGCTGTCTAAACAGAAATTTTGAAGATTTGGTCAAGGGCCTGCACAACCTCACCAATCCTTCAGAGCAACAGCCCACACCCATTTACCTGAACAGACTATGACCTTTTTACAACTTAATGGGCTTGAATCACAATGGACAAAAGGGTCTGAGAGATTATCAGCACAGGTTACACCATCCCCTTTATGCTGAAACCTTCCTCCCATTACCCTTCCCTGTCCCTCCTCAGGGACACATCTCACATACAACTCTTTCACAAGGAGGCTCAGTTCCTCTTAGAGAGAGGAGCTACAGCACATGTCCCAGAGCAGCACAAAGAGAAAGGGTTTTACTCTTACTTCCTTATAGAAAATAAATTAGGAGATGGAGACACATTTTAGACCTGAGGAAGCTAAACAAATTCATAAAGTCTCAAAAATTCAGGATGTTCACACTCTCCACTGTTATCCCTACTCTTGAAATCGGAGACTGGTACAGAGCACTCAACCTACAAGATGCATATTTTCACATCTCTATTCACCTAGCCCACAGGAAATTCCTGAGATTCCTTGCTTCTTTTGCTGACCTAGACTAACATGGCTGCCCCTTTGGAACCTGAGATTCACTGTCACTCAGACCACTTTCAGTACGTGGTACTACCATGTGTCCTATCCACTGTCCTGAGAGTTTTCTCGGAAGTCCTAAGTCCTGTCTGTTGTTGCTGCTCACCTTTGACAACACGACATCATATTTTTTCGATACCTGGACGATTGCCTGATAAAATCGCAGAGGTGCTAGCCATAAAACATCTACAGTTCTTGATCTCTCTATTCAAGAAACTAGGTTTCCTCATATACATGACCAAACCGACTCTTCAGCCAATGCAAAGGTAGACTTTATAGGGGCATGCTTAGATGCCTGATATGAGAAAGCATTTCTCCCCAATCACAAGTTTCAAATGATTACATACCTGGTACAAACAATCCGCAGCTCTCTGACTACAACCACTCTAACCTGTCTTCAGCTACTCAGTCATGTGGCCATGACGACATTCATAGAACAACACTTGAGACTTCATATGTGCCTATTACAACTCTGGCTTCCCAGGATCTACAAATCCAACAGACATTCCATTTACAAGACTGTCTACCAACTGGCATAAAAGATTCACTCTTACGGTGGTCTGTGCCAGAAAATCTGCCCGATATCCCCCTCATTACAAATATACCTACCATCATGATGACAACAGATGCCTCCCTGTCAGAATGGGGCACCCATCTCAGAAACCTTACTGCACAAGGCAGATGGTCCCTGCAGGAATCCTTGCTACATATAAATATCTTACCAAGCTCCAAAAGGGCAGCCGTGTTAGTCCAGGCCAGCAAAAGAAGCAAAGAGTCCTGTGGCACTTAAAGACTAACAAATTTATTTATTGCATGAGCTTTCATAGGAGGAAATCCCACTTCGTCAGACGTGCAGTGCTCAGTACTTGCAAATGTTTTCACCACCACTTAAAACATACTTGGACAATATAACATGCATGTTTTACATGAATTGGCAAGGAGGAACGAGATCCAATTCCTTCTGTATGGTGACTGTGAAGCTCTGGCACTGGTCTGTAACACAAGATATAATGATTTCAGCTGCTTACATACCTTTTATGCACAATACCTTAGCTGACCTCCTAAGCAGATCCTTCACTTGGGATCAGAAGTGGGAACTACATACAGCAGTCTGAGACATCCTTGGTTCACAATGATCCAGCTAATGTCCGTCAAACCACCTGTCACCATTCCAAAACTCCACAATCTTCTCTCTCAAGATGGGGGTCGGATCATTCAACCAAACATTGGAACTCTACAACTAACAGCCTGGTGCCTTCATGCTTTAAGCATGAGGAACTTCAGTGTTTGGAATTAGTTCAACACATATTACTAAATAGTAGGAAACAGTCTACTAGACATACCTACCTTCAGAAGTGGACGAGGTATTTCAAATGGTGTGATTCAATTCCCACATCACCATCATCTGTACCCATGCATTTGATTTTAGATTACCTATTACATTTGAATGAATCAGGACTATCTATTAGCTCCATAAAAGTTCACCTAGCAGCCATATTTGCCTTTCACAATGGTTTAAGCAACAACTCTTTTCTCATCCCATAGTGAAACAGTTCATGTCAGGGATACACAATCTCTACCACGAAATCTGTCTCTCCATGTCCGCTTGGGATCTTAGCCTGGTGCTATGAACCCTTATGAAACCACCGTTGGAGTCATTAGCCACGTGTTCTTTTTCACACTTATCAATGAAGATAGCTTTCCTAGTACTTTATTACATCGGCCAGATGTTTAAGCGAAATTGGTGCATTAATGGCATATCCCATCTAGAGGAACCAACTAGGGATCTTGCACCGCTTGACCTGCTGCTCACAAACAGGGAAGAATTGATCAGGGACGTAGAGGTAAATGGCAAGCTAGGCAGTAGTGACCATGACATGGTTGAGTTCAGGATCCTGATTAAAGGAAGGAAGGAAAGAAGCAAAACAAAAACCCTGGACTTCAAAAAAGCAGATTTTGGCTTCCTCAGGGAACTGATGGTCAGGATCCCTTGGGAAGCTAATCTGAAGGGGAAAGGAGTCCAAGAGAGTTGGTTATATTTTAAAGAAACCCTGCTAAGGGCACAGGAAGTTGCCATTCCAGTTAGGAGAAAGAACAAACGTGAGGCAGCCAGAATGGCTTAGAAGAGAACTCTGCTCTGAGCTTCAACATAAAAAGGAAGCTTACAGGAAGTGGAAGCTTGGTCAGATGACCAAGGAGGCATATAAAGATATTGCTAGGGACTGCAGAGATAAAATCAGAAAGGCCAAAGGACAAATGGAGTTGCGGCTAGCAAGAGATGTAAAGGATAACACGAAGGGGTTCTACAAGTATGTTAATAACAAGAAGAGGATCAGGGATGGTGTAGGCCCCTTGCTGAATAGGGCAGGCATCCTTGTGACAGAGGATGAGGAAAAAGCTGAGGTGCTCAATGCTTTTTTTGCTTCAGTTTTCACAGGCGGGGGCAGCTCCCAGCCCACTACCATGGGTATGGCAGATGGGAGAGAAGAAGAGAGGCCCTTGGTGACGGAAGTTCAGGTTAGGGACTGCTTAAAGAAGCTGGATGTGCACAAGTCCATGGGGCCGGACGAACTGCATCCAAGAGTGCTAAGGGAATTGGCTGATGAGATAGCAGCACCGCTGGCCGTTATCTTTCAGAACTCATGGAGAATGGGGGAGGTGCCAGAGGACTGGAAAAAAGCAAATGTAGTGTCTGTTTTGAAGAAGGGGAAAAAGGAGGATCTGGAGAATTACAGACCAGTCAGCCTCACCTCAATCCCTGGAAAAATTATGGAGCAGATTCTCAAAGAATCCATCCTCAAACACTTAGAGGAAAATAAAGTGATCAGGAACAGTCAGCATGGATTTACCAAGGTAAATCATGCCTGACCAATCTCATTTCCTTCTATGATCAGATGACTGGTTTTCTGGATGCAGGAAGAACCGTTGATGTGATATACCTTGATTTTAGCAAGGCTTTTGATACAGTTTCCCACAGCATTCTCATTTGCAAATTAAGGAAGTATGGGTTGGATAGGTGGACTATAAGGTGGATAGAAAACTGGCTAGATCAACGGTTTCAGCGTGTAGGAATCAATGGTTCCATGTCTAGCTGGCAGCCAGTCACGAGTGGTGTGCCCCAGGGGTCAGTCCTGGGGCTGGTTCTGTTCAACATTTTCATCAATGATCTGGATGATGGAATAGACTGCATTCTCAGTAAGTTCGCAGATGACACCAAGCTGGTGGGAACAGTAGACACGTTGGAGGGCAAGGACAGGATTCAGGGAGACCTAGATAAATTGGAACAGTGGGCCAATAGAAATCTTATGAGCTTCAATAAGGAGAAGTGTAAAATCCTGCATGTGGGACGAAAAAACCCCATGCACCGCTACAGGCGGGGAAACATTCAGCTAAGCAGCAGCAGTGTAGAAAAGGACCTGGGGGTCATGGTGGACTGGAAGCTAGATATGAGTCAGCAGTGTGCTCTTGCTGCCAAAAAGGCCAATGGCATCCTGGGCTGCATCAAAAGAAGTATTACCAGCAGATCAAGGGATGTGATCATTCCCCTCTATTCTGCACTTGTGAGGCCACATCTAGAATACTGTGTTCAGTTTTGGGCTCCCCACTACAAAAAGGACAGGGACATGCTAGAGAGAGTCCAGCGGAGGGCAACCAAAATGATTAAAGGGCTGGAGCACAAGCCCTATGAGGAAAGACTGAAAGCATTAGGCTTATTTAGTCTGCAGAAGAGAAGATTGAGGGGGGATTTGATAGCAACCTTCAACTACTTGAAGGGATGCTCTAAGGAAGATGGAGCTCAACTGTTCTCAATAATAACAGAGGACAGAACGAGGAGCAATGGTCTCAAGTTGCGGTTAGGGAGGTCGAGGCTGGATATTAGAAAAAACTTTTTTACTAGGAGAGTGGTGAATCCTTGGAATGAGCTGCCAAGGGAGGTGGTGGAATCTCCATCTTTGGAGGTGTTTAAGGCCCGGCTGGACAAAACCATGACTGGGATGGTTTAGTGGGAGTGGTCCTGCCTCTGGCAGGGGGTTGGACTAGGTGACCTATGACGTTCCTTCCAACCCTATGATTCTATGATCCCCTATTCACCATTTTCTGCAAGGACAAGGTCACTTTTCAACCCTACACAAAATTTATTCCCAAAATATCCTCCTCCTTCAACAGTAACCAACCTATTCACTTACCTGTGTTCTTCCCGAAACCTCATGAGGATCCTCAACATGCCCTTCTTCATGCGCTGGATGTTTATTGGGCACTTGCCTTTTAGCTTGAAAGGACAAAACTATTTAGAAACACCATGAGACTTTTTGTCTCCATAGCAAATAGTTCTAAATGATAGGCTATTTCCACCTAGAGATTTTGAAAATTTATATCAAGCTGCATTGATGAGAGCCACAAAATTGCAGTATCAACCCTTCAGACCCTGTTAAATCCCACTCTACAAGATCAGTAACCTCTACAGCCGTGTTCCTGAATGATGTTTCTCTCCAGGAAATCTGTAAAGCAGCCACGTAGGCGACATCACACACCTTTATAAAATGCTATGCCCTACAAAGCACAGCATAATCAGATGCAGCAGTTGACAGATCAGTACTAACATCCTTAGATAATAACTCTGAAGTTCCTCTTTTCACATGAGGGTACTGCTCATGAGTCACCCACAGTGGAGCACTCACTGGCACACGACTTGAAGTAACTTGAGCTCTTTGAGGTATGTGTCCCTGTGAGTGCTCCACTACCAGTCCTCTTCCCCTCTTTACTTCGGAGTGTTCTCAACAGGCTACTAGGTAGAGAAGGAACTGAAGTGGATGAGGCTGTGTGCACTCCAAAAGAGCACCAAAGACATGCTGCAAGACTGTCATGTCATGCATGCAGCCCCAATGAACACTGCTTTAGAGATCTCTGAGCTGTGATGTGAGGACGTGTCATCACCCACAGTGGAGTACCCACAGGGGGACGCATTTCGAACAACTCAAATTACTGCACCACAGTGAGTAACCTTTCTTTTTGTTCCTATGCACACTGTCTTATAAAAGTGGTCTCCACTTTTCATATTAACCAAGTACTTCTTTCCAAAGCCTGACAGTAATAAAGAGAAGAAACTGTAGGCTAGACATTAAAAGAGCCTTAGTGTTTTACCTGTATAGGACTAAACCTTCAGGGTATCATCTCAATTGTTTGTTACTTTAATGAATACAGTGATTCTCTGCAAAGGATTTCACTATGGATATCCAGTTGCATTCACCTGTTTTACCAGCTGGCTAGCCTGAAACTGCTGAATAGAGAATTGAGGCATTCAACTAGATCCCAAGTGGTCTCTGCAGCATTTCTGAATAATGTGCCCAACTCAGACATTTGCAAGGCAGCAAACTGGTAATCATGTCACACTTTTGCCTCTCACTATGCAATCGCTCAAAAATCCAGAGGTGATGCTAAATTTGGATGAGTGGTTCTCCAGTCCCTGTTCAAATAGACTCTGAACCCACCTCCAGGTGGGACTGCTTGTGAGTCATCTGCAATAGAATGAACATGTGAAATCACTCAGAGAAATACAACAGTTACTGACCTTTCTGTTACTGTTGTTCTTCAAGGTATGTTGCAGATGTCCATTCCCTGATCTGCTGATCTTTCCCTCTCTATTAAAGTCTGTCTGGCTGGAAGGAACTGATAGGAGTCAGGGGCAGCTTGGCCTTTTATGCTTGCACATAGTGTATGAAACAGTAGAGTGCACTCAGTCTTGCCCCAGCAGGTACCATTAAGGAAAAAGATCTCAGACAGCTGTGCATTGTGGTGCATTTACCTACAGTAAAATGGACATCTTGAGAAACAACAGTTACGGAAAGATTAATAACCATTTGTATTGTTGCCTAAAACTGCAGTTGGTCTGATTTAATGGAGAGAGCTACTTGCTCTTTCTGTATGTGTGTATGTACACACATACATATATATAATCTAGTCTTTAAATGTGTAATGTTCAGTGTGTATATGTTGTGTGTGTACTGGTGCATATGTAGGTGGAGTTGCAAAGAATGTATATGTATAGATGTGGTGAAAGAGAGTATGAATACACAAATATATATCAATTGGACCAAATCTGTTCACCAGGCTTATGCAAATAGTCTGTGACTTAAAGCAGGATTTAGTCTAAATTGTTGAATAAAAATTGCATCATTAGTCATTTATTTCAACTATGAAGTGAAAATAATAAGACTTATTAAATGCAATTATAAACTAACTATGGTGGTAAAGTATATGTATTGAGAAGAAAAGAAAACCAAGAACACTACTGTGTAGAAAGTTTAAACTATACAGATAATACAGTTTTTATAGCTGTTTTGTTTTGCTTCCGTGTTTCATTGGCATTCTAGCAACATAGATAATTCAAAAATGCTAATAGGCAATAAACTTAATCTTAAACCTTCTTGGTAAATCGCCAGTGCTCTGCCCTGCTGCAGTGAGGCTGGGCTGACAGGCAGGCGGAACAGCCTCCAGCCCTGACAGCCCCCACCAGGGGTTGGAAGGGGGGGCAGTTAGCACCCCCTTACCTGGCCGCGGGAGCGGCACGCCCTGGCCCCTAGCCGCTCCTCTGGCCAGAGGAGCTCTCACTGAACCTGTGCAGAGAGTCTATGCAGGCTCAGTGAAAGCTTACTCTGAATGGGAGTTTTAAAAACTCCCAGCTCAGTCGGTCTCTGTGCAGGGACTGCAGCTGCCAGCTGTGTGCGGCCAGCAGCAGTCCCTGCACCAGCAGCGCCTGGGCTTTGCAGCCGCGCGGCCGCATAGCTTAGAGGGAACATTGAAGAGCACTCCAACTGTCATAATAAAATCACCTCTGTGAGACATGGTAGCTTTGTCAGCGGGGGAGCTTAGGTTGGTGTAACTTTGTCATTCATGGAGGAGGCTTATTCACACTACTAAGTGACAGAAGTTAGATTGACATGTGTTTGTGCATACAATCCCTGAGATTCTTTCTGACTAAAACTAAATTCTGCTCCTCCTATTCCTGAGTGTCATGCGACCATGAAGAGTCAGGGACTTGCTTTGCAGAAGTCAAGCTTATTCAAAAGCAAGTCCCTGTTGAATTAAAGCTAAGTATTTGTAAATATACATGGTACACGTGCCTTCATTTCAGGATTCTAGAAGGATATCCCCTCACTTCAAGCATCCATTTCTCCTGTTAAGAAACTTTAGTTCCCACCAACGTGTCCAGCATTTGTGAAATTGGGCCCTTTTGTGTATGTATACGTACTGCTCCATCAGTAGGAAATGGTGAGGGCTTTATCTTGTGAATGTTATTCATATTAAGTCTCCAACTTGTGCACAGCTGAAAAGCGTGGTCAGCCAAAGAATAATTTTCTGTAGACGTTCTAGATTAGATTTTCCCTGTGTTGCCAATAACCACTCTCTGAGCTGTAGAAAAATAAGCCTTGTCTTGCCCAGTTCACACACGTTCCCCAGTTGCTGTATGTCCCCGTTTCTGTCTTGAGACAATAATCCTAAAAACAGTTTTTGTTCTTTTGTCCCAGCTACAAATCTCCAGAAGTAAAGTAGCTGCACTACTCCTTAAATGTGGTAAATACTTTACTATGTTGTTTTCACAGAACTAAGAAATTTGGTGACAATCTGAAAGCACATCTCTCTCTTGACAAGGCTGAAGGAAGGGAAAGGACTTCTCATATTCTAGTATAATGAATCAAGGCCTGATTGATAGAAACTTACAAAATGGCCCACACTGATGTTCCTTTGTAGTTTGTATTCTATTCTACTGGATGGATTTCTGTCTCCGAAGCAGAAAGTAGATCAGTTATCTTTCGAGTTATGGGGAGAAGATGATGATTTTGATGCTAACATTCCAGCAGCAGAGTAGTCGTTTTGTCTGTGTGAATGGGGCGTGAAGTGAGTTGCAGCCTAGTAGTCTCAGGGCAGAGGAAGACTCTATAAAAATCAGCATTCCTTGTTAGACAGACTGCTGTTTAAGCATGAAAATAGAAACAACTAAGAATCTGGAATTAATAAAAAGTTTGAGAGTGGATGATGCAACCATTTTAATTAGCCAGTGGAACACACAGTACAGATTTTGGAAATAATGTATTCAATAGTAATGAAATTATCAGGTGAGCAACAATTTGCAAAAAAAATTACTTTTCAGCATTGCTTTGGAAAACATTTGTCAGTTAAGAAAATTCTTGAATATTTTCTTATTTTCCTAGAACTTTGTAGAGGTTAAAGTATTAAACACTTACTAAAACATCTGCAAATGCTATTTTAGGGATGGTGAGATGCAAGCTACAAATAAACTTTCCACTTTGAATGAAAAAGTAAGGAAAGAGAGGAAGGGGAGAATGTGTACCTTAATGCATCCTTTATGAACAGTTGATTTAGGGCAGCAGTTCCCAACCTTTGGTGCAGGATCCTCTTGGGGGACACCAAAGATTACAGGTGATGTTGGGGGACCATGATGCTTCAGTAATATTGAGATCATTTAGCCCCCCCCCCAGCTCCACACTAGGCAGAGCAGCCTTGAACTCCGCTCCAACTGGAGTGCAGGAGCAAACCCTGCAAGTTCCACAGTGACTGGTCATCCCCACCCTCTAATCAAGCTCCATGCTGGTGAAAGCAAAGAAGCAGGCTTCTTTCTCCCCAGCCCAATGCTGGCTTGGTGCCTGGCCAAGGAGGAGCGGCCCCTAACAGTGAGGGCCTGGAGCAGCCTTGGCCAACTCCTCGGCACCTACCTCAATTATCCTCATTCCATGAGGAGTGGAAAGAGGCGGTATACAGTGGTGAGTGTGTCAGGGAAGGGTTAGTTTCTTGCTCTTGTAAAAATAACTGTTTGTTAATGTAATTTAGTTCTATTACTATTATCTTCGTTATATGGGTTGATAGGGATTATATGTGTTTATGGTCAGTGAGAGGCAGGTGAGCGGGGTGGGAAGAGGCATGTTTTACCTAGTGGGGCTTTCACTCAGAAGGATTGTGAATCGTTGTTAAAGAAATTTCTTTCCTTGACTTCAGAAAAACACTTTATTATTATAAAGCACTGTGATATGTTAAAGGAGCTTTCCTTTGTGATCCATCTTAGTAAGCTTTAATTATTTTTCAGTATAAGAAAATTAATTCTTTTAACTAAAGGATCAACATATAGCTTTTCTTTTCAAGTATTTTTCTCTTTTTTAATTCAAAAAGAATTCATTTTTCCCCATCAAGAGAGCTTATGTGATTTCCAAGTACTCAGTAAAGTGTGTGTTGATTAGAATGCAAAATGCCTGTTATATAAACTTGAGCAGTAATAAAACAGTTTCCTGTGTAACGAGGTGACTTTTCTGTTTTCATACTGTGCTATCACAAGACTTAAGGCAACTTGGACCTCCCTTTCTTATACTTTCTCCCAAAAAATAAGTGCTTCAACAGGTTATCAATAAATATTTGGGGTTGGGGGGGAGGTGTGAACAATTAATGCATCTTCCATCACTGTAACAATAAAATGAACAGATTATGTGCCTAATTTCTCTATATACTGTTCTGAAAAGGTCGCTCCAGTTCTTAACAAGATGTGTGTTTGAAAATGCTCTGTCTTGCAGTACTGGGTAGGCAGTTTGCCTCCAATACAATCAGAACTCTTTTACTGTTGGTCAAACACAAAGTGGGTCTAACTCAGGTCTAGTACCTACTGTCCTAACGCAAGGGAAACCATTAACTGAAGTCAGTGGAAGTTAAACTTGTGGCTCAGTTCAAATCTGACAACATGCTGCATGCTTGTTTCAAAATATTTTCAATTTCCAAGGTACAGTGTGCACACCAGTGTCTTAAAAATGGGAATCCTGTCTTAACTTACTGCACTCAGCAACTGTTTTAGAGTATTTCCCATTATATAGAAAATTGTAATTTTCTCTTACTCATTTCCACTCCAAATTCCTCTGAGCATTTCCACACATTTTCAAAGTCATACTTCACAGAGTCAAAGCCATTAATGTTGCTTCCTTTACTACTTTATCCTGTTGAGTATTCTAATTCTAATAACTGTGTGAAAACCAAATTCTAGATACCTCTTAACCTCCCATTTTATTTATTGGCTCCTTTTCTAGGACGAAGTCCAGAGGAGCCTCAGTTCTGAGTCTTTTTTGGTTTAAGGCAAACCCTTTGTATAATTTTAGCATAGTTTTTGTTGTGTAAACAGACGATTTCAGGCTTGTGTGGGAGAAATTCACCAGAATATCAGTCCATGAGGGGTGTATCTTTTTTCCACTTCAAAGGGTAATTAAGATGAATTGGGTAAATAAAATTATGGCATTTGGTTTTCAGTTGTGCAAATATTTTAAAATGGATCAGTTTTAAATGAATTTTTGATCTTTCAGTTTTTGTATACAACATAATTTGGAATAATAGCTCTCATAGGTAAGGCCTTGCTTGAAGTGTGAGTTGATTGTCAAAAAATTGCATTTCAGTTGTGGACAAACTGTGGAAAATAACAGAAGAATAAAAATGGACCTTATTATTTATGATAGTAAAGTTCATTATTGCTTTTCCACTATTTTCCACTGTCAGACACCTGAAGCTGAGAGTGGGGGTTCCCACGGTTAAAATTGTGGTGGAAGTCTTATATTGTGGAATCTGCAGTACCTCAAGTTAAATAGGGCTTTCCTCATGGGCTCATGTGCCCCTTCCATGGAAGAAGTGGAGAAAGCTTATTAAAAATACAGCAGGTTAAGAGCCATGGATTCTGCATTTTTTCCCTACTTTGGTCTGTCAGGGAGCAGTTACCAGGGCCGGCTCAGGGGGCTGTGGTGCCCCCGAGCTGGCTTTTTCTTTTGCATCCCGAGGGGCGTGGGGCACAGAAACTGGCCTCCACTCTTGGCTAGTTTGCCCCGCCTCCAGGGCAGGGAACAGGCATGGGGAGGGCCAGCCCAGAGGTGGGCAAGAGAGTGGAGTCTGCCCCATGGGCTGGCCCTCTCTGCCCCCGGGGGTACAGTGGCTGGCTTAGGGAGGGGCAGGAGTGTGGTGTATGGCTTCTGGGCTGGCCCGCCATGCCACCCCTAAGCTGCAGTGACCCAAGCCAGTGCCTCATTGGCTCATGGCCAGAGCCGGCGCTGGCAGGGAGCAGACCAACCCTTTGCAGCTGTCGAAGCATGGCAGATCTACCACTGAGAAGCTGGCTCACCACTGTACAGCTAGTCCTCACTTAGTGACCTACTCGTTTAGTGACCCCTCAGAGTTATGACCAGCTCTCTGATGAGTTGGTATTATGGCGATGTACGAGAACTCACATCAACTCTCTCAGATTACCTATATTTACAGTACACTATGCAAACTAAGTTCAGTACATTAGAGCTTAAAACATTTAAGATATATTAAAAATGTTATAAATGATGCAAAGGTGACATTAAAACTACCTACAGATGGTTGAAAAACCCACTACCAGTAAAGTACATTATGCCTGAAATACCGGTAAGGGCTGCTCCTTGTTTAGTGACCAATTCGTTTATCAACCGGGTTTCAGGAACGGAACCCGGTCACTAAGTGAGGACTACCTGTATTCTGAGTCAACAATTCTGGGAGTTTACCAAGCATATGATGGGAATTAATATTGTCACAAGCAGCGTTAACTTCCTGTAATGCCTTAATGCAGATCTTCTGCTGTCCTTGTTTTGGAGATGCCAATTAATGCATTGGTGAACCATGCGATCTTTTGCAGAAGGAAGTGCTTAAGAGAGGGAATGAAAAGGGCACTGCTGATATCTCAGTATTCCTCTTACTGTTTTAACTTCACCATGATGTCTTGGTAGTTTTGTTCTCCACTGTGCATACAGACCTTAATTATTATTCATTAATAATATCTTGTAACAAAACCTTGTTACAGTACCTTGTTGTAGTACCTTGCATTTTATTATATAGCAGTAGTTCTATAATTTAGATTAAAGGTAGCTTCCCATTAGAAATTTGACTTTCTGTATACTTTTAATGTTCCAAAAAAACCAAATAGAATTCCCCCTGAAATTTCACTGCCACATTTTATCCCAGGATAAATTTGTTCATGGAAGGTTGGGGAAATCAGAAAAAGGTTTTTAATGTGATAGGCCCTGATTCTGAGCTTGGCTCACTGTGGGAGGTAAAGGTTGCTAAGGTGGCTTTACATACATAAGAAAAGCAATAGTGGGTCAGACCAGTGGTTCATCTAGGCCAGTATCCTGTCTTCCAGTAATGCCCAATGACAGGTTCTTCACCTTTTTGGAGTAACAAGAAATCATTCTGGTCCTCTGTGAAAGTTAGAACAGTCCCAGCCGTTGCAGCAGCCGAGAGCTGCCCATTTGGTGCACTCAGACATATCCCTTGTGCTAATGTTTTGTTATGAGTAATCTTATGGTATATGTTGGTATAAAGTGAGATTTTATAATCTCCCAACACTTCTTTGTTTTTTTAACTTGCGCACGCGCGCACACCCACACACACAATGGCAAATTTAAGTGTGGTGTGTAGTGTAAATCAGGTGGGTACAGAGTCAGTGATGAAGAATTTTTTTGCCATTTTGAACTGATATTGAATGCCTTAGCCATTAATTTCCAAACTTTTATATGTTTTATTAAGGGTATATAATTGTTTTTAAGGAAGTGTAATGTTTTGGAGATGGGTGAGCAAGAGGAGAGTGACTCGATTAAACATGAATGCTTATTAATACAAAAGTCCTCTCTTGGAAAGATTTACTTTTATCGTTTAAATCAGTTCATCTTTGTGTAAAGCTAACCCCATGTATAAATCTTTCCAGAACTAGTCCCTTCTTGAATATACTTAATTTGAAGACTGAGACTTCGCTTTTAATTTCCTAGTATTTGTCAATTCATCTTTCATGTGTTCCATTCAGGAAACAGCATTGAATATGGACATCCTGATTTTTAACTTGTTGTGCTCTGAGAAATTAAAACACACAGTAGTAACAGTTACCGTATATACTCATGGATAACTCCATCCAAGTATAAGCCGACCCCCAATTCTAAACCCCAAAATAGTAAAAATCGGGTGACCGGTGTATAAGCCGAAGTCCACCCATGACCTTGACCCCTAACCCTTCCCAACCCCTGCTGCTGCTTTTCCCTGCCACCGCTGTACCCTGCTGCCACTTTACCCCTGCTTCCACTTCACCCTGACACCCCTGCTACTGCTTTCTCCTGCCTGTTTTCCTTGACATGCCCCAGCTGCCGCTTTCCCCTTCAACGGCTGCTGCCACTTTACCCTGATGTCATTCGGCCACCACTTTTCCCTGACACACCCTGCTGCCACTTTACCCCTGCCGCTGCCTTTGCCGCTTTTCCCCAATACCTCCTGCTGACACTTTTCTTCTGCCGCTGCTTTTCCCTGCCCCCCGCTTTTCCCCAACACCCCCAACCCCTGCTGCTGCTTGTTTCCTGCCCCTCCTTTTCTGCCACACCACCCAACTCCTGCTGCTGCTATACCCTGGCCTCCAGCACACCCCACAACCCCCAGGCCCTGACACCAGCCCCCTCATGCGGGCCCCCCCCCCCCCCCCCGGGGGCACCTTACCTGGCTGCTCCAAATGCCAGGGTCTCCTCCTTGCTTTAACGCCAGTCCAAGCCAACTCCCCACCATGGCTGCTCCAGCCACATGTTGGGGCTCCAGCTCAGAGCGTGCTCAGTGCATGGTCTGGGCTGGACACTTACTGGTAAAACTCCTGGGCTGGGGCTGTCTGCTATATTGCCCACCTATAAGCCAAGTGCCTGTTTTAAAGGCAATTTTCAGGAATAAAAATTTTGGCATATATGCGAGTATATATGGTAGGATTGTTTTTAAATTTCCCGAATTTTGATCATTGAAATTACCCGCACTTCCTGACTTCAAAGTGTTGTTCAGAGTTTTCATTGATTTGATTCAAATTTTTTTGTTATTGGAATGTGTGTAGCTAAAACTAATCTCTTGCCTTGAAATTTGACTTGTATTTTCCATCAGTTTTTTTTTTTTTTTTCAATTGAATGTTTTGTGGACACAGGATTCTATTCTGTTCTCTGCTGAATTCTGTGCCACCTCATTGGAGTGGTGAGGAGGTATATATAAAGGTTGAAAATTTGTTCCATTCTTTTTTTTCCTAATGTCTTTGGGTGAAACATGTCAACAATTTTATAGCACATAGCAACACTATGTAATAATTTAAGACTAATAGGAAGTAGAGAGTATTGTTTCTACTTGTTTACTTTAGGGGGAAATTTGGAGAGCAGAATGTTTTTCCAAAAGTCAAAATTTGTTCAGGATGTTGAGGTTAACAGATATGCCATTATTATATCATAAGATGTATAATAAATTGGCAATATTCGGTCAATAGACACAATATTTAGATGTTGTAAGTTCAAACTTTTCTAAAACTTAATTTTTTATCTTCAGTCATATATAGTGTGGTAAGTAATGGTGTTTGTTTTTACATTTCATTAAATGCATTTAAATGTAAATTTAACTCTCTATAACTATTCAATGTCTGTGTCAGAAGGACCCAGTGTTAGTGAATTTATTGTATCTTAAAAAAATAATCATGCAATTAAGCAACAAGAGACTTTCTTAAATAATATTGCTTAATTGTATTTTACATGCCTTTACAGAAAATAGATGGTACTGCATTAAAGTAAAAAAAAAAAAAAGAAAACTCTTCACCATGAAATTATAGTTTATTGAGAATCTGAAGAATATGATTTATGTCAGACTACCTGGGGTGCATTAAATAAATTTGCTACATGTGTATTTATAATGATGTTGACAGACTGGGGTTCCATCAGCAGTGCTGACATTTATAAAAAATTACAGGTTAGACAAACACTCTGTTAAAAGAGGCCACTTGGCTGCTGTTATGATGGCCTGTAATTATGGGCTGTCTTCCTGACTACCACTGTCAAAATGTCTTTTTACGCATTTCACTATCTCTTCTGCTGACAGGCTACTTATCTCACTGTTTGGGCAGCCAAGTGCAGCAAATCAAAATGACACAGTTCAAACAGACCCCAGCACACATCATCATGGCCACTGAGGCAGAAAGTAATTGGCACTTTTGAAAGAAGTTTTGCTTTTTAAGAAAAAATGTTTTTATCAACAACTCCTGCAGCCACTGTTTATTTTACAGGTTCAAAACAGAACCTGAAACAGGATTATGGTGGTTTTTTTACACCCAATCAGTTTTAAGTACCCCTTGAGCTGAATATTTGACTTTTCAAATTGAGACCATGAAGACTGGCAGAAAGCGTTAATAAACTTTAAAGATATTGGTATTCTTATCTGCTGTACTTGTTGCATATTGTCAGAGTTTAATTTGATCTTCTAAATAACCAAGCCTGTGCTCAGCCTTGGCAACTTCATCTATGTATTATTAACAACATCTTGTAATGTAAAAAGAGGTTGTTTTCTTACTGTTATTCCCCTAGCTTTGTGCTGTTTTCACTGACTACTTTTAACATTTCTACTATGGTAGGCAGCAAATCCTTACTCTCCTCCAGTGAGGCTGACTGTCTCTGGTTGTTGGACAACATTGAGCTGAAAGCAAAATGGGAGAAAGTGGGCTGATTTTGCATCCTTTTCCATTAAATTAATATTTAAAGGCCATTGGCCAGTTAAAGTAATATAGTGGAATAAACCTCGTCCCTAAAAAAAAAAAAAAAATAAGGATTGTTGCAGCTGAGAGAAGCCACACGCGCTCTCTGGCTCACATCTGTGTTCACATGTAGCTCTTATATTACCTCATCAGTATCGTTACAGTCATTTCATAGCTTTTTTTTAAATTTTGAATAGATTCATCAATAAAACTCCATAATAAGGAAATCTAAATGATACTGTTGCTCCTGTAATAAGTAGAGCTGTGTGAAAATCCATTGTTTTGCCTGTTCCTTTTCAGTGTCTAGTGTTAACCCTTAATTACCAAATTTTTCCAGTGGTAAATATCAACATATGACAAATGAAATGCAAAGCAAACATGTGTTACATACTCCAGTTTACCTTTATTGTGGGATGCTGGCTGTGATTTTTAATCTGATACATCTAGTGAAGCTCTTGTCTTCCCATAGTCATCTATTAAAAACCATTTCATTAGTATACTGACTCATCTTTTACTTATAAATAGAGCTTTGCACTCCTTTGATGGTAGACATGGTTAGGGTTTAACTTTAAGCTACAATAGTACAGTCAAATGCATGACAATCCAGTCTGTTTCCTCTATAAGGAGTGAACTGATTCTGTTTGTTCTTATTTTCTCTCATAAGGGTTTTAATAAAATATTGTTTGCTGGCTTGATGAGATAGGCATAAGGAAAAGTCTGCATCTGGTGAGCTCCTGAGCATAAAGATCCAGTGGGCTCTGTTAGAATAAGTCCTGATGGTTTGTAGCAGCTGCATGAGTCAGAACTGAGGAAGAAGAGGAGATTTGGAAGATTCGTGCCAGAAATGCATAGCTCAACCTGGTATCTTCCATCTCCTGCTTTTCAGAGCTTGTAAAGATCCTGCATAGCAAAACAAATGGGCTTCACACAAAACATCATCTTTGGAAGACAAGACCCATGAGACTTTATCTACAAAACTTAGTTCTATGGTTGAATATAGGACCAACGGAAGAAATAGCTGAGTAGGCTAGAAAGCAATGAAAGGGCATATTCTGACTTTTTCAGTGAGAAGAGATATTTTAAAATATCATTTGTTTACTATGGTATATTATTATTAACAGTAACGGTATTTTATCGATTGATTTATATTGCAGTACTGCCCAGAAGCCCCAGTCAGGATTGCTGTGCTTATACAAATAGAAATGTATGGAGAGCCCAGTTTGTGCCAAAAATATCTTAATTTCTTATCTTTATCTTTATCGTTTCATTTTTTTTAATATCTTAATATTGTAATTTCTGCAAGGAGTGAGAAACTCGTGGTGTGAAATCTCACAGCTATCTTGATACAAATAATTACCTCCAGATTAGATTAAATAATAGATTGAATTCTATTAAATAATCTCTCTGTTATCAGCATATATGGATATAGTTAAATCCCATAGGATTCTTGCTGGAATATCAACTAGAATGAACCAGCTAGGAAATACAGTTATGTCTACAATTTCAGATCATAGGCTGATTTTTAATAGCATCCCAGATATGAAGAAAACAGTAACTGAAAAGAACATTTTTAATTTTCTCAGGTATGAGCCTAGCTAGATAGTCCAACAGAAGAAAGCCTGCCTGAGATAAAGAGTTCTTCAAGAGTAAAACATTAAAACTGCAGGATTCAAAATTACTAATGAAATTAAATGACTGAATAAAATGAAATAGGCTGTTCTGGTAAGAAACAACTTCTAGGCATAAAAACTGAAGTTTGATTGATTAAAAGTTCAGTAAAAATTGAGCACTTTTTCTGAAAAAATTTATTAATATTTTGTTCCATGTTTTGTTGATATGCTTGGCTAGATTTTTGCTTTGCAGCTTTTCTCCAAATGCTGGTGTTAAATGTAGAATGTGACTATCAATTAATTGAATTAATATTTATGCTTTTGAAAAAAAAATATCAACATCTTAGCTTTAAATTTGTGGGAATGCTTTAGTCCTATGTGCTATATTTATTTATTTTGTGTGGTCTTGCTTAACTCCATATATACTGAAATACTGAAAAAGAGTAAAACTAAAATAAGTACCGCTGCTGCATGTCCATGTGGTAATATAGAGATGCCTCTTATTGAGCCTTTTAAAATGGTTGGTTCTATCTAAAACTGTCTTTCTACCATTTAAAATGTCAGGCTCGCTTTATTTAAGTAATTTACTTTTAACTTTCTCTCCCCTAGCTGGCTCTCATTAATATAATTTGGTAGTAAACTTTCTAGCTGTTTCGTGAGAACCTGTGCCAAAATTTTACAATCACAGTTTATTAAGAACAGCACTATAATTAGCACACAACTCAAAGCCTTTTTCAGAATCAGAGATAAACCATCTTGTGCACTTGGGGTGGAATGAGGAGCACAAGTGCCTAACAGGCTGAATCAAGCAAGGAGTCCTGAGGCACTTAAAGACTAACAAATTGTTAGTCTTTAAGTGTCACAGGACTCCTTGTTTGTTTCACTGAACTAGACTAACACAGCTGCCCCTTTGCAACTAGGCTGAATCAAGAGTCTTTTTCATTCACAGAGTTAATATATCAACCATAGAGTAAAATGCATTGAATCCTTGACTTTTCTTGTACTCTCTTTGGTGTTTGTAGTTGAATGACCTTAAAGATTTTTTGTACTTCAATCATAGGAGTAAATTTTCAGTGTGCTGTGCAAAAATTCAGCATAACATCCTTTTAATTTTAAACTTGTAAAATGTCCTCTCTTCCTCATATATTTTAGGAGGGATATTAACCCCAGAGTTCTGGCCAAGTTCCAGTTTAGGGAATTGGTTTTTGCTTGCCTAAATTCTTAATTTGGTTATTTGTCACTTCCTCTCTTAAGTACAGTAGCAGAATATTTCTAAAGCAGGGTAGATGTTGCATTCCACCCAAAGATGGCTATATTTTACCAGTACGTATATGATGATCTGAGTCAACCGTCTTTACAATGCTTTCCAGACTTTTTCTGAATGAAAGATGCTATATAAATGTGAGATACCATTAGCACTCTTCTGTTTTTAAATAATTCCCAGGTAAATTTTGTAAAGCTGAAGTTTAGTTTGAAAGAACCTGTTGTTAAAAACCTTAAGTGAAATCGTAATATAGTAAAAAAAAAAAAAAAAAAAAGCAACTGTTAGTCTGAAAATTCAAAGATCAATTTCAACTTAAAAATATACATAAATCTGGTATTGAGTAAACATTTCCAGGGGTAAACAATCTATTTTTAGTTTATAGAAGTCATTTCAAAAGATAAACATTTTTATACAAATTTCAGCACAAGTACCAAAAGTCCTAAAAATTAAAAAACAAACAAACAAAACCTTCAGTTTTCAAAATTGATTAATTATTAAGTAAAGTAATCAAAGCCAAAAATGTTTCTATCGTAAGTTTCTGTAGTTACTGTTTTAGAGGACTAGTTAAGAGGGGAGACATAGGACTCTCTCTCTTCCTAATTTAAGCTTTTCTAGCATGCACTTTGGCTAATGCCCCAAATGTTTTTTTCCAATCTGAAAATTAGACCTCCACAGTAGATCTCATCAAGGTATTTTTGAATTAATTTCATTTGACGTTCCAAGAATTGTTAAATAAGATATGACCACAAAAAACAAAAAGACAACAACAACAAGAAAACCCACCACATTAGAAGAATTTCCTAAACATGACTAATACCTGTATTTTCTGAGCTCAGAGTCTTACAGATTGATTTTCCCATCAAAAATTGTCTGTCAGCCAAATAGCTCTCAGATTTTAAATGATTTTTTATGACTTTACAGCGTGTGGGGAGTGAAACTAGAGGAAGGTCTTAATCTATTTTATAATAGAAAGTGAGCCTTCACATCAATTGTGGATAAACTGAGAAGGAGTCCTGTGGCACTTTTAAAGACTAACAAATTTATTTGTCATGTGAGCTTTCGTTGTCTGATGACGTGGGATTTTACCCACGAAAGCTAGTGTGATAAATAAACTTTTTAGTCTTTAAAAATGCCTTAGGACTTCTTGTTTGTTTTGCTGAACTAGACTAACATGACTCCCCTCTGGAACTTGTGGATAAATTGCTGCTTTCCCATAATTAATCATCTGCTATTCAGTAGCAAGAGTCTAGAAGATTAATGTAGCCTAGTATAGTCTTAATAATTGTTCTTCCTTTGTTGGTAGGTTTTTCAGCTGTGGTACATATACCATCACCCTACTTCTTTAACTCTGATTTCTTGACTTTTGGATCTACTTTTATTTGTAGAATGGGTAAGACTGGAGGTGATTATGTGAATCCCTGCATCTTCCTTTTTCCTTCATTCACAGATCTCTAGGCAGAAAGGGACGGATGAGATTCAAAATTTGGTTTGGAGGTGTTCAGGATCGTTAAATGTAATTTTCAATGTTGTCGATAAAAATAAGCAAAGGGCCTGGACCTTTATTTACTACTTCTCTATGAGATGCTCTGTAGATGTACTCAGTATAAATTGAACTATTCTAGTATTTTTTCTTTAATAAAAGGACTTTTTCACAAAGCATTATATGTTCCAGAATTGTTTGTTATCAATAGACATTCTTTTCATGTGCTACGCAAAGAGGAGTTCTTTAAAGAGAGGACACCATATCTCACACTATGCAGCTCAGAGATGGGTTTTTAAAAGAGTTTGTAAAAGTTTAAAATCCATGATAGTTTTGTGGTTACTTCAGTGTTAATCATGGTAAGACATAGTCAGTTAAATGGCTGCAAACCTGTTTTTGCACTCTTTTCATTTATTGCATTTGTACCAATATTAGTTTCACTTTGCGTACAGAAGACTTGTCAGTCTGCATCTCTAGGTAGCCTGTAGTAGTGGGTAATCCAGTACTTTGTGCTTGTTTTTACAAAGCACTGTCAATCTAATTGCCTCCTTCTGTTTTACTTCTCAGATAGGAAATAAAATCACCTAAGTGCAGTGAGAGCTTGTAACTTGCTGCTAATTATGTGGTTATGACTTCCAGCCTGCACTCAGAAGTCTCTTGGGTATATTTGAAACTAAGCACCAGCTGCTATGTTGGGATGTCATTGCAAAGCTAAAATGTTAAAGTAAATGTTAAAGTAAATCAGGGTATTTTTTAAGAAGTTCACTGATTTTAGAATTGAGAAGAAATTTAGGGCGGGGATGTATCAGAGCAATCTGGGGTCCACAAACACTGTAATGAGAGGCTCCATATGGCCTTGCCCTGCTCGTGTGCCAGAGCCCCACTCACTTCCAGAGAAGCATCACAGTGGCCTGGGGACAGGGTTTATCTACATAGGTCAGTGAGTAAGGCCTCTTGTACTTTCCTCCTCCTCCATATGCACTTTCAGAGTGGAGGTGGCAGGACCCTCCAGAACAGTTAAATTGTAGAGTTCACGCCATTGAGATGCATAAGGAAATGCTTCTCTTTCAGAGCTGTTGTTTCAGGCTGTCTGCAGACTCATGCTCACATTCTTATTATCAAGCATGACTGCTAGAAAACTAGGATATTTGGGGGTGTTTTAATGGAAGGCTGAGATTCTGAGTTCCTCATGTGACTTCAGGAGGTGGATCCTTTGGTTTCAGATCTAAAGCGCCCATGCTTTAATCCATTCTTAGTTTAGGTTGTTGACTTAAAATTCTAAATTAATGCTAAGTATAAAAGGCAAATTAACTCTGGATCTGAGCATATATGCAGTAGTTACAAATTATATTCTTTATAATGTGAGGATTTTCCCCTACCATCTATTTAATGCCCAAGCCTGCAATACCCTCATCAGAGTGGTCCATATTTGTACAATTTGACTTCAAGGGGACTACTTGTATAAAGACACATAAATATTTAGCTGCTAGGATTCAGTGTTTTAATCTTTAAGGGCAGCGTATTTTTTTTAATTCAATCCTAAAAAATCTACATGAGTGTTTTTTGTCACTTCTTGTAAAGTAGCTATATTTGCTAGTAGCCCAGTAAAGTTATGTGATTATTCAGAACTTGCATCGTCTCAGTTTTGAATAAATTATATTCTAGGGATGTTTTACTGTGTTTTATTGGTGTTTTATGGAAGATACATAATGCTGTGTTTTATGGCAGTTTCTTCTGCCTGCTCCAAAATACGTGCCATGGTGCTTTTGAGTATAGAGTACATGTCTGATAAGTTTTAATTGTAGCAATTCCCATCAGTGCATGAGCCACAGTGCCTCAAGATTTGTTTTTGTTGGCTGGTATCCAGTACCACTCTATAAAATACATTACTTGACAGTAGAAAGTGTTGAACTGCATTAACTACAAAGTTTTAAAACTCTGGTTAAACACATGCAATAAATATTAATAAATGAAAAGGTCACTTACCTTTGACCTTGGAGTCTGCTGTTAGCTGTATGTGTTTTAGAATTACTGTTGCATTTGAGTAACAACTGATTTTGCAACAAATAAGAACTCTTTCTTTGCAATAAACAGATTATTAACAGGTCTACACTGACTTCATTAGGAACTTGTTTATAGTAAGTGACCAGGATTATGGAGATGCTGAGCTTCAAGAAATGTAGTTTTACATTCCTACTAGGCACTACCACTAAAGTGCATTTTGGCATTTAATAGGATTGTATATTTAATCCTGGGTACCCGTGAGAGAATGGGAAAGTGCCAGTTTTTTAAAATATTGTTTCTGTGTGGTGTGGGGGATGAGATAGTGATCTTTGCTTTATTTACCTCTTCAGCCATTCATCTGGACCATTCAAAGAGATTTTTCATTTTGATTGTGTAGTTTAGTTTCATAGTTTCATACATTATCAAGCCAAAAGGAATTATTTTGGTTATATAATCTGGTCTCCTGTTTAGCACAGGCCATCAGAATTCCCTGAATTAATTTGTTTGAAGTAGAGCGTGTCTGGTGATACGTCATATGGAGGAACGTGTGTGCAAAACAAGAAACTACTAAAGCCCTTAGAGTCTAAAATCAGTTTGTTTACTGATCAAAAGGAGTAGAGGTACCATCCCAGGAGTATAAGCTGAAGCATTGACTACTGACAGAGACTGAAATTGGAAGAATTCTTCAGGAAATCCTGGAGAAAGAAGAAATCAGAATTAAAACTGACTGTTTTAAGTTGTTGCAGTGAGACAGCACCATTGTGTGTGTAAGTCTTAGTTTCATAGGGAAGAAAAACCATAAGAATTAAGAAATCAAGGACAAGAGGTTAGTTAATAAATAAAAACTTCACAAAGTTGTATGCTGTATCTAATTCCAAGAGCTGGATGGTTTGAGACAAAGACACTGATCCAATATCAATATGTAATTTTATTTCAGAGTGTTGTGCGTTGTCTTTGGCATCCCAAGCTGAATCAGATCATGGTTGGTACAGGAAATGGATTGGCTAAAGTATACTATGATCCCATCAAAAGCCAGAGGTATTTACAATTAAATTATTATTATTATTATTATTATTATTATTATTATTATTATTATTAT